>CM046377.1:15743907-15760535 GCA_025413485.1 Ficus microcarpa | reverse complement strand
TAAAAACCGTACCTTTGTGTTCTTCTTCTGATCTCCTTAAATTTGTTTCTATTCTTCTTTAATTTTCTATACAGGGACTGTTGCTCTTGGGACGGAGTGACCTGCGATGCCAAGAACGGCAAGGTTGTCAGTCTTGATCTCAGTAGCAGCGGCATCAATGGACCTCTCAGTCCTAACAGCAGCCTTTTCGACTTGCGTCACCTTCAAAGACTCAACTTAGCCTTCAACAACTTCAGTCTCCCCACTGTTCCATCAAGATTTGGGCATCTCACGAGGCTGACCCACCTCAACCTCTCTCAGTCCTTGTTCTCCTTGAAGGTCCCGCCAGAGATTGCGCGACTGACCGAACTGGTTTCACTTGATCTCTCCTCTGATGACATTTCTGCTGACGTCATGGTGGTCGACATGACGAGGCTTGTCCAGAACCTGACGAAGCTGAGAGTACTTCACTTAGACTTCGTCACAATCTTTTCTTCATCAGTGCATAAATCCACGGTAAACTTATCTTCCTTGACATCTCTGTCTCTTAGAGGAGGTGTTTTGCATGGTGAATTCTCACACTATATCTTCAACTTGCCTAAGATTGAGGCAATTGATATGTCGTATAGCTATTCCGACCAAGCGGATTTGGGTTTTTTACCAGAATTTCAGTCTGGCAGTAACCTGAAATATTTGGTGCTTTCCTCCTTTCAGTACTTATCTGGAAAACTGCCTATTTCAATTGGCAATCTTAAGTCCTTGATTCTCTTAGATCTTGAAGGTTGTAGTCTTTCAGGCACTATCCCCTCTTCGCTTGGAAACTTAACGCGACTAGAGGAGTTGCATCTTTCAGGCAACAGTTTTAGTCGTCAAATTCCAACGTCACTAGGACATCTCACATCTCTAAAACAATTGAGTCTTTCAAGGAATATATTTAATGGTGAAATTCCATCTTCACTTGGAAACCTAAGGCAACTGGAAGATTTGGATCTTTCAGACAATAGTTTTAGTGGTCAAATTCCACTTTCACTTGGCAACCTCTTGCAACTACAATCCTTGGATCTTTCAGCAAATAGCTTTAGTGGTCAAATTCCACTTTCACTTGGAAACCTCTTGCAACTACGATCCTTGGATCTTTCAGCAAATAGCTTTAGCGGTCCAATCCCATCGACCCTTGGAAACCTTAGGCAATTAGATTATTTCCAACTTCGTAACAATGCTTTCACGGGAAAGTTCCCGCTGTCATTGGTGAATCTAACTCTACTTGAAGAGTTGGATCTTTCTAGTAACCAATTGACAGAGCTCTCTGATCCTTCCAATGCACTAGAGAAACTTAATATTTCTGCTCTTGACTTGTCAAATAATTCAATCACTGGAGCCGTTCCTTCTTCTTTATTCAGAGTACCTACTTTGCGAGAGCTAAGCCTAAATCTAAACCAGCTCACCAGTATAGATAATCACAACATCTCTTCACGCCTATTGTATTATCTCGACCTTAGTTTTAATAACTTAAGCATTGAGTTCAGCATCTTCTCGGATCTAGGTCATCTCGAAGATCTCTATCTTTCTCATAACAATGTCTCACTGCCAAATAAAGGTGAGAATTTCACTTTTCCCAAATTTGTTGAGTTGGATTTGTCTTCGACAAACCTAAGACAGTTTCCAGATTTCCTGAAAACCCAAGATGAATTTCAATTCTTAGATCTTTCCAACAATAAAATTGAAGGCAAACTTCCCAAATGGTTCTGGACAATAGGGAAAGATGATTCTATCTCTGAATTGCGTCTTTCCAACAACTTTATCAGTGGTTGGGAAGAAGTGGTCTCTTCAATTATTCCAACGCGGAAAACATGGAGAACATTAGACCTGCGTGCTAATAACTTGACTGGAACAATTGATCCCATGCTCTGTAAAATTGGACTCGTTTTTCTTGATCTCTCCAAGAACCACTTGAATGGCTCCATACCACAATGTTTCGGTAAGTCAAGCGAACTCGCGGTTCTGAGTTTGCAGGATAACAACCTTGATGGAAACTTATCTCATATTATGTTTACAGAATATGGTTGTGGTAATCTCCAAGCATTGGATCTTAGTAACAACCGTTTACAGGGCAAGGTTCCACAATCTTTGATCAAATGCCAATATTTGGAACTTCTGAACCTCGGTTACAATCAAATGAGTGATGTGTTTCCCTTTTGGTTGCAAAAATTGCCACACTTGAAGGTTTTAATGTTAGGATCAAATAAATTCCATGGTTCTATATGGTCTTCCGATAGACCTCTGAGTTTTGCGAAATTGCAAATTCTTGACCTCTCTTTCAACCATTTTAGTGGAGCTTTACCCTCGGGTTTCTTTAAGAAGTGGACATCCGCGATAGAAGATAGTAAGGACAAAGTACCATTTGATTACTTTAGAGGAGAAATACTAGAAAGTGCCTCCTATGTTTTCGGGCCAGTGACGTTGACCAATAAGGGTAACAAAATGACGTATTACAAAATTTTACCCATCTTGGTGAGCATAGATCTTTCCAATAACAGATTTCACGGAGAAATTCCAAAGAGTGTCGGTAATCTTCGGTCACTAGTTGTGCTTAACTTATCAAGCAACAATTTCGGAGGCCTCATCCCATCATCTATGGGCAATTGACTGAACTCGAGTCATTGGATCTCTCCAAAAACGAGCTCTCTGGTAGAATTCCACAAGAGTTAACCGAACTCACATTTCTTGAGTATCTAAATCTCTCACAAAACCAACTCACTGGCCCAATACCACAAGAGAGACAATTTAGTACGTTCTCAAATTCGTCTTTCGATGGAAATTTGGGACTATGCGGCCCTCCATTGTCAAAGAAATGTGGAGACGATGCAACACCAACTTCTAACCGTGCCCGCGGATCAGAGTCGGACAATTTTGGCTTTAGTTGGAGACCAGTAGCAATGGGATACGGGTGTGGAGTCCTGATCGGGGTTATCACCGGATATGTGGTTATTTCAAGGAGACCCTACTGACTTGCAAGAACTTTTGGTGGCTTCATACTTTGGTGACCATCAATCAAGCCGCACTCTTTTAAAGGTACTTGTTCTACGTTTTGAAACCAATTAATTTATTTTGTACAGCAATGAGTGTGATTTTTATATATGCCTTTTTGGTAATTTATCTATAAACCAGGTTGAGCTGTTGTACATTTGATCACAGCTCGTTTGCTTTCAATTGTTTTTTCATAAAAACATACTTTGTCTTGCATCAGTGTTCATGGTTTCTTCACGAGAAATATTACTTATCAAAATGGTTCGTGTGGGTTCGCTCAAAAAAAAAAAAAAAGTTCTATGTAGACATTTAATGTTAACTCAAGGTAGGTGAATTGTAATGTTTTATCTTTTTTTATCTTTTTGAATTTAGAAATAGAAGATTCGAACTTTGTATTTTTTAATGGAGTTAGTTGTGATATTACTATTAGATTATACATTTAATCACTTTATTATTATTCTTTTGTATGCAAGTTTTCTTATTTTTTATAAGGGATTTATAGGGTGTTTGGTGAATGAGTTGAGTTTAAGGTAAGTTGAAATTTTTAAGTTTGAATGATATTAACTTTTTAAAAAGTAGTTATAAATTTTGTTGATTTTTTAGAAAAAGAAATTATAAACGGTAAAATCAATTTATTTTATGCAAGTTATAAATTAGTTATAAACGGTGACTGAAATTTTACCTATTCTCTAATTATATTATATTTTATTTTACTTATTCCCCTAATTTTTTAGACTGTTAAGCTCCATTTGGTTAAACATCTTAAACTCAAGTTTTTTATATCAGTTTTTATATTTTTTTGAAAAATTAATAAAAATTATAATAAATTTTTAAAAAATCAATTAACTCAAATTAAAAAATTTTAATTCAAACCGTTTTACCAAACGACCTTTAGATAAAATGAAAAGAGAATGGTATTCTTGTAATTTAAAATTAAAGGCTAGGCTTCTCTTTTACCACGTTTTTGCAAATTAAAAATAAAAAATAAAAATGCTACGTGGCAGACCGTAGAAGCATCATCTGAGTGGTCGAAAAGCCGCGAAACTGGAGAAAGAGTACACAACAAGTTTTTTTCTCCCTTTTGCCTTCGAAAATAAACCAAAATACTTCTGGTTATGCGCCAAACGAATTTTGTCTCATTTATACCCTTCATCGGCGATTAGCAAGTCCGTCGTCGTCCGGGGGTATTTTCGTCAATTCAAGCAACCTCTGATGGCGGACTCGCAGACCTTCAGTCTCCGCATCGTCGCCGCCGACTACTACATGGCGCCGCCGATTCCAGGCCTCGACCTCTCCTACAGCAGCTTCCACGGTACTCACACGACGCCGTTTCGTCACTCCGCTCCATCTCTCTACTTGTTTGGTTGCGGTGATTTTGCTGGAGTCCAGATTTTCTTTCTTCGTTTCTAGGGTTTTGTCTAATATCGCTTGATTTTGATTGTTTATTGTTTGCGAAATTTGGTGTTAGTTGAAATTTGTTCGTGAATTAACGGTTCTCGAATTCATGAAAATCAGAATGTTGATGCTAGGATTTATATGTGGATTGATTTTCTCTCGGAAAAGTAATTTCTGTTGAATGATTTTTTCAGGCGGGAAAGTGAATGAGGTTCCTGTGATAAGAATGTACGGTTCGACTCCGGCTGGTCAGAAAACTTGCTTGCACGTTCATCAAGTAAGATCACGTTCTACATTCTTCATTCCCCCCCCCCCCCCCTTTTTTTTCTTAAGATTTTTGCAATCCTCTTTTTTTTTTTAATGCTTTGATATGATCTTGAAAATTATATATATATATATGTATATAGTTTATTTCAATGTTTGGTATCTGTTCCTTGTGTAACGTAGCTATATATATAATTTTTTTTCTGAGATTTTACCTAATGAATGATTTTTTGTTTTTTGGGGCTAACAATTGGCTTTTTTTTTTTTTTTTAATTTAATTTTTTTTTAATTTTTTGTAGGTTTTGCCTTATCTGTATGTGCCATGTGCCGATATTCAATCTCAGAAAGAAGGTAAATAGAATCTTTCCTGTTTGAGCCAATGCCCAAAAGAAGATTGATGTAGAATTTCAGTTAGAGGGACTTGCAGATTTGCTAGATTGAGATTTACAACTCTTTATTTTCCGCCTCTGAATCTTCATTCTGTTATCTAACCCACCTGCTATGATAATCGATGTTTTCATTTTCTGAGTGGGCGCACTAATTTATTTAGGTTTTCTTTTTTTTTTTTTTTTGGTTGCATAGGTGATGCATTCACGCACGAAATAGCTCTAGCTATAGAGAAAGCCTTAAAGGTCGGTATGCCTCGTTGCATCAGATTGAGTTCTCCTCTCGGGCTCTTGTATTTGCTTTACGTGCTTTTTGTTCTTTGGATGGGTGATATCAAAAGTTTAGGTGCTAAAGTTCTGTGCATGATACCTTCCAGCTAAAAAGTAAGGCATGTTCAAAACGGCAGCATGTTCATGGTTGCAAGCTTGTACGTGCAAAAAGGTTTTATGGTTACTATTCATCAGAGGAGCTCTTCGTGAAGATATACCTGTATCCTTTTTGTTTTCTGTTGGTTTTTGATGGCCCAGGAGTATATTTTTGATTACCTTGACAAGATATAAGCTATTACCCACATGATGTTTCTCGTGCTGCTAATCTTCTTCTGGTATAGATCTTGAACATCTCATTTATATTCCATTGTTGCTAATCATGCTACTAGTTTGTGTCCTAATTACAATTTCTTAACTTATATTCTTTTCTATGTTCTATAATTTCAGATATTTGTGGCCCCTTTAGAACTGTGTTGCCTTATTTTAGAAGAAACCGTAAAGTTCTAACAGGATCACGTATAGTTTTCAATGTCTTTATTTTCAATGTCTTTATTTGTGTTTGGTTTGCCTTTCTTTTTTTACTTTTTTGCTTATGAAATATCTCAATTGTTTTTGAAGTGTCGAAAAATAATTTGGCTTAGAACTATGGTTGTTAGCTTAGCCTGGTGGTAATTTCAATGCCCATCTTTAATGTTGAGCTCCTAGTTCAACTCATCTGACCTTCAAGTTTAAAGGAAAAAAAAATGGGTCTAGAACTTTTACTTAAGATGAAAATTCTTTTTTAGGTGCCAGACACAGCATTCAATTATATATAAGCAAAAGGGACCTCTTCTTTTCCATTGCAAATGTGCACATTTTTCTTAACCAATCTGTTATTTAGCTTATATTTGGGCCTCAAAATTGTTGAACTTAAGCATTTTTCTGAAGATAAAAGATGAAGGTGTTTTTGAAGCATATCAATTTACGTCCTGTTAGAGAAATTAACATGTTTTTGTCATTGTTGGTTGACCTTATAAGTCATACTTTAAATCATTGGTGATACTTTCTTTTCAGGATGGTGGAGTTCTTGACAAGTGTTTACAGCCTCATGAAGCTCACATTCCCTTTATTCTTCAGTTTCTGGTAAGCAATTTTCTGCAAACTGAAACATTCGAGAGGAATTTTGTGTTTTTTGTAAGAATTCAATCTGGTTTGTGCGTTTCCTAGATATGCTAAATTATCCGTTCTTGAGGTGCTTAATAATCAAGCATTATTCCTATGATTTCATCAGCTATTGCTATTATTGCTTATGCCTCTTTTCTTATGATGTAAGCTTTTTTGGTAGGTTGACTACAACTTATATGGAATGGGTCATATACATCTGTCTAAGATGAAGTTCCGTCATCCTGTACCAGATGTTTTCTCCCCAAATAAATCTGTCTCCACCAAACAACCTAGAAAGGACAGGGATCCCTCAATGTGCACACCTCTGGATTCTGAGGTTAATTTTTTTCCTGATGATTTTGAACAAATTTCTCAGTATCCATGTTCTTGGCTAGCGTTTTTGGAATTTGAATAAAATGAGCTTTGTTTTTGTAATAATTTTTTTTTTCCCTTTATTCTGCATTAGACAGATAAAAGTGGTAGTCCATCTTTTGATGCACCCATTTGGATATCTTCCACAGTTCCAGCTGATTGGATGTGGTATTCTCCTGCCAATTTTGATGTTTCACCAAATCCAGAAATCAGCTCTGTCAAACGTCAAAGTCTTTGTCAACTTGAGGGGGATGCCACTGTAGATGGTTTGCGTTGCTTCTGTCACTACTATCCATATTTACAACGTCTGCCTAGGTTACTTTTTTTGGTGTGTTAAAGTAATAGATTATTCGTGGTTTTGCAGAGATTCTTAATCAGCAGTATAAAATGTATACATCCTTATCACAAACTCGTTCAAATCTGAAAATGGTTCAATCACTTGTACCGATTTGGGAGGTATACCTGTCATTCATGTTAGTATGAAAATGTGTTAGATCATGTCTTACAATTTTCTGACAAACTGTAATGTTCTCTCGGATACTTTAGGAGGAGTATGAAAGAACCGGGACTAATGAGCTGGAAATACCTGCAGTTCCTAGCAAACCACCGCCAGAGGATGTTTTAAGAACTCTCTCACTTGGTCCAGAGTTTATAAATCAATTTGTTGAATTGCATAATGAAGCAGAAAGCACTTTGAGTTTAACTCCGTTAGATAAAGATGTAAGATTTGTGCAGCAAATGACATCATCAAAAAATGTCATGGAACTTTCTGATCACCTTAAAGAAAGACGCGTTATTGGATCTTTGTCATCACAAGAGGAAGATGGTGCAATCTCCCCTACAGATGGGGATGGAAATGTTAGATTATCATTTAACAACAAACTTCCTGCATCTAGCATGATTGAGACATTAGATAAAAAGGTAATCAATCATAGTTTTGCATTTCTTTCCTCCACTTGTATTTTTGGGCTTCTTTGCATTGCTGCTTATCCGCGCTCTCACTTGCAGAGTTCCAGGCACTTTCCTATTTTCTTATATTGTCGAAATAAAAATTGCTTCACCATTTTTTTCCCCTTTTTCTCCCTTCTCTCTCCTGGTATTTATTTTGACTAATGAATTAGATTTAGTTTTTGTGCTGTATGCATCCCCCCTCCCCCCTCTACCTGTGCAATTGGGCCTCTTCTAGTTCTGCTTCTAGTTTTATAGTTCTTAAGTTATTTTGGATTTTCTCTGACTCCTTTTTTGACTTCGACTTAAACAAGATTGGCTTCTTATTTGTTAAATAAGTGACTCCACGTTCATTTGGGGAAAGTTTTGGCAACTATTTTAGATTTTTTTTTTCCTCCTGAATGGACTACTATTTTAGATTTAATTTACCACTTGTTCAATGATTTTTGTCAACATACTTTTAAAATTTGAATGTATGTAACTAATAATGAAGCATGCGTACAGCATACTAATTTGGAATGAGATGTATGAGTCAGCTGTATTGTCTTGTGTTTTGTTTCATATTTGTATATGTTAGTTTACTTATGCTACCAAAAGCTTAAGCTGATAGGAGGTGAGCTAGCATTAGTATTTATTTTCCAATCCTATTATTTGTTCTCTTGCAGGTTGTTTCATAAGAAATTTTTACTTGTCTTTAATGTATAAATTAAATCATGTATGCTTCTTCAGGTTGCAGATAAGGAAGCCTTGTGTCTTCTAAAGTGGCTTGCCAGTACTCAGGCAGCGGATGACATAAATTCTGACGATGAACTTCTTCGCGAGACCATTTTGAGTCCACTTTTGCCTGCAAGTAGCATGGAAGAAGTTTTGGAGAAAGCTAATTTGGATTATGAGAGTGAATCTCAAAAGGAGTGTCAGGACATTCTTGATTCAGTTGATGATTTCGTTGACTTTAAGGGCAAGGAGAGAGCTGATTTGCCTGAAAAGAACCACTGTCTCAGCACTTCATCTGGGAAAATTATTCCCCAAGTGGATGGTGCTGGTGACGATTTGTTCTTAACTCCTCCTGCCAGATCAACTGAAGATTGCTCCAAAACTGATTGCAAGAGAAATTTTGATGAGGCTTGTGAACACCAGGTATTTTTAGAGGATACTCTTATTGAGAACAAGGTCGTGGAGGATGCTCATTCAAGCTTTAATCATAGGCACAAGAGGAAAAAATTGTTATGGGGTTCTTTACCTTTTTCCATAAATGAAAAGTCAAAAGATGACAGAGAACCTGTCAGTTTCTGTACTGAAACCAAAGGCCCCATAACTGTAAGTTCCTTATCTGAAGATACGGTGCGAGAACATGAACATTCTTCAATAAAGCATGCCAAGATCGATATTTGTGATGGGAAGGAGGCTGCTCCACTGGTCGGATGCTCTGTACGGGACTTGATGAGGAGAAAGCGGCATTACCGTGTTGATCCAGTTGAATGTTGCTCTCAGGGCCTAAAAAAGGCCCATTTGGAAATGAAAGAAAAAGAAGATACAAATATCTTCCCTAGAAATTCAGAATTTCAAGTGCTACCTATTGATGAGCCTAATGAGAGGCCTTGTGTGTCTCTTGGCTTTTCTCCATTGCTGACTGCATCACAATCAATGCTTCATGAGGTTTATGATGTTAAAGCAACTGGTTACGACACTCCAATGTCTAGAGAATTCACCCTTTCATCTAGGATTGACTGCTCGTTAGTTGGCTGTACAACAGATGATGGAAATTTTACTTCTCTTGAGAGGGATAATAGTGATGGTAGTGGAGTGGCCACTCGATCTGGGAACTTCATATCCACGGGTACTTCTGATATGCATACAAGATCCTCGCTGTCTAAGCCTGGTGTTCCTGATTCTGCTGCTGCTATCAGCTATTCTGAAAATAGTCAAGAATCCGGTGTTCCGTTATTGAAGTCTCATCCTTGGGATAACACATTTGCTGGCGAGGGATTGGAGTCGATGAATGCTGCGGCTTCGAGCTGTTTTCAAATTGCTGTTGGGCATGACGAAGTGTGTGTGAAGAGTTGCACTGATGGTCAATTCTCCAGGGAATTGGAACATGAAATGTCTCCTAAGAAATCAGTGGGAATGAATAGAAGAATCGATGTGAATGCTTTAAGCAGTGGACAGAGCCAGGGAGATGTTTTGCCGCTCTTCACGACTGATCGTGAAGATACAGATCTAATTAGCTTGACCTTTTGCAGAAAACCACCTCCAACCGCTTGGATAAATCGGCCATCTAGAAAAGCTTATTCTTATTCTTTTATCTCCCATCTTCCCTGTGCGGATAAGGAATCTTATGATGGAGCATCAGGTTGAGCTTTTAATTTTATTTTATTACGTTTTTGCCTCGGTAGACTATTGCATGCTTTCTCTATTCAAAGAACAGAGCTTTTTTAAACACACACACATATATATATATATATATATATATATCCTGCTTTTTAATTAGGTTAAAACTGCTTCTTGCATCTTAGAAGCCTGCTATGGCATATCTTTCCAATACCCTGTCCATTTGTAGAGCATGGTTATCAACTATTTATGCCCATGATTAAGTTTGAATTTTGTAGACTGTGTTGGTCTGAAGTAACGTATATTCCTTTGACCTCGTTTGTTATTTTTATTTTGAAAGAAGTACATGTTCACAATTTGGACACGGACCTTTTAAGAGTCCTAGACACACATTATATCACACGGTTATTAGATGTATAGACTAGGAACTATGCATTACTTGATACATCTTGACTCTGAAGATTTTGGAAGAGTGTGAGCTATACCTATTTAGGAGTAGGGCAATTTTATGAGACTTCTGCAGGTGTATTTTGTGAATTTTCATTGAATTTAAAGAATAAATTTCTCAGGTTTTGGATTCTGCTATTGCTGGGTTATTGATTCTGTGCTTCCTTCTCTTTGAATGTTATTTGATTAAAGAAATCCTAGTTGCTGTGGGTATTTTTCCTGGGATTTTGGTTTTGACATTCATATCGTTTTGACCTTTTCTTTTAAGCATTGTTGACAAAAAATTCCCCTCTGATTAAGGGAGAGCTTTGGATGATTTTCTTCCATTCTTTATGGAAAACTGTCAAGACAAGGCAGAACTTCAGAACAAATGCATTGGAGTGAATGAATCTACTTCAGAACAAGAAGCTCCAGTCGGTGTCCCTACTCACTATCAAAATGATGGTTCATACTCATATTTGTTAACGCCTCTAGTTTCGCCGCCTCCATCTGAAAATGTGAAAAGATGGCTGTCAGCTGGTAACAGAAGCCATAGCTACAAGTTTCAATTTTTGGTTATTAGTTTTTGGAATCTATCTGATTTTTAGTTTGGGACTTCTAGGTAATTCAGTGGAGGAAAATACAGTATTGACGGGGCCTTCATCTCATAAAGGTAAACATTGATATGTTTTCTTGGTTTACGTTTAAGAATTAGGAAACACTTATCAGGTGATTGTAAGAAACTGCAGGAACTTCTAGTGCTCTGATTGGTTCACCAAGTTCCTCCCCCAATCATAACAAGAAGGCTTCTCCCGAATCGGGTTCTACATCTCATCAACAATATCTTCAGGCACATGGGCCACAAGATAACTGTGACAATGTTGATACCATAAGGAACCTTGCCGGTAATGAGAAAACATCAACAGTGCAGAGGGAACGAGATGCTGGAAAAGTTAAAGCATCTTCTGATTGTTGCATAGATATTTCTCAGATTTCAGGGCCAGATGGAAGATCTAAGCCTACCCCTCTTAGTCAAATTGGATTCCGGGACCCTGCAAGTGTTGGTTGTGGACAGCAGCTGACGTTGTTAAGCATAGAGGTGTGCATGGTTCTACTGTCTACTTTTTTAACTTTTTAGTTTATATAATTACTGTCTACTTTTTACTGAATTGATTTATAGCAAATTAGAATAACATAAAGAACTTTGGTCCTAAATTTGTTATCTTGTGCCAAAAGTTATGTTTGTCAGAACTTCATAGCTTTTCTGATAGTGTTTAATTATTGTTGTCAAAGTTTCAAGTCTCCTCAGAGTTTTGCCGAGTAGAAGCGTTTGTCTTTATAACATTGATCCAATTTGAAGGTGAATTGGTGATAGGTTCAAGCAGCCTCTAGAGGAGATCTTCGACCTGAGCCTCGTTTTGATGCTGTCAATATAATATCTCTTGCTATTCTTAGTGATAGTGATTTTGCTGCCGAACTCCATATGCTCTTGCACAGTAAAGCTGAAAATTCTCATAGGTATGGATTCTACATTTTGTTTGGGCATTTATGAGTAAATAGATTCACGTGGGTTACAAGCATTAAGGATTTGAATTGCCTCTGATGGTTATCCCCATCCACTTGCAGGAATCTTGATGGAATTACTGGCTACAATGTGTTGGTTTTTTCTGAGGAGAGGTGCTTGTTTGATCACTTTATAAAGTTTGTATGTTCACTTGACCCAGATATTTTGATGGGTTGGGATGTTCAAGGTGGTTCGCTTGGTTTTTTGGCAGAACGAGCTTGTTATCTTGGTATAGGTTTACTGAACAGCATATCTCGTACACCATGTGAAACTAAGATTGCTGCTGGAGATTCAGAAATTCCTGAGAATGGACTACTGGATAACGTAATTCCTGAGTCAGTAATTGCTGATCCTGTTGTTTTGGAAGATGCAATAATTGAGGATGAATGGGGACGAACTCATGGTAGTGGGGTCCATGTTAGTGGTAGAATTGTCCTTAATGTTTGGCGACTGATGCGTGGTGAAGTTAAGCTTAATATGTACACAATTGAAGCAGTTGCTGATGCTGTATTGAGGCGAAAAATCCCTTATATTTCTCATAAGGTGCTAAGCAGATGGTTTTCCAGTGGTCCTGAGGAAGCAAGATATCGATGTCTTGAATACGTGAAAGAGAGAGCAAAGTTGAACCTTGAGATTTTGAACCAACTTGACATGGTAAGAAAGGCTCTGACAAGACAAGAGAAGGGGGAAAAAAATACCGTCAATTCCTCTCTATCAAAAGCCTTTTCCGCATTAACTTGGTATCGGGATGGGAGGATTGAGTAGATACTTATCTCTGTCAACATCTTTGTTTGATGCCTATACTATTTCTTTTTCTCTGTTTTTGTTTGTTTGTTTGTTTTTCATTTGATTTCATTTTATTTTTGTCTTATTTGAGGTGATGGTTATGCCTATAGATATGTGTTGATTTGTGTATTTCTTTATTGGTAATGGAGACTGGTTAGAAGGATGATATGATTAGGTGCGAGTTCCTTTTCTCCCATTATGTACAAAGCCATGGCTGTGTGTGTGTGTGTGTTTGTTTTTTTTTTTTTTCCTAGTTAGTTCCGATGAACTTCACTTTAATGGACTCTGTCTTTCATTTGTGTTTGGTTTTACATCATCGTTTGTCAGGCAATTGACTTTGTTTCCACACTTGGAAGATATTTATGAGTGTGCTTGTGCAGATAAATCGAACATCAGAACTTGCTCGTGTATTTGGCATCGATTTTTTCTCAGTTCTCTCACGAGGTTCACAATATCGTGTTGAGTCCATGTACTTGCGATTGGCACATACACAAAATTATCTAGCCATTTCCCCTGGGAAACAGCAGGTTTGTACTGTATCATCTCTCATGGTCTTCTAAATTGTGGCTGATATCTTTTATTTTCTTTCTTCCTGTCTGGATTTATTAAGCACGAAGTAATATCTTTATGAATTAAGTGCTTCGTGATTCGGAATGTGACTAATCAGTGCCTCAAATTTATGATATCAGGTTGCTTCTCAACCTGCAATGGAATGCCTGCCTCTTGTAATGGAACCAGAGTCCGGTTTTTATGCAGATCCAGTAGTTGTTTTGGATTTTCAGTCGCTTTATCCAACTATGATAATTGCATACAACCTGTGTTATTCTACATGCCTTGGGAACATGGCTCCTTCAAAGGCAAATATACTCGGTGTCACTAAATATTCACCAGATCCAGATATTCTGCGGAAGTTAAAGGATCGAATACTGCTCACTCCTAATGGTGTTCTGTACGTCCAATCAAAGGTACTTCTACCCATTTCTTTTTCTTTCCTATTTGAATTTATTGCTGCAGCCAGACAAAGTCCCCGTATATTTTATGCAACTGGAGCTCAGGTTGATTTTCCGCAAACTTTGACAGTTTTTGTTTTTTCCCTCTCTCTCTCTCTCTCTTGCTATCCTGTCATAAAGTTTAGAAAGTTCCTTTGTTCTATGAACCCAGCATGAGATATTATTGTCCAGAAGAAATAATATTAATGACAAGGGTACATTCTCATGTTAGTGCTCTAGGAAATACTCATCAGTTTACTCTATAAAGGGAAACTAACATGAGCATCAGATGAGCAACGGGTGAGGGAGATTAATAGCTTCTGTTTCTTGATGTTAAACAGGTCCGTAAAGGTGTATTGCCCCGCTTATTGGAGGAAATATTGTCAACTAGGATTATGGTGAAACAAGCTATGAAAAAATTGTTTCCTTCACAGCAAGTTCTTAACAGAGTATGTCTATGTTTTTGCCGTAGGATTGTCGATAGTTCTCAGATTCTCAGCCTTGCTGTTTTATATGAATACTTTTTGTTGAAATATAAAACTATTGTTGGTCCACCTCCTAATAGCTTATGCTTTTGGGATTAATTGGTAAACTAACATGTTATCAGAATGAGAGGTCCTGAGTTTGAACCTCTACAATTGGACTATTTAACCCCTTTATTATCATTGTGTGTTAGGCCTTAATTTGTTTCGGGCTTTTTATAATTTGTGTTGGACTTTCAAATTAATATTTGTTCACATGTTTGCTCATTGTCCGGCCTGCACTTGAGAGGGAGTATCGAAATATAAAACTATTGTCCGTCCACCTCCTAACAGCTTAAGCTTTTGGGATTGATTGGTAAACTAACACTTTTCTTAGATACTTATGCTATATGACTGATCAGTCTTTCATTCTACTACTGTAATGTGGTTATCTGAATATTTTCTCACTTTTTCATTTTACCAAAGAGAGAGGGATCGCATTTATTAATTTGTGTTGTTTCTCCTCAACTTCTATATTTTCTCTAGATATTTTCCAATCTGTTGTTGCATAAGAAACTTCTTGATGATATTGTTTGTGTCTATTTGACTTCATCTTACTGGAATATTTCTATAGGAAATATTGTTTGAGTAATGGCTCATATTGTGCACTTTTAAGTTCGAAGAGTAAAAATTGCACTATTTTTTCCAGATATTTAATGCAAGACAGCTGGCATTGAAACTAATAGCAAATGTAACATATGGCTATACTGCTGCTGGGTTTAGTGGTCGCATGCCTTGTGCTGAGCTTGCGGATAGTATTGTTCAGTGTGGTCGTAGAACAGTCGAAAAGGCTATTTCCTTTGTAAATGCTAATGACAAGTGGAAGGCCAAAGTTGTTTATGGCGACACTGACAGGTATGCATTTACTTCTATTTATTATGGGGTATGACGGTAGAGTCTCTGTCTAACCCCAGGACTCTTTAATCACTTTTCTCTTTTGTTTATTATTGTTTATCGTGGCAGTTCATCTTTGTAGCCTGCAAATGGATTCAGGAGTCAACATATTGTTCATTATGATTCTTTGTGTGTGTTTGGGAACTTATCGGGTTGACTGGCTTTATTTTGTGCAGCATGTTTGTCCTCCTAAAGGGACGCTCTCGTGAAGATGCTTTTAAAATTGGGAATGAGATTGCCTCTGAAATCTCTGCAATGAATCCAAATCCAGTTACTCTTAAAATGGAAAAGGTTTATCATCCATGCTTCCTCCTTACTAAGAAGCGGTATGTTGGTTATAGCTATGAAAGCCCTAGGCAAGTGGAACCTATTTTTGATGCTAAGGGTATTGAGACAGTTCGCAGGGATACATGTGAGGCTGTTTCCAAAACAATGGAGCAGTCCTTGAGAATCTTTTTCGAACATCAGGACATTTCTGAGGTAAAAGCGTGTTTTGCTTGACATGCATATAAAGCAAAAACATGCCTTTGTATTGTTTTTGTTATTTGACCTAAATAATCGTTTCACTAAATCCATAGCTTGATGTAACTGGTCTTGGAAAAATTTCTTGGGGAGGTAGGTTGTTGTAAAATTTTCATTGGGTTGTAAATCACAATCCTCGGACAATTTGATTGGGGTTTGTATGTAAATGGCTTTTTGTTCTCTGGCTCTTAGCCTCACTCAGTAGTAATGACCGACTTCTTTGATCAGGTTAAAGCATATTTGCAGCGTCAATGGAAGCGGATCCTGTCAGGAAGGGTGTCTCTTCAGGATTTTGTTTTTGCAAAGGAAGTTCGGTTAGGAACTTACAGTACAAGGGATTCCGCATCACTCCCACCAGCTGCAATAGTGGCCACTAAAGCGATGAGAACTGATCCAAGGGCAGAGCCACGTTATGGAGAACGAGTTCCTTATGTCGTCATACATGGAGAGCCCGGGGCTCGTCTAGTAGATATGGTTGTGGATCCATTGGAACTCCTGACTCTTGGTTCACCCTATAGGCTGAATGGTCTGTATTACATTAACAAGCAGATAATCCCGGCTCTGCAGCGAGTGTTTGGACTTGTTGGAGCCGACTTGAACAAGTGGTTCCTGGAAATGCCCCGATCAGTCCGGGAGACGATTTCCAAACGCCCCCTTTTCACCTCAAATCCTCTCCGAACCCGAATTGATTATTACTATCTCTCGAAGCATTGTATTCTGTGTGGCGAGTTGGTCGATGCATCAACCCATCTGTGCAAGCAATGTTCCCAAAACAAAACTGCTGCTGTGGCCACTGTTGTCGGAAGGACTTCAA
>CM046377.1:15716807-15743807 GCA_025413485.1 Ficus microcarpa | reverse complement strand
TTTTAATAATTAGTATTTTTTTATATGGTCAAATTCTTAAATTCAGATGATGTGGGATTACATTATTAGAGGGACAGCAAATGAGACAGCAGGAAATGCAAGACATCAGATCTCGATTATGTGCATCATGGATCATTTTTAGCTTGAAATAAGCTTCCTTGTATGGCTGAGTTAAATCGCGTAAAATTTCCTTAGTAAATGTTTTCCATTTTTAAAAAGATTTATTAAAAATGATGGTCATACTCGTACTCGTACTTGTTACATCCATGGCTATCCCGTCAACTAGAGGTGTAAATAATTGGTAAGCCTTTAGAGCATTGGATATCTTTTTCTTTCCCATGACGTAACTCAGTCTCAATAAGTCGGAACGAAAGATCCTCTTAGCAAGAAAGATACTATAGTGGAACTTTCACAAGACAATTTCAGCAATCTAAAAATGGAGTTTACTACTCCAAACACCAAAACAAAGTCCCACAGCAAGTAACCTCACAACACACCGTACGCTCGTCCTCTATGAAATAATAGAGTTTCTTTGCACTTAATACATCCACTCTCAAAGCCAAGTCCAATTTCACCTTTGTTAAATTTTAACATGATAGATTCATACCATTCGTACTATTGTTAATTTTTTTGTGTTAATGATCTTCAACCAATTTTTGATTATTATATGATAGCATCGCAACCAAATGCATCAATCTACCGCCGACAGGGTAGCAAAGATTGTCGTTCATGATAATCAACAAATTTCTTTCACCGGTCAACGTCCTACCAAATAATTAATGGTGCATTTGGATCATAGAGAACCACCTATGTTTGGATGACATGTCCAATTTCTGAAATTTGAAAATTTTGCATTAAAAAAATTATTTATGTAAACTTTTTCCATCATTCTTTCATTTTGAAAAAGAAAAATTATCTTATTTTCAAATTTACATTGTACGGTACTCTTTTAAAAAGAGAATTTTTTTGAAATCTTCTCACAATGCACCATTTAATACATTTTTTCTCATTCCAAACAATTTTTGTTTTCAAAAAGAAACTTTGTTACACATCCAAACACCATCTTATTTTTAAAAGAAAAGATTTTCTCGTTCAAAACAAGAAAATTTTCCATTCCGAAAATTGACATACGGTCCATACGGAAGTTTTTTATATCAGTTTTTATCTTTTTCTGAAAATTAACAAATTTTATAATTAGTTTTTGAAAAGTCATCCAATTTCAACATAAAATTTTCATCTCAAACTCGTGTTCCAAACGGGGGCTAAGCTTGTTCTTGGACATTAGGTATGGATTAAAAAAGTTCAACTCAGTTTTTGTCTTTTTCTAAAAATCAGCAAAAATTTTAATTAATTTTTAAAAAATTAACGAACTCTAACCTAAAAAGTCCACTCCAAACCAATACACAAAACACAATATTGAATAATTTAATTGCCCGTATAAAACTCAACCTCAGTGATATAGTTAAAACTCAAAATCCTTAATACTTTCCTTTATTGTTTGACCATAATATAAGTTTAACAGTTATGGAAATCCTCACAAAATTGTTTTCAATATTCTCCAACTTGGATTGCATAATTAGAACACATGATAATCGTATGGCACAAGATTTCAAATAATAACACAAATAAATAAAACATAGACAAACTTAACAAGCTTAAACTTCATGGATCCTATCAAGAAATTAAATTATGACATGATAATTCTATCACCCGTATGGACCTGAGTAACATGATCAACATATGAATTTATCCATGCATAATCTAAATCTATTATTGACAATAATATATGTTAATTTAGTGATTATGCTAATCATGTTGACCTAGAACGTCTCTAACACAAGTTATTGGGTGCTACGGGTGAGTGTGTGATGTGTGTGCACGGTAAATAGGTAGGCTTTTGAGAGGAGTGTCCATCACCCTTGAGCGGCCCTCACAGGCGAGATCCGGCACTCTCAGATGACGCCATTATTTTCCGTCTCTTCAATATAAATTCACCTAAACATGATTAAAATTACTTTAAAAAATTAGATGTAGAATACTCAAACTCTAACTTATACAATATCGCTAAGTTATGACTACAAGCACGACAAAAATGACTTTCAATAATTCATAATTGCAAAAATAAAATATATTTTTTCTATCCTAAAAGATAATGATTGATTATAAATAACTAAGATCTAAATTCTTTGTAAAAGACGAAAAACACCTTAATTATGCACCATTATAAGCTGCATCAACATAGATACAATAATAAGAAGAGATACGAGTATATCTTTCCTTTTAATGTAAAGTAATGCAAATTTCAAGCAAAACAAAATACAAATAATTAATGACACAAATTCATTATTTTTTTTCTTTTCTCTTTTTACCGTGTTTATTAATGAGTAATCTTCTTTAAAAAAAAAATTAAATTTTTGATTTTAAATTCTAGTATTTATTTATATTTTTAAGAATTAAATAACTTGGATCCCACCTAAAAATAGATAATTAAGCTTCTTAATAAGGAGAAGTTTATCTCCTATCTACTACCTACACAATTAAATTGTTTTAGAGAAATTGACTAACCTTTATACTAAATATAATCTTATTCTTTTTAAAATTTTTTTTTTTTTTTCATTTAAGAGTAATTTTGTAATTATAGTAATTCTATAACTAATCCTTCTAATATTTTAGAAGGTAAACATATTAGAAATTTAATTTCTTAAATAACTTGACTCTTTAATATATTAATAAACATTTTAATCCTGAAATTTAATTTCATGCGATTTAATTATTTTTTCATGGGTTTAATTTCCCTTCTACAAAAAAAAAAAAAAAAAAAAAAAAATCTGTTTTAATCATTTTAATTGCCTTCTTTGATAATCAACTAAACTCCACTCCTCTACTAAAAGAGCGCGCTCTAGGGTTTAAGCTTCCTTTCTTCTCCCTCCACATCTTCCATGGAGGTTTTACGTCAAAGGCAAACCTAGTTCTCAGTCTCAGTCATTGTCTCTAATGGCACATTCTCCTTTCTCTCTCCTCATCCTCCGACGCCTCTCTCTCTCATCCCCAACCCCAAAACTCCACCGTTCTTCCCTCTTTCATCTCCTCACCACCAAACCCTTATCGACTTCCCCAACACCTTCTTCCTCCTCCTCCTTCTCCGCCGACCCAAACGCCCCGCCGCCGGCTCGCTCTCTGCTCGCTTGAGCTTCGTCTTCGACCAAATCGACGCCATCGAGAGGGACCGCTCCGACAAGGACGATACGCTTCAGCGAATCCGCGCCTGGCGAGAGTCGAAGAAGCCTCAACAGCAGCGGCAACAGCAGCCGGAGGCGCCACAGGAATCGGAGCTCTCCAACCATGGAGATATCGCGGATTCGAATTCCGCCGTTTCCGGTTTGGTCGTCGCGGCGGCGGAGTCCGAGACGCGCGAGGCCGAGTTGTCGTTTGGAGCTGAGGAGAAGACCAAGAGCGAGGTGGAGTTGGTGCATCCATGGCCGGAGTGGATCGAATTGATGGAGAGGTTGGTTCAGCAGAACTACTTCGATCATCGGAGGAAGGACGAGGAGAAAATGATCCAGGATTTGGGGTTTGAACATCGTCATCAGGATGATTCTAGGGCGCTGGCGATGTTGGTGCCTTGGATTTCAACAATTTCAAGCTTGTTCAAACCGCTTGTGTCAATTTCGGAAAGGACCGGTTCGATATCTTGAGGTTCGTATTTCCATTTCTCAATTCGTTGTTATGATAATTACGAAATTCAAATGATTAATGGACTAAACTAGGGCAAATGGTGATGATATTTTTATATTTGACACAAAAAAAAAATTGCATATTTGATATGTTATAATGCTTACTTCTATCTTTTGTCCTATATATGTAGATATATTTCCTAAAAGTTTTAAGCTTTGCAACTTGTAGAAGGAAAATTTAGAATCTTGAAATAATTTGAAAATGACAATGTTGTAATTCTTAAGTTAAAAATGAAAACGTCAGCACGTCAACCAATAAGCAACCAAATGCTAAATTTGGCACATGTTATATACTTGGTATTGAATGGGCATCAAATATAGAACATCTTGAAATTGACATTTAAGTATGGTAGCATTATATTGGAGAATGATTTTCTTATCCAAAGACTGAAGTTCGGCATTGGCATAGAAATTTAAACATTGCATTGGAGATACTGTAATCATGGAGTTGATTCAATAATTGTATCTTTGTGTTGAAATTCTGGTATAATGATTCGGGTATTGAATTGATGATACAGTTGAGATTCTCGAATTGACTATGAATGCATTTGAGAATTAACTGACTTTGTTAGATAATGAGGTTTTTTTCCCTTTTTTTTTTTTTTTTTTGGTTGCTTATTTCTGCTAGTGTAGGGCGTTTTGTTTTTTCTCGTTCAGTGTTGTGTTAATTCATGTGCTGGTCTGCTGGTTTGACAATGTTGTAACCACTGCCAGCTTGTTTCGGAGGTGCTGAGACAGAAAAATCAATTTCAGGTCCTTGTCGAGACAGGATATTCAGATTTTGGTGGGTTTTGGATGCCCTAGTGCAGACAAAAAGGTCGTTTTCTCTGCAAAATTGTTGAGGAAGCATGTGCACCTTGACGAAGGAGATGTGAGCATTGCTTCTTAACTTGCTACTGATGCTCATTTCTTGCCCCTATTCATCATCTTAAGACTCATATATTTGTCGCCTTACTTCTTAAGCCTGTTTGCTACTTTATCTTTTATGCTATCCCGAATTTCTTGTCATGTCTTAATATGCGTTCCTGGCAATGGCATTCTTTGCTTATTTTTCAAGGACAGCATCATGTCCCTATTTGATTTTCTCGTCCAGTTAATTCAATCAGATAATAGTTTTGAACATTTATTTTCATCTTGATTGAATTATCGTAAGTATTAGTATCTTTGATGATCCTACCTTTTCCTTCTCGTTTCTTTTTAGCTTTGGTGACTTTGCTTTGTTCCAAAGACTTAATTTTTTTGTTGTAGGTTATTGCATGATTAATTTTCATTCCTGAACCAGGTATGTAGTTCCTGCAGTTTGAGGAATTCATGTGACAGAGCGTATCTCCTAACCTTAAAAGAGGACGAGGCCCGGACAATTGATATTATGCGTGTTTTATTGGCATATGGTTTTGATCCACTGAATGGTTCAGACGTGAATCAATCTCTTCTGAAGCAAAAATCTGTGAAGACCGTCGTCCGTAAATTGCTTCATGAGGTTGTCAAGTTGAGTTCTGTACCAATAGATTCTAATCTTCCTCCTCCAATAATTAAAAAGCCTCCTCCAAAATTAAAGCAGCCACCTCCACCTCCAAGAAAACGTGTTGGACGTGATGACATTGAGATGAAGAAAGGAGATTGGCTGTGCCCCAAGTATGTTTCTTCTTCACATTTTCCCTACTCATGTCTATGCTTTGTCATGATCATGTGGGTTGGACTATTGCAGACTGTGCACTTCAGTTTTTCTGTCAACAACCTTTTCCTTGTTCGCATGTTTTTGAAAACTGTTTCACCAATTGAATTGTAACGGGCAAAGTATCATTCTGCATGCATTGTTGGACATATCTAACCTACAATCAGGAATTTTAGTGTTTTCTATTCAAGTAGACCTCAAAAATGTATTTACTCAAGATACTTGCCTAGATCGGTGGTGGATAATAACCATCCATCCTAGTGATACTTGACGTCGTTGCGGGTTGGATCAGCTGCTTTCTTGAGATGCATTAGATGGATTGTGATGGATGCATTGTATACTATTACGCTAGCCTGTGCTAATTAGGGTAGTATGTTCTTAATAAGCATTTGTTGAATTAGCATTTGCTAATTTGTTGTTTGTTTCTATAATTTTTATGTTTCATCTTCTTGTATTTTCTGACAATTGTTGATTTTCCCATCAGGTGTGACTTCATGAATTTTGCAAAGAATAACGTTTGCCTGCAATGTGATGCGAAACGTCCAAAAAGACAGCTACTCCCGGGAGAATGGGAATGCCCCCAGTAAGATTTCATTCCTTGGTACTTTTTGTCTTGGGAACAATCATAATTAGGTGCTAATAGAAGTACTTGATAATTGCAACAAAAAAAATATTACGTTCATCATCTGTGGGTTTTATTTTTCTCTCTGATTTTCTCTTTTTTTTTTTTTCATCTTTTATTTTGGATGCGCAATGTACCTGAACATATCCGTGACTTAGTTATTACGTTCGGTTAGATAGCCGATATTTCATGCTACATGAGATACATTGGCTCATGACCTCTAACGAATTTTTGTGAATGCCTTATTTACGGCATAAAATATTTTTGAAGCTTTTTTAGTTGAAAGAAAAAAAAACCCTCATCATTGACTCTTTGTCTGCAGGTGTAACTTCTTAAACTATCGGAGAAATGTAGTATGTTTTCATTGTGATTGCAAGCGTCCACCTGATGAATTCATGGAGAGCAAGATGCAAGAAAGGCATCATGGCCCTGGGATGAGGATGGAGAAAACAACAAACCGTTCAGAGGTTTCGAATGCATGGAATTTTGACTTTGATGACGATGAATCAGATGGGGCAGATGTTGCTGCTTTTGAGTATGCGGATTCTCCAGTCAAGGGTGAAAATTCTCCTTTCGATAACCAAGCTAAAGGAGGAAACTTTGATTTTAATAAAGCTAGCAGAGGGCCAAGGATCCATGATGAAGGATATTCGATGCTTGTGATAGTAAACGCAGTACTGGGTTTGATGACTTTAGCGATGAAGAGATGATATGACAGCTATGAGTTAGAAACTGGTAATAGAAGTTCGGTGCCTATGGTATCTTCAAATGATCTTTCTGAGTTTGAAGAGCATTCTGAGTCAGATGATAATATAGGACCGGATAATGCATGTCGTAGAACAAACTCTCCATCTTACAGCAAGCAATCTAAGGTCATGCGTAAAAGTAGAGCATTCTCTGGATCTGATGACGATGAACTAGATTCAGATTCTGACGGCGAGCTTTCACCTAAACCCAAGTGGAAATCCAGTCACGTTGCTAATTTTAGACCAAGGGGTAGAGGTTCAAAAGGTCCTTCCAAGGATCTCAGCTTTGGTTCTGAAGATGAAGTTGGGCTCTACTCCGATATGGATGACGACCTAGATAAAAACTATGGATCAAGGCGAGGTAAAGCTAATGATTTTCGCAGGAGAAGAAGTTTCGACTCCGATGATGATCCATTTTCTGGTGACAATTCACACTCTCATAAGGGTAAATACCGAGGAAAAACTGAATCCAATAGAAAAGGGAAAGATTCCAAAGGGCGGAGCAACGACAACTTCAACAGAGACACAAAATTCAGATCCAACGGGACAAGGAATGGTAGGAGGAACACTTTTGAAGATGACGACGACGAGTTTGATGGATCCTCACGGGGTTATCCTAGTAGAGGATTTAGAGGGAATAGTAATAGGCAGAGCAATAATGACTTCACAAGAGAAACAAAATTCGGATCCAACGGACGAGGAATGGTAGAAGGAACTCTTTCAAAGATGATGATGATTTTGATGGATCCTCACAACGGTTTTCCGGTAGAGGATTTAGAGGGAATGGTAATGGGCAGAGAACGAGTGATAGAAGGGGAGGTGATAAGAAGGATTTCAAGGGGTCTAGAAAGGGAGGATTTGGTAAGCACCAAGGCGAAAGACGCGATGGAAACAACATGAACGACAAAGATTTCGGCGAGTTCAAAATAGTAGACGCGTTATAGAGAGATAGGTTAAAATTTAAGCCATATTCAATTTTGGGGGAAGAAAAGGGTTTAAATTTTTCTTAGATAGCTTGCATTGTGCTTTCACGGTGTTGTGAAAAAAATGCTTTGATTATCAGCATTTTTGTGTTTTTTTTTTTTTTTCTTGTTTTTGACTATAAATAATTTTTGGAAAGAATATAATCTCCATGGAACTGAAAAATGGGTGTTTAACATTTTGAGTCTTAACAAGGAGCCAAAAATTTAAAAAAAAAAAAAAAAAAAGAAAAAAAAGGGTAGAGAACAGAAAAATGACTCCATGGAATAGTGAAGAATCTCCCATCCCCAACCTAAATTAAAAGAAACAAAATCTAGTCCAGAAAATACGACATGTCGTTTGTCTAAATTAAAATGACTGGTTTACTAGACAAATGACATGAAACGAGAACAAGCTTTTACAAAGATTCGCCGTGCCATTTTCAAATTTTCACTTAGCTAAACTTTTTCAATTGCAAAATTTATCGAGAAATTTTTGAAAGTTTCAATTGCACGGCAGTTTTGATTCTTGACTATGCACGGTTCAACTGTTTAAGTTGATTAATTTTTCAAAAATTAATTATAATTTTTGTTGATTTAAAAAAAAAAAAAAGACAAAAACTGATATAAAAATTTTGAATTTGAACAAAGATACTAGACAAATACTATATTTGTTATTTGAAATTTAAAAGCTAAAATAAAGAAAAAGTTAACTATACGATTATGCAAGCTCATAATTTTATGATCCCAAAAAAAGACAATACAAGTAGATTTTAAGGGGGAGTTTGGTGGAGTAGTTTGAGTTGAGATTTTTAAGTTAGAATAGTAAATTTTTTTGAATTTTCAGAAAAGACAAAAAACTTTTTGGGAAAAGACAAAAACTTTTTGGGAAAAAGACAAAAAAAATTTTGAGATGAGATGAGATGAGATGGTTTACCAAATGAGGCCTAGAAAGAGAGAGATAAAAGAGAGTAGAAAAGAAAATTTTGCACTCGTTTTGTTGTATCATTTTTTGTTTAGTTTGTATCTTCTCTTCGAACGAATTTTTTGGCTCCACCACACCACTACTTTCAACTACTGTCGTCAAGATTGGGGTTGTTTGGTAATCGAGTTTAACTCTAATTAAACTGTATTTTTTCATCTCAATTTTTGTTTTTTTCTGAAAAATTGACAAAGTTTATAACTACTTTTTAAAAATTCAACTAAACTCAAATTAAAAATTTCAACTCAACTCAAACTCAACTTATTCACCAAACACCTTCTAAGAGACCCTAATTCTTCACTTGAGAGTAATAAAATCATATGCAAAAAAAATAAACAAACAAATAACACTCAAAATTTATAGCAGTTAAGGTTAAAAAAAATTATGGCTTGTTTGGGGCACATCTCTAGATGGTATTTTATCATTTGGATTTCAAAATCTCAACTTTATATCAAATTTTTCATCCCTTTCATTTTCAAAAAAAAAAACCTCAAACTTTAAAAGTTCATAATTTTCTCATTTTAAGTTGAAATGAGATGATTTTCATGTCAAAATACTTATATCAATGAGATGAATAAGACAAAATCTATATTGCATATTTTTTCAGAATACAAATTAAACTTTTACACTATTTTCTATATCATAGAATATTTTTAAAAGTTTTCTCCCCAAATACATATTTCTAACTCAACTTTCAAAACACCATCTCTAGATGTCTCCCCGAACGAGCCTTTATAATGTTTATTCTGAACATGAGATTTATTCACTTTCACTTATGGGGTGTTTGGTTCAGAGTTCATCTTCGTTCCACTCAATTTTTTTTTTTTTTCCATTTTTTTTTTTCCAAAGTTTTTTTTTTCTGAAATTCAAAAATTTACTATATAACTAAATATTCAACTCAACTAGCGAACCAACACCCCTTAATGTAATAATCCCTATGATGAAAATAAAACGTACATTAAAAATACACAACTAAAATATTCAACTCAAACTAGCGAACCAAACACCCCCTTAATATAATAATCCCCTATGATGAAAATAAAACGTACATTAAAAAATACACAACTTTTTAAACTCCCTTTATTTATTTATTTATTTTTTTGGTTGGGGGATGGGGGCGCTGGGGCTTCTCATCGTTCTTCTAGTCTCGTGACAATCTTACTGCGGTTATCTCTTAATAGAAAAATAGTTAGGCCGTACAACTTGGCACATATTGCTTTTTAACATAACACATCAAAAAGTAATTTTGAAAGGTGTAAACAAAGTACAGGGTGCATAATAGAGCAACATTGAGAAAATTCAAGGACTAAAATGGTAAGTAATAACATACAAGGACCAAAGCGAAAAGCAACGTGCAAATAACCCTAGCTTAAATAAATGCATACAATTTGAAAAACGCAGAAGCAGACAATCAAAGGGAGCGAATCGCAATTTCCCAAAACTTTCGGGGTCGTTTTTAGACAAGTTTTACACTACGTCGTCCTCCCAAAAATTTCAAATCTAATCCGGTATAAACACCCATAGAGAACACCAGAAACGACCACGAAGACGAACCGACAGATCCACCCACGTGCCACGTGTACGGTGCACAGGCACCAGAATACAAAAACCGTACTCTCCCTCCCTCCTTGACCTCACCTTCCACTTTTCCACACGCTCTGCGAAATACAAATTTTTTCACCCCGAAGAAAAAAAAAAAGGAAAAACCCACAAAAATCCTTCTCCTTCTCTCTCTCTCTCTCTCTCTCTCTCTCTCTCTCACTCGTTGGCTTCGCCTCTCTCTTCTTCCCCTCCTTTTTGTTCAAGTTTCGCGGCAACACAATCTCCACTCTCTCTATCTCTCTAACTTTCTCTCTCTAAACAGTTCTCTCTCTCTCTCTCTCTCTCTGCGAAGGTCGCTCCGAGAATCTGCTTCCCTCTCTACAGAAAAAACTTGTTGTTTTTCTGCTTCTCTTTCTCTCTCTAATGGTTCAATTTGGATTCCGGTGAAACCCTACGGCCGGTGAGCGATTCCGATCTGCGATTCTAGGGTTCGCTCAGGTGAAAGCCGTTTGAATTTTCTCTGGTGCTGGTCGGTTTTGTTTTGTTTTTTGTTTTTCATTTTTTTTTTCACAATTTTGATTTTTGATATTTCTTTTTTTTATTTTTTAAAATTTTTGAAAATCAATTCGGTTTTTTCTATGTGAAACTGGAATTTTCTTGAGGTTTTTGGTTTCGTATGTTGATTCATTTCGATCGGTGAAGTCCGATGGCGATTGCGGGGAAATTCAGTTGCAATCGCTGTCGAAGCAGTTTGTGGCATTTGAAGCCTGGTGGTTTTTCTGCTGAAATTTGATTTTGAATTTTTTTACATTTCTTGTGAAAATTTCTTCTTCTTCTTTAAAGTATTAATCGAGTGAAGAAGAACTTGATTTTAAGTAAATGCTGCTCTTGACCTGTATCTAAAACCTTTCTGCACGGAGAAGATTAATGGAAAACTGAAAAAAAGATGAATAAATAAATAAATTTCGTTTTTTTTTTTTTCCCGTGCTTCTGCGATTCGGCTGTTTTTGCCCCGTATTTCTGTGTCGTGTCTTTCGTCTAATATTAAGCTATATTTCCTAATGGAATTTTGAGGATCTGTCAAAAACTGCAAAAAAAAAAAAAAAAAAAAAATTGAAAGATTTTTCTTTCCCTCGGAATTAAAGTCGAGTTTATTTGATCTGCTATATCGTTTAGTGTTGATTGCTTATCAGAATTATGGCTTCAGTTTGCTAATTTTTGTTCTGTTGATGATGTGTTTCAGGTTTAGTTGTTACGCTTCAATGCCTCCACGAAAAAAACTCGATTGAATAAGCGGTATTCAGGTATAAGTTCGTATTCTCCTGAGAAAGATGTTGCGAACTCGAGCAAAAGCAGACAACGAGCTGTAGTTTCAGTTTCTCCAGATAAAGATGGCGGGAACAAAACCAGTCAACGGGTAATTCCAAGTTTACTTTTATATTTTTATTCTCATTGATTTACATGGTGACGTTAAAGGGGATGTTTTGATGATTGTCCCCTTTTTTTTTTTTTTTTTTTTTTTTGGGGTGCTTTTTCTACTGTTTGTGTAGAAGAAAAAACTGTCAGATAAGTTGGGATCTCAATGGAGCGATGAAGAGCTTGAGCGTTTTTATGAAGCATATAGGAAGTATGGGAAAGACTGGAAGAAGGTATGCCATATCTCTTTTTTTTTTTTTTTTTTGGTCCATTTTCATCTTTGCAAGTTTGGGTTGGTAAGGACAAATTTTGGAGAACAATACTTGTTTTGATATATATATATTTTTTTGGTTGTTGTTGTTGTTAATTTAATATCAAATGTCATTGTCCATCCTCTACCCCGCTTTCCCACATGATTGATTTCTCTCTATTATTTCTATGTTTTTATGAATCAATTTGTGCCTAAATACATGTTTTTCCTCCTTTGAACTATATATTCTTCATTTCTTTGGTTCTGTAGGTTGCTGCTGCAGTGCGCAACAGAAGTGTTCAAATGGTGGAGGCCCTTTACAGTATGAACCGAGTACGTGTTTTCCATGGTTGCTAGATAATTTTGTTTAAAATTAAAAAAAAAAAAAAATGCACTAGTATATAGGGTGTTAATTCTGTTGTTACTTTGGTTTTTAGGCATACTTGTCATTGCCAGATGGGACAGCTTCTGTAATTGGCCTTGTAGCAATGATGACGGATCATTATAATGTTCTGGTGAGATCATGAATACTTTAAGTTTGCACGTGTTCATACTTCATCTTTATTGCTGTATTGCTGTTAATCTAGTCTTGTTTCATATATGGAAATTTATATAAAAGGAGTGCTTAATTTCATTTTCTACGTTGGTTGTTCTTTAACACTGAGGTGGAAACGACCATTAGTATAATTCTACGTTGAACTTAAATAATCTCATGGAAAGATCCCCCTTTTTTTCCCGAGGGAATCATGGAAAGATCTTTTTCAAACATAATTTTCACAACTTTAAACATACAGGAGTCAAGTGATAGTGAACAAGAGAGCAATGATGCTTCAGGAATTTCTCGGAAACCTCAGAAACGTAAGCGTGGCAGGGATCAAATTAGCACCTCAAAAGATGTTTTCAAGTCTTATTCATCCGCTGATGGATGCCTATCATTACTAAAAAGGAAACGCTCTGATGGTAAGAGAATCTGCCGTTTCATTTAGCTTATCAAGGACAATTTGCCTTACTATTGTGATAAATTTTAAGTTACTCTTTGTACTAATGAGTTGTGATCTTTTCCCTAAAAACAAAGCCAAAAAATAAATGAGGTTGGTTTACGTAGAAATGTAAAGAATGTACAAAATAAGGAAGAAACCTTAAGAGAGAGGGAAAATAAAGAAAGAAAAAAGAATTGAAATATATTTGTCTGGCTGGATTCTAATATAAGGGACTTGGGAACTTTTTTCTTATGTTGGAATTAAAGAATTGTAAAGAGAATTATTGCACAAATTCGTGAAAAAATATTTTTTGTCTAGTTGAATTCTAATATAATGGACTTTTAACTTCTTTGTTATGTTGGAACTATTAAGTGAAGTGAGGCAACTATGAAAATACGCAACCTTTTAATAGACAGGACAAAATATAACTAAGATGAGTGAATGGGCATCTTAACTTCGAGTAAGTAGAAGATGATGAACATGATGGATCTAGAATGTCTTTTACTAGCACAGGGTCTTTGGATGGCAATGGAATGGGGATTCTCAAACTGATTTTAAAGTTGTTTTTCTTTATGGTCCTCCTTTTGTTGCTTTTCCTTTGTTGGAACGACTTTAACCACTTTTCATGGATGGGTTATCAGATTAGCTGTTGTTGCTTCTCTTGCAGTGGTGGTTTCTATATATCCCCTGAAATTTTGAGAAAACTAAGGACATGCAATTTTTGAAAGTAGACATTTTTTCACCTCATGATTGTTTTTGAAGGAAAATATCGTGACAATTGCAGTACTTGACTGATTACTATGCAAGTAGCTTTTGTTGCACTGTTGTTATTTTATTTTTCTTTGGCTCTTGGTTATGTGCGTACAGGCATGGACACTCTAACCTGGATATCTGCTCTCAAAACTCAACTTAGCTGAATGCTAATTTCTCAAGTAGTTTTGTTTTCTAACAATATGATTCACCATCTGATACTAGAGTTATGCTGTTGTTCCTCAAAATCAGGTGGTCAGCCTCGTGCAGTTGGGAAGAGGACACCACGCTTCCCTGTTTCATATTTACATAAGAAGGATAATGGGGGAAATTATGTTTCACCAATTAAGAGGAACCGAAAGTCGGATAATGATAATGAGGACGAAGTTGCACATGTGGCAGCATTGGCGTTAACTGAGGCTGCACAAAGATTAGGTTCTCCTCAAGTTTCCACTCCATACAAAAGACAAGAAAATGTGAGCTCCTCTCCTGCTTAGAGCCGGGAAAGATTAGCAATGGTTTGCAATAAGTTTATTATTTTCTGCCACTGTCTTTGTAACTAATGATTTGGCTTTTTTCTTATTTATGCAATACAGCACCCACAATCTGAGATAGGTCATGCCAGGCACCGTGATGCTTCTGTGGATGAAGACTGGTTAGAAGGTAGCGTTGGAAGCAGGGGAGCTGAAAATGGAGATTATGCAAAAGATACTAGCTCGGTGATGGATATGGAAGGTGTTGGTACAGTGGAGGTCCATAAGAAGGGGAAGAAGTTTTACAGAAAGAAAGAAAAAGTGGAAGATGATGATGGTGGAGAAGCATGTAGTGGGACAGAAGAAGGGGTTAATGTCAACAGTCTGAAAGGAAAAGTTGATGTTGAATTTTCAAATGCAAAAGCCGAGCAAGTTTCTTCACAAGGTCAACGGAAGAGAAGCAAGAAACTATTCTTTGGAGGTGCCCCTTTTTAACTTTCCATTTTTCACATTAACACAAGTTTATGAGTTTTTTGTTCTAAATCTAGAAGATTTTTTTTTGGTTCCAAAATTTACTAAATAACCTATCCACAGAGAGGGGAAAAATAAGCTTAAACTATAAAATTAAACAAAATTAAAATAAAAAGATTGGGAAAGCAAGGAGCTTCAACAAATATGTATCTTAGGAAATATAGTACCTCTTCATAATTTCGGAATAGGGATAATAATTCGAGAGATACATACATACAAATTCATATGTATGTGTATATGTAGTGCACAATGCTCACGTGCGCACACATTCAATGCATGGTGAAAATCTTTTACCTTTGGCACCATGATCCATTGCCATATTTTGCAGCTACTGGTTTTCTGGCAGTTATCCAATTGTGCTCGGGTTCAGGTTTTCAAGATTTAGCTCTTCTTGTAAAAAAATTGACGGTGTTTTGATTGTTAATCTTGCAGATGAAAGCTGTGAGTTTGATGCTCTGCAAGCATTGGCTGATTTGTCACTCATGATGCCGCCGTGCACATTGGAATCTGGTACGCACTTTTCAAATCCAACCTAAACTTAGTGGATTTTAGTTTTTATGGCAAGTAATTCTTAGATTGGTTTAACTTATATTCGTCTTCACCCTATTGGATGATAGTTCAAGAAAATAACTTTGATGACTGTGGTATAAGATTGTTTATCTCTAAGATTGCTGTTGAATTCAGAGTTATTTTTGTTGGTTTGGTACAGCTCTTTTGATATTTGAATTTTCCTATGTCCGTCCTTGTTTTCTTCTAATGCTTTCTCATTTTAATGATAACTTGTTGTATTTAGAATCATCTGTCCAGTTAAAAGAAGAAAAAACGACTCTTGATGTGGAAGATAAATGCAGTGTACCTGAAGACACATCTACAAGCCAAGTAAGAAGCAGAAATAAACTTCCGTACCCTGCAAAACAAAAGGTAATCCATTCAACTTCTGGAGTTGAGGGTACTAGTTCCAAAAAATCAAAACTTGGAAGGGACTCGACTGTTGATATGAATATTGCATCAACAATGGAACAACAGCCTCGTTCCGACACCAAAACATGGAAAAGGAAGAGGAAGTTCTTGGGACAAAAGGTGAACTTTGATATTGGTTTCATCTTCATCTGTCTAACATCTCTATATCATGATTTGATTTTCAACTTATTACTCTCCAATTCTTCTTCAAGTTACAGATTTCAAGTGCAGAAGCTCATTTGGAGTCTCATCCAAGCGAAGTTGTAAAGAGTGAGGTATGCAGCTTTTTGAAAAGTGCAGATAGTTTGTATGTCAGAGCCCATAATTTAGGATGATTAGTTGTAGTAATTTGCAGACAGTAAATGAAATTACTTTTTCAATGTGTTCTGAGACTAAATTGAACCTTTTTTTTTTTTTTTTTTTTGTGTCTTTCTTAGCAAATTTAGCGTGCATAATAAATATAACACAAGTACACAAACATATGCTTGCGAGTAGCTGATTTAGTATCCTGTTTTCTGTTTCTGTTTTCTAACTGGAATTCATTAACCAAAGGCAAGTGATTCTCTGCTGTCTCATTGGGAAATTATGAGGATTTCATCTCCTCTTTTGCGATCCATGTGTTGTAGGTCAATATTGATGAAGAGAATAAACCTGTGATTAAAGGAAAACGTAGTAGCCAAACCTCTACTCCTTCTAAACAATGGAAATCCGTTAGATCAGCTGAAGGTTCTTTGAGTAATGATTACAAAAGAACTGGAACTATAACTGGTACAGTGGTATCAAATGTCCAAGTCCCTGCTGCAAGCAAAGTTAACTTGCCAATCAAACAAAGTAGACGGAAAATGTATATACCTCAGGCATTTTTTCCCAAGGAGATCAAGTCTTCTGATAAAATAGTAAAAGGGAAGGTTAACAAGCATTCAATTTCAACAAAGGTATATCAAACCCTTCTTTGATATATATGTTTTGAAACCCTTAACTGTCCAAAGTTCAGAACCAACTCATGTTTTTCACTTTTAATTTGTAGGAAAAGCTTTCTTGTTGCTATCATCATATTCAGTGCGTAGATGGGTCTCTTTTGAGTGGTTTTATAGTGCAATAGATTACCCTTGGTTTGCCAAGAGGGAGTTTGAGGAGTACTTAAACCATGTGGACTGGGGCACATCCCGAGACTAACTCGTGTTGAGTGGGGTGTCATTAGAAGGTACTCTTGTTCTCATTTTATGCATTTACTGTCTGCAGTTAAAGTTCTCTTTTGAGTGAAACTATCAACAAAACATGTATGAAATAGTAGTTGCTTGATATTGCAGTTCCCTTGGTAAACCGCGGAGGTTTTCTGAACATTTTCTTCATGAAGAAAGGGAGAAACTTAAACAATATCGGGAATCAGTAAGACAACATTATACTGAACTACGTACTGGTGTGAGAGAAGGTCTCCCCACTGATTTAGCAAGACCTCTAACAGTTGGACAACGAGTGATTGCTCTTCATCCCAGAACAAGAGAAATTCATGATGGAAGTGTGCTCACAGTTGATCACGATAGGTGCAGGGTTCAATTTGACCGTCCTGAGATAGGCGTTGAATTTGTCATGGTACTGCTTTTTTTTTTTTTTCCCTGCTAACATCTTTTGAACTTTTAGTTAGATTTTGCATATTATGTTCCTTCATTCACTCTGGGTGATAGTTTAAGCACTATTGTGAGTTTCCATCGGCTGATAAGTTGAAACTGAAAACGCCAAAGTATTTTATGTTGAACAGATATGATATCTAGTTAGCATGAAAGCTATCATTTTAGCAGATGTGGAAATGTTGTCTCATTTTTTATAATTGTAGAATGCAAGTACTCGAACTTTATTTTAGTATTCTTCTGTGTGGTCCTCTAGGGATGGTATCTGTTTTCTTTTTCACATTTGATTGCAAAGAACGCTCTGTTGCTAATAAATTTTGTTGTAACAGCAGCACCGTTTCTCTTTTTTGGGTGTAACATAGGAAAATTTCCTTGTAGGATGTTGATTGCATGCCTTCGAACCCATTGGATAATATGCCGGAAGCTCTTAGGAGACAGAATATTGCTGGCCACAAATTTCTTTTACATCGAAGGAACCACAAATGAATGGAAATCTGAACTTCGGAGGGCCCATGATGTTTGCTTCAAGTGGGCAACTGGAGAAAGTGCAGAGTCCTATGAATACCTCAGGAAAGCATGGAAAGGTCAGAATGCCTACTTAATGCTCAGATATTTGTTTTTTACTTGAAAGCTTTTTTAGACATCAAGATACACAAGTGTGTTTACTACTTGTCCTTTCTTAATTTGTTAACCTTGTTCTGTTCTTTTAATTTGATTTTGGAATCAAGTGCATTTTCTGTTAACTGGCCCGTCTATTATTTTCTTGCATACGATCTGGGATTAATTTCTCAAAGCCATCTACATAGTGACAGCGTGCTTTAATACTCTCCATATATTGTAATATATACATCTGTGTATGTGTATATATGTCTTTATATGTGTATACGTATGTTGGAGAAGTCTCCTTGGTGGATGGGGGTGGATGGCAAGGATCTATAGCAACTGGTCTCCCCTTGACAAGAAGTCGAAACAAATTAGCAATTGGTGCTCCCTTGCAAAGTTTACACAGTTTCTCCTCCTTTTTTCAAGTTTCCCCTTCATCTGCATGGGTTGCATATACACATAACGAGTACTTGAATACAGATAAATGAGAGGGGGAAAAAAACAATGGTTTAGCCCTTTTTTTTTCCCTCCATGCATGATTTGCACTAGAAAAGATGGCATACCTACATCCTAGTTCTTCACATGATGACTCTTTCAAATTTTACTCATTGGCTTACGTACAATATTAGTGTACCTTGTATTCCAGAATTAACATAATTTACACTTAATTATCTAAATAAAATTCTGTACAGGGGGATGCAACCCATGCCATTTCACAATTGAAAGCGGCAGCGATCGATATTGTTAGTGCGCAACCGATGGCCTATGGTCAGTCTTTTGCAGTGGCAAATAACCAAGCGAGGGAAGCTGACATACGAGCTATTTCTGAGCTAACTCGTGCCCTTGACAAAAAGGTTGTAACATAGAATCCATTCCATTGATCATTTTCTTTTATTAGCTTGTTAGAAAAAGTGGAGTCTGGTATTTTATTGCTCGCACATTTGTGTTCTTTGGTCTCTCTCTCTGTTTTTTTTTTTTTTTTGGGTCTGGTCAGATATTTTATTGGGTAATCTGCAGTGGCATAGTTTCAGCATTTTGTCATCTCTTAAGCACCAAAAGAAAAAAATGCCACCTCCTCCAAGCATCTAGGATTGTTTCCCTGTCATGGATTTTTTTAATTTACAGTAACTGAGAAAATTCCAGCATAGTCTTTCAATTTGACACAATAAAACTATTGCCCTTTATAATTGGTTCTCTTCTATGGCATCTGAATCTCTAATGTTAGCGTTTCTTTATCAATGACTATCCATTCAGTGTTGTAACATGCATTTTATAATCTTGTTTAATCTTACACACTCGTTATTTATGGATAACTTTAATGTATTAAAAATAGTTTTTTATTATTGTGTTTGGTCTTATAGGAAGCATTGTTGTTGGAGCTTAGAAAAACAAATAATGAAATATTGGAGAACCAGAACAGCGGAGACTATGCTTTAAAAGATTCTGAACCTTTTAAGAAGCATTATGCAACGGTACTTGTACAGCTAAAGGAAGCCAGTGCCAGGCATGTGGCTTCCATCATTATATATCTTTTCTGCACTTTCATTTTTCTATCTTATTTTCATCCTAATCTGTCTGCAGCAGCGTCTAATTAATTTTTCGGATGCAGGTTTCTTCAGCTTTGCTTGATTTGAGGCAACGTAATACTTTTCCTGGAAATCCCTTGCTCCCTTGGCTGAAGACCCCTGCCAATTCCAGTGTTCATAGTGTCCTTCCAGGTTCATTTGATAGTTTTTCTGTTCCTCAAGATTCGGGATCTAGTGTCGTTGAAATTGTCAAGGATCAACCACTAAAGCACAAGCGATGGTCGATGCGCTATTCAGGTTTGAAGACCTTCTGTGATTCTCTCTTAAGTGTTTCTGTTTCAACATTTTAATTATGTATTGTTATTGTTTTTACTTTGTCATTCTTCTTGGTCTTTTCGAGTTTTGTAGTGTTGTTGTTTAAACTTTAAGACAATTTGCCCCAAAACAGGAGCATTTAGAAGATAATCTCAAGCCCTGTGCTGACTTTGCCATCGAGAAATTTTTATTATTTTTTTTTTAAATATAGTATAGCATAACCTAAAAGACCAATCACTGTGACTTTTAGAAATAGAGGATGTATCTTTTAGTCAAACTATGAGGTATATTTTTGTAATTTTTCCAAGTAACAACTTGTGTGGGGTATGATAACTCCTAATTTATGCATATGGTAGATTTAGGTATTTGTTCTACGTTGGTTCCTAAGTGACCTAAGATAGTGCTCTTGTGGGTTTGCATCCCCCTGACGGTTCTTAAGAGAGTTATATAAAGTTCTTCGGATAAAGTCTTTCAACCCTGTTTCAACTGTTTACTAACCTTAATAGCCAATCAATGTGTCCTCTTTTCTTTCTGTACTTTTATGTTAATGTTTGTGTGTTGTGTTAGAACCCGTATTTTTCTTGCCCCCTTGTGGCTTGAGGAAGACAATGGATCTGATTGGTAAAATTACAGGCATTTTCATCAAGAAAGGAAGGAGAAGATGCTTATGCGAAGATTAGAGAAGCTTTGGACTCCATGGACAACAAGTCATCTACATTGGATTCCAGAGCATCATTGAGTAGGCCTCAGGAGCATGTCAATAGCAATTTGGGTCATCGGAATCATCTGATTTCATCTTCATCGGACCAAGTCCATACGGGTGATTCATCTGCTTTGAATTTAGAACGGATTCTGACAAGAATGAGGCACAAGTCCCGTCAGAGATCATCAGTTCATGTGTCGCAACTTTGCTCATGATACAGGTATTTTAAGAGATTCTGGAATTTAAGCCCTGTAATGTTCATTACATGATTTTTCACTACACACCTAGATTGTGATTCAACTTTACTCAGGCTTGTGCCAAACCTCTCGTTATTGTCGTTTCTGTACAAAATTATCGTCTGCCTAAACAAGGTCAAGTATGAAAGGGAGAGTTGTCCTTAAACCATTACCCTATTTGTTGTGCTTAATGTTTGCTACTTCTGATATGCAGACATGTACTGAACGGCAATATCCTCCAGCGGACGTGGCTCAGATATTAGATTCTGCGGTTACGAGCTTGCATCCATGCTGTCCTCAAAATCTCCAAATATACAGAGAAATACAAACGTACATGGGTAGAATCAAGACCCAGATATTAGCACTCGTGCCAACTTGAGTATGTTACGCCTCCTTAATTCTCCTCCTTTCGTTCTGTGGAGTTAGCTTAATCTCGAAAGCTTTTCTAAATCGAGCACGCTAACTAGCAATTACATGACATAATTCGGTCAAGCACGATCACTGAGAGGTTCTTGTCAAGAGAATAGAACTTGAAAGCGGGTTCATGTAAATATAGTGGCGGGACCTTGATCAGTCCCGCCTTGGCAGCTCCAATCTCTCATTTTCATAATGTAATTTATTTGTGTTTTTAAGCCGACAGGACACAGGCAGTTAAACTGGTTCCAACGTAATTGTAATGTAGTTGTGTTGTATTTGGAAGCCCAGAAATAAATTTTGATTTGAAGTAGCAATTTTGATGGAATAAGGGAATATGAATTTTTTTTAAAATTATTTTAGTAGACTGACAGTTGTGCAGTGATTTGGCATTGTTTCGCACTTTTGAAGTTTATAACATATTCACTAGTCAATTTTGGAACTCGCAAGTTTTAGTAGCTTTTAGTACTCATTGAATCATCAGCAACAAATAGAGAGAATACAATTGGATGTCACCCTATCCGAAGCCCGTCCTTGTGACAGGACAGTCAAACATTCCCTGATGGTCTTGGCTCTGCAGCAAGGGGCGGAGAAGTTGCCTTCCGCCATAGCTCCAGCCACAAATCCTTCCGGTCTATACTTACAGCACCTACCCCGTGTTAGTCATTTGACTCGTTTCCAGCACTCAAGAGCTGCATCGACGTTCACTTTTGAGTGACCAGCAGCAGTGGCATTACAACTTCTCATCTGCTAAAATATCACAGCGAGTACCATGACTAACCTTTTAGTGTACCTTAAGAAGAGCAGCTGCCCTCTTCGCGATAAAACCAGAAGAATGTGTTTGTTTAGCATTTTTGAATTCGAACAGCGATGTGCCATGCTAAAATGATTAGATACCGCTCCGAGTTTTAATTGGCTAAAAAATCAATCGTGTACTCACTTTGATTGCCATCTCGCGATCTTTGGAAACTCCTTTACTTTCTGAAATAATGAAAATATTATAATATTAGAGTCAGTAGTGTTTGGTTGAAGTACAAGAAGTAATTATTTGATTAGTCCTAAATTTATGCCATGAATCTATTTGAATAACTCTAAGATCTCGAATCACTTTCGTAACTTCGTTTCTTAACCGCACGCAAAATACCGGGACAAGAAAATTCAGAGTATTCGACATCACCGGCGCACTCCTTGTCATGATGCAGACACAAAAATGAAGATTAAAACATAGATAATATAAAAAGCCATTTAAATTAAACAAAAGAAACAAAACCAAATATCTAAATTATGATTTACTTGTCAATACAAAGTTAAATACCGGATAAATTCTACCCCGAAAATGGAAAATTTGAAAGCAAAATCAGTAACTTAAAACTTGCAACTGACAAGCAACTTCTTTTACGAACAGACCACCAACGGCATGGGGTGCCACATTCTCTTTTTTTCTCTCACTATGTTAGCACCTGATATGAATATCAAGACGGCAGCCGCGCTGTACCACGGTGGGAGTTGATATTAATTTTGGTTATGAAATGGGAAAAAAAAAAAAAAACTTTTTTTTTTTTTGAGTCCTCACAATTTACAAATATTTTTTTTTCTCTTTAATAATTTCTACTCTAAAAAGGGTGTACGCTCTAAAACTGCACCGTCCAATGAAGACTTTGGATGAGCAAATGAGGCCTGTTCAGAATGCTAGAGGAAAGAATAGCTCGAAAGAATACTCGCCAGCAAAACGGGGTTTCCTCCGATGTCTACCACCAAAAACCTGTCTTTGGGAAATGGTGGCCTCCTCCATACTTAAGCTAAACCTAGCAAGTACCTGAACACATCACTCAATGAAATAATCCCCTCTACACGCTTGCTCCCGGCTTCTACAATCACAAGCCTCCTAACCCCTGTAAGAAGCAAGAAAGCAACTAAGCGAGAATCATGGCGTGCAATAATAAAGTATTGGCATGCCATCCGAGTCCCAATGACCAGAGTTTACATGTGAAAACATAAAATAAAAGATGCATATGGTATTTGGTATATACCAGGATTTGACAACCGTTCCATCACTTTATGCAGAGGATCTGATCGCAAGCACATCTGACATCTCTGTCCATTGAAAAACCCATTTGGAGAATTTGCATCTTGTCCCAGTTGCAATGCCTAAAGGGTTGACACAAAAGCAAGGAGTTTGGAACTCTTAGGAAGCCAAGGGCAGACAAAAAATGAAAATCAATTTGCAACCAAATTTACAAAAAAAAAAAAAAAAGAACTTGTGAATCCGGTCTTCTAGATAACAAATGAGTCCCTATCTTATGAAAACCATGAATTAAAATGAAGCAAGATATACAAATGCAAGCAACAATTAGCATTTAGCTGTTACCTGATGGATACTTGTTTCGTCAAGGCTAATCCGAGCATATGCCTTGTCCTTTGCCAAAGCGGTTATGTCACTGTGAAGAACATAAATGCACATGAATAAGTTGGCTCCAGCAGTACACAAATAGTAACAAGAAGGGGGCAAGGTAACAATGGCAGGAATGGCAGGAATGAAATTACCTTCGGGAATAAACATCAAGCAATGAGTCATTATCATCCACTATGGGCACCGAACTAACTTCAGCTGCAAGAGCAACAAAAGACAAGCAGAAGCCAGAAATTGTTACAGATGACATGAGCTTGTTATATTTTAGTCCTGGAAACTAAGTAAAAAAAATGTTAAGAAATGTTATATTTGTCTGAACTAGTTGTAAGGTTAAGGACGAAAAGACTCAAATTTGTTGCTTGTTTTCCTGTTTTTTCACTAGCTGTAGTTGCTCTAGCTTTTCTTTTTCATTTTCCCTCTTGATTTTGGTGGACATCCCAAAATCTTTTGTGTGTGTGTGTGTGTGTGTGTGTGTTTGGGGTGGGGGAGGGGGGTGCGGGTTTGGGGGGTGGTGTGCAACATGTGTTGTCTAAAACCTAAAAATAGAAAAATATATCAAATGTGAAAAAAGAGAGGAAATAATTACGGGAAAAAGAGCTAGTTGGCTAAAATTTGAAAGATTTCATAACTGGAGCGTCACAACAGAAAACCAAAAGCAGGTACTCAGGGACTAAAAGAATATCACCTTGAACCAACAAAGACAGGGCAGCAGTCAAAGAGGCGTTGGGTCTCAACATGGCAAGTGGTCGTCGATTTGACTCCCCAATTTTTGGAACCCACGTACCCAAAGGAATTGCACAAATTGGTTGTTGAAGAATGGGCAAGGAGCTAGAAGAATGCCTAAAATGCCTACATATACCTGAAAATTTGACCATGTATTAATACTAAGCCACATACTTTTGACTAGAACACAAGTTAAAAGCTTACATTTTAGTATTCCGGACAAGGAAGCAAGGTGTAGTAGCTGAGGAAATGAACCATCTTGTGAAGAAGAATGGATAATGGGAATCGTTGCCACCTTTTTGTGCAATATCTTCAAAGCAACTTCTTTCAGAGAGTCATGTGGCCCAGCCTGCAGGTTATATTAGTAATATATAAGTAGAATAACAGCAAAATCTAGATTTTGGAACTCAGCAAATCCCGGTATTGCCATTACTTAGCAAGGCATGATAGAATATAGGACTCAAAGAAGCCGTCCAGTTTGCTTCACATTAGCTAGAACTCCTCGAGACATTTCAAATGCGATTTAGTTATATGGCAGTTCCACTATATTAACATACATACTAGATTTCACAGTTTACAATGAAATACATGCTACAGCTGAAGGTTTCAACCTACATGGATAAGACGGCGAGGATAAGGTCTTCCATTGCCAGCAATTTCTCCGTTAATATTGACTTTCCCTCTTTCCAAGCTGCGATAGTATGAGTCTCAAGCTCTTCCTCCGTCAAATTTGAACCATGATTCCCAAGCTAGAAAGGACCATACATATTAGTCGAGTGAAAGTACAAGTGAGCATACATTTGAGCGTTATGTGATTTTTTTTTTTTTTTTTAAGGGATTTATGTGAACATGAAATGAAAGAAAAAGAAAGGAAAAAGGAAGAGACAATAAAGCATCGGGCATAAGCTTCCATGCACCTAAGATTCTCAAAAGCAAAAACAGATTGATCAGCCAATTATCAATTGGCATGTCGTGTCATAAGTAGAGCTCTATGGCTCAGATCTGGTCCATAAACATGAACTGCACCATGCACATGCAACTAGTGCAACAGAGAGTATGGAATGGGGAAAGTTAGAAACTCTCTTAAGCTTCACAAGCATAAATAACCTTAAAAACCAACTTTCTCTCGATTTTTTAATTTTCCAAGAACATTTGGAAAACTAACAGCTAGCTAGGATGCAGAGTCTGTCACCCTCAATTTTCTGCTCCAGAAAAGATGACAAGGAAAGATCTTTTCCCGCCACAATAAAAATGAAAAAATAAAAACAACAATAAAAATAAAATAAAAAAGAGGCAAAAAGTAGAGGGATGGCCGATGCCAAGCTCACAGATCATATAAAAAAACTAATCACCCATATTTACAAAAGCCTCAAGTTCTCAAGATAAAAGAGGACAGGACCAAGAATTTAGTTTGTACCTTGCAACAGGTTACTCTATCTTTTGCTAACTGTTTAATCATCATCTGCACATTATGTGCCCTAAATTTTGATGTGTGTGAAGGTTTTAGTTGAAGTTCTTTGGACCAGCATTTAAAAGAAATAAGAAATCAGTTTCTTTGGACAAACCTCTCTTAGAATAAGGACAAAATCCAATGCAGTGAGCACTCCAACAAACTGGCTCCTGTAAACATCCCAGAGAGGAGCCACAGGAATGCCCTGTAAGTAACTTACGTTAGCAAAAATAGACAACTAAGGAAGACAAAAAGACATCTAAGTTCCATCCTTTCTTCAACAACCAATTTGTGCAATTCCCCTCCCTCTCTCTCTTTCTCTCTCTCTCTCTCTCATTGATCCAATTTATTAATACATTGTGCATAAAATCTACCTGCTCGTACAGGATATGGAATGCTTGCTTTACTGGTAAATTAATATCCAAGGCAATGACCTGCAAAGTTCACAGAATTATGAGATTAAGCACATTAATTTAACAGCTGAAACCCTGTTCAATAAACATCCCTATTCAATAAACATTTAGATAAATCATTGATGAGGGTTAAGTATTCAAACCTTGCCCGACTCAGGAAGCAACTCATAAGCAATATGCGTAGACAAAAATACAGATATACGCTGCTGAGAGATCTCTATTTCTGACTCTGACACTCTTGGAGCTGCTTCCTGCAAAACAATTCACCAGACACGATACCTTGTTCGTAAATGGAGATAACATTTAACTAGTAGTTAAAGTATTAGCTCTCTCGTAAAATCTCATAGGGGTTTCCAATTTCTACGTAGAACATGCATAAACATTGAAGAAAGTTCGGTAGCAAATTGCAGTAGCCCTGCTTCCAAATCACCATTTTGCCATTCCATCCTTGTCCTAAAACTGAGAGACCAAGTGATGTGCATTAAACAAACTGTTCACTTCGTTACTATTTTCATCACATTATTGGGAATGTGAGGGTAAACGTTCATCTATGGTGGTGCCGTTTCGTAGATTAGTTAACTTGCTAAAACAAAAACGTAAGACTCAAAATGATGCAATTTAACTACAAGATAAAATTTCAAGAATAAACAAAACAATAGCCTCACAAAACCTTAACCATTGTCCTTCCTTATAAATTTGTGATTCTATCCCAAACTCTTCACAACTTATTCATGCATAAACAGAGTACTAGTGCTCTCTTCATAATGTAAAAACTAAAATGACACTTTTTCTACCAAATGCAACTTATCAGAATCTAATAACTTAACAAGAATTTAAGAGTAAGAGTGTCTGTAGGCATCATATGAATCGGGAGCAGAAAAGAGGGTATTAACAAGAGTGTCTGTAGGCATCATATGCAGAATCGGGAGCAGAAAAGAGGGTATTAAACTTTAGCACTA
>CM046377.1:15622926-15716707 GCA_025413485.1 Ficus microcarpa | reverse complement strand
ATTCTAGCTCCAAAAGCCAGTCTTAGTTTATTAAGGGAGTGTTTGGTAAATGATGATTTAGTTTAAGATTTTTAAATTTCAATAATAATTTTTGTTAACTTTTCAGAAAATACAAAAAAAAATTTCAAAAAAAGATAAAAACCATTATGAAAAAATACAATTTAATTTAAAATAAGATATAAAAATAAACAAACCTTAAAATTGATACGATGTAAATTAGAGACTATTGTTTTCACTAATACAACCAAAGCTCTATTAATTTCTAGCTGTTCTAATAATTTTATTTGGAATTGAAAGTAAACCCACCATTTGCTTTCACTAATGATTGTGGAAGAGACATTTTAATAGGGGGAAAAATATAAATGTACTAAAAAAGTCTAATCATTAGGTGGGAATCTTTATATGTATCGAATGAAATAAGGAGGTTGAGTCAGGGTCTATTTCTGTCCTCTAACCAGCAGACCAAATTACTTGAACCCAAATTGACAACTCAGGCTTACTTAATGAGGCCAAATTAAATGTCAGTGTAAACACTCAATCTCATAGCTTGACTTTCAACTCCAAATCACAGGACTTTTCTCTTGAAAATTTTGCATCATTGCCACGATGAAAGGGATTTTTTTGCCTCCGAGCACCAATCTTAGTGATATGATAACAAGAAAATTCTATTCAAAACTTTCGTTTCTATCAATTCTCAGGTTTAGGTATTACTGCACAAGTCTAGTCCTTTAACAAAAAAGATTATCTGTGTATTTAAATCATATACTTACTTGATATTGTCTTTCAACATTATTGAACATACATTTGGTAACTAATATCTTGTATGTCAACATAACTTTATTTGAATAATAAATCCACTTAAAACACTATTAATTTATTTTATTTTTTTTATCTACTTTTACCAATAGCATCACATACTCTCTCTCTCATCCAAACGTACACTAGAATCATCCGTTACATTTGAACCATCAGTTATATTGGAATACTTTCAAGTGAATGTATAATCCAAACGAATCATGTGTTATGTCATTTTGGAACCCTAGAGGTTGTTAACCGTTGAAAATCTAAAACCAAGATCCTTGTCAACCTCACATGTGCTTCCAATAAACTCCTGAAACGCCGCTTGGGAAAGGCGAGAGGACACCATTTACAGGATTTTTGTTTTTGAGGTGTACGTAAATCAAACCACTTGAGTTGAGTCAGTGAAAGCAGCAAAAGACATGAAATGGAAAATTTCACTAGATTTTACTCTCTATGTGATTGTGATGAGTACGGTAATAGCTGTTCAACTACAATTTTGGGCGAGCAAAATGAATTGCTAAAAGCCCATCTCATCATTTGCTTTCAACTTGTTACCTAACGCGTTGATTAGCTGAACATGAAAAAGTATACAAGACAAATAACATGCACATAAGCTGTTGTTGTGGTCCTCGCAAGTTGCAACACAATATTTAGAAGTAAAAAAAAATATGATATGATATTTATTTAATATAATACCTAGACTGAAAGAGTGTACATTTAAGAATTTAGTTGTCTCAAATTATTATTACACTCTTCTAACTTAATATTGACGTTGGAAGGGATGTGTAACACTGAAAAATTCAATTATCTAAAATTATTATTAAATCATTAACGTTCGTGAATAAATATCATGGAGTTGCATGCAAGGCTTCCTCACGGGTCGGGTTCGAATCCTGGTTTCAATCTCAAGTCCAAGGTGTGTGCTTGCCACTAGCCATCTCGAGAGATTTTTTCGCTCCCATTTTTCCTTCTTTCAGAAACTAATTTTAAAAAAATGAACTTTAAATAAAAATTTATTTATATAATGACTTCAAAACGACTCATTTTTACATTTCAATAAAAATGAAAGAATGTCAGTTTACTAATATTATTTACAAGACTGTCATTTTAGCAAACTTTTGATTAGACTACTGTGGAGTTAGGGTTTTTTTTTTTCTTTATATGTATTTTTAGTTTTAGGTTAAGATTTAGATTTTTTTTAATTTTCAAATATTTTTCTTTAAAAAAAAAAAAAGATAATCTGGTCATTTCATTGGTTAAAATATACCTTGACTAAAAAGGGTATGAAACTATATATCCAATATAATTTAACATATAAATGGTGGGATGAAAATTTGAGGGTATACTTTTTTAATTCTTTAAACAAAACTGTACTATTAAATTAGAATGTTTTACATAAATTTAATTGGTCAAACGAAAAAAAAAGAAAAAAGTGAATTGCCGAAGATTTATAGGAAGGGAGATCTCATTTTTATACGGCTTTACTCGTGCGCATCTTTTCTGTCACTTTCCACAGTGGCGGGGAGTGATCGGAAATCACGGCCCGTGTTGGCCCACTAACGCCAAAGTTCTGTGATCCCGTGGGCCTATTGGGCCTGGTCCACATCCACGTCGCTTCATCACCGTCCAATTCCAACCCCCGTCAATCTAATCTTGCTTATGATCCCATTTTCACTGTTTTTATTTATTTTTTATTATTTATTTTTTATTTTTACCCCCCATTTTTGTCCTTTTGGGATCTTTGTTTGGCTTGAAATTATGATTGTTTCTTACTTTATGAAGGTAAAATGAAAAAAAGGCGGATTTGGTGCAACTGTACTTTTCTTTGTAAATAACTAATGTATAACTTAAAAGAGGTTAAAAAAATAAAATAATAAAATAAATAAAGGGTTATTTTCACAATGACCTTTGACTTATACTTATGGTCTCAATTGGTCCTAATTTTTGATTTTACACATAACAGTATATCAAACTTTTTATTGTTACAAAAATGACCCTTATTCAATAGTCTATCAAAAACTTGTGAAAATTGAACACGTTCAAATCATATGAGCTTTGTTAAGGTTAAAATCATACTTATATACTTTTGAAAAAAAAAAAATTATACCTCCAAAATAGCTTTATGAAACTATCTTTCTTTAATACAATTTGCGCTATATATATATATTTTTTTTATTAAAGTAAAGTTTGTTTCCAAATATCCTAGATTGAGGTATAAATTCGTTTCAAAAAATATTTAATTACGATTTTATCTATAACTAATACTTATATGATCAAAATGTGTTCAGTTTATGTTAGATTTTTAACAAAATATCGATAGAGTGAGTGTTAGCATAGTAATAGAAAATTTCAAAGGAGTGTGAAGTGTATAATCAAAAGTCGAGAGCCAACACGAGACATGTATATAATTTAGGGACTATTTATAAAATTAACTCAGAAACCAATATACTATGGGAAATTGGACATATAAGAGCATGTTTGTATGTTCGATGGTAGAAGCATAGGTTTCAAAAAGGACTTTTGTATAACACAATGATTGGAAATGCTTACGTACTAACTTACTATAAAATGTCACCACCGTTGGTGATTGCATGATGACAAAGAAAATTTTGAGAAAATTACCTAAATATTCATTTTTTTTTCATTTATTAACCGATATAATACAAATTCTCTATTTTTAATCAACATAACAAATTTAAGTTAACTTTAGTTTAATTTTGTATTATGTTAGTCTACTATTAATTTTTTATATCATATTGATGCGATCATCCTTAAATTTATGTCATTTAGAGAATCAGGTGCTTTTCCCAATAATTTTTTATCTAAGACTTTCAGTTTTTATTAGGTCATGTATTCGAGTTAAAATCTTGAAACCCATGACTTGTTCGCTGATGAACGCCATAATCGAAATCCCTTATTATCTCATTAGTAGTCCTGCCGCATTTCCAATTCCACTTAATATAAATAAATAATCTAATTAATAAAATTTTCATTTGTTGGTTAAAGGCATGCGTTTGAATCTACCACAAGATACAAAGTTACATCCCATCATTAATTAAAATTGAGTAGTATCTATACTAAACATCTATAACCGTCATTTGAAAAAGTGATTTAACAACGAAAATAATAGTTTTTCTCGGTATGCATCGATGAGATTCTCCATTCATTCTGAGGGAGAGTGATGATGTTCCTTCATGATCGGAGGCATAATCTAAGCCTCTGTTTTGGTTTGTTAATTGAATATGAAATTTTTAGATTGGAATTGATTAACTTTTTAAAAACTAGTTATAATTTTTATTGACTTTTCAGAAAAATACAAAATTTGATTAAAAAAATTTAAATTCTAATTAAAACACCAAATAAAAGCTAATAATTTGAATTAATTATTTATCGGAAGATGTAAAGTGAATCCCCATCACTACAGGTGGAAAAAAAGATATCTCCTTATAAAAGCCATATTATTGTTAAAAGCATTGAATTTATTTTTTAACTTTAATATATTAATATATTAGTATCTATATTAAAAATTTACAAAATCATATAAGAGTAATTTAACGATTAAAACAACAGTTTTTCCGATGTGCGTTATGACATTCTTCTTTCGTTATGAGGAGAGTCATAACATTTTTTATTGATTGAAGGTATAATATAATAATCTAATACGTTTGAATATACAGGATGTTAAAAAAAAAAAAAAAAACCCTTCTAAAACTCATATAATATTTAAAGATTGAGTTTATTTTTTGACTATGATTTATTGATATTTATGTTAAAAATTTACACACGTCAAAAAAATAAAAAAACAACAATTTTTATGGTGACGCCTATGATGAGATTCTTCATTCATTTTGAGTGAGGGTGATGATGAAGACGACGATGATGATGACGAGATGGAGAAGGCCAAAGCGCTTTTGAAGATCCAACAATGCCACGCACATCTTGTCAGCTTTACCGCCCCTCTCCTTCTTCTTAGCCCTTTCTCTCTCTAGGCCAGGGCGTTACTTTCTCTCTCCTCTCTCCTCTTTCTCTCTCTAGCTTTCCACTTTTACCCCCAAAATCCCCTCCAATTTACTTCCGCCATAAACCCACTCTTCTCGCACTCGCCTTTTCCCTTTTCCCCTCCAAAATCCTGGAGCATTTACTTCCTGGATTCCGATTCCGACCACCTTCTTCCGTCGCATCGGAGCTCTTTCCGGCGAGGGTTTCCGTTTTACGGCTGTTGACCTTTTCTGGATTCCGAGCACTGAACTGGACTTTGGATTGGAAGGAAATTTCTGATTCTTGAGTCTTGCATGTGAGATTCGCGGCGAGAATTTGCGCTTTTTGAGGTTGCGATTTGGGATTGAGAAAGTCGGAATTTTTCTGGTTCTGCATGTGGAAAGCTCCAAGGGGTCCTCTGCTCCGCTGTGGAGGATCCCTGTGAAGAAAATTTTATTGCTCTTCAAGTGTGGATTTTCTCGGAATTCTTTTTGGATTTGGGGATTTTCTGTCTGTGAATGTGAATAACAATCGTGAATTTTAGCATTTTTGAGAATCTGTTTTTTCGCGATTTCGGTCAGTGATTACAAATTTTGGTGGGAAATGTTTGGTTCTGGTCCGGAATCAGGACATGAAAGCGGTGGACTTTCTGGATCGGTTCTGATTCCGACGAGCTTTTTTTGGCCTTATGGTGGACGGAGGGTCTTCCTCAGTGGTTCCTTCACAGGGTAATATGAACATAAAAACTCTATACTCAAATTGATAAATTAATGAATCAAATATCAGTAATTTTGTTGTTGTTGTTGTTGTTTTTGATAAGTTTATGAATCAAAGCTTAGAATTTTTGTAACTGATTTGTGGGTTAGATTTGTGATGTGGGTTTAGATCCATTTTTTGTGTTGCACAGATGGTCAGAACATATACCCATGAGTCCAGCTGAGGGATGTCCAACTGTTTTTCAAGTTGTTTGGAACTTGTCTCCCGGATATCATCAGGTTAAGGAATGCCTATGATTGACACTGTTTAAACTTTGGATTAGTTTAGTTTAGAAAAAGCCTAATCTGTTTATGTTCTCAGAAATTTAATGTTACAGAAAATTTTGTTTGATTTTAAGAATTTTTTTTTCCTGTGTAATGCAGTATAAGTTTAACGTCGATGGAGAGTGGCGGCACGATGAGCGCCAGCATTATGGAAGTGGGAATTATGGTGTTGTGAACACTATATTTGTGTCTGCCGAGCAGGACATGGTTCCTTCGGGTTTTCCTTCTGAACCAATTGATAGAGCAAACATGGATGTGGACAATGATGTCTATATGCCCGTGGTAAGGATTTTCGCTGGTTCAAATTGGTTTATTTCCTTGCTGGTTTTTGTTAGTGTGGCATCAAAGCCCGAACATATCCGAACATATCCCAGAACCACACAGCGAACAGCAATAACGAGAATAAAAAGCCTAGTAATTGCTGAGTTGCTGGATAGTGCTAAAGTTTAATACCCTCTTTTCTGCTCCCGATTCTGCATATGATGCCTACAGACACTCTTATTAATACCCTCTTTTCTGCTCCCGATTCTGCATATGATGCCTACAGACACTCTTACTCTTAAATTCTTGTTAAGTTATTAGATTCTGATAAGTTGCATTTGGTAGAAAAAGTGTCATTTTAGTTTTTACATTATGAAGAGAGCACTAGTACTCTGTTTATGCATGAATAAGTTGTGAAGAGTTTGGGATAGAATCACAAATTTATAAGGAAGGACAATGGTTAAGGTTTTGTGAGGCTATTGTTTTGTTTATTCTTGAAATTTTATCTTGTAGTTAAATTGCATCATTTTGAGTCTTACGTTTTTGTTTTAGCAAGTTAACTAATCTACGAAACGGCACCACCATAGATGAACGTTTACCCTCACATTCCCAATAATGTGATGAAAATAGTAACGAAGTGAACAGTTTGTTTAATGCACATCACTTGGTCTCTCAGTTTTAGGACAAGGATGGAATGGCAAAATGGTGATTTGGAAGCAGGGCTACTGCAATTTGCTACCGAACTTTCTTCAATGTTTATGCACGTTCTACGTAGAAATTGGAAACCCCTATGAGATTTTACGAGAGAGCTAATACTTTAACTACTAGTTAAATGTTATCTCCATTTACGAACAAGGTATCGTGTCTGGTGAATTGTTTTGCAGGAAGCAGCTCCAAGAGTGTCAGAGTCAGAAATAGAGATCTCTCAGCAGCGTATATCTGTATTTTTGTCTACGCATATTGCTTATGAGTTGCTTCCTGAGTCGGGCAAGGTTTGAATGCTTAACCCTCATCAATGATTTATCTAAATGTTTATTGAATAGGGATGTTTATTGAACAGGGTTTCAGCCGTTAAATTAATGTGCTTAATCTCATAATTCTGTGAACTTTGCAGGTCATTGCCTTGGATATTAATTTACCAGTAAAGCAAGCATTCCATATCCTGTACGAGCAGGTAGATTTTATGCACAATGTATTAATAAATTGGATCAATGAGAGAGAGAGAGAGAGAAAGAGAGAGAGGGAGGGGAATTGCACAAATTGGTTGTTGAAGAAAGGATGGAACTTAGATGTCTTTTTGTCTTCCTTAGTTGTCTATTTTTGCTAACGTAAGTTACTTACAGGGCATTCCTGTGGCTCCTCTCTGGGATGTTTACAGGAGCCAGTTTGTTGGAGTGCTCACTGCATTGGATTTTGTCCTTATTCTAAGAGAGGTTTGTCCAAAGAAACTGATTTCTTATTTCTTTTAAATGCTGGTCCAAAGAACTTCAACTAAAACCTTCACACACATCAAAATTTAGGGCACATAATGTGCAGATGATGATTAAACAGTTAGCAAAAGATAGAGTAACCTGTTGCAAGGTACAAACTAAATTCTTGGTCCTGTCCTCTTTTATCTTGAGAACTTGAGGCTTTTGTAAATATGGGTGATTAGTTTTTTTATATGATCTGTGAACTTAGCATCGGCCATCCCTCTACTTTTTGCCTCTTTTTTATTTTATTTTTATTGTTGTTTTTATTTTTTCATTTTTATTGTGGCGGGAAAAGATCTTTCCTTGTCATCTTTTCTGGACGCAGAAAATTGAGGGTGACAGACTCTGCATCCTAGCTAGCTGTTAGTTTTCCAAATGTTCTTGGAAAATTAAAAAATCGAGAGAAAGTTGGTTTTTAAGGTTATTTATGCTTGTGAAGCTTAAGAGAGTTTCTAACTTTCCCCATTCCATACTCTCTGTTGCACTAGTTGCATGTGCATGGTGCAGTTCATGTTTATGGACCAGATCTGAGCCATAGAGCTCTACTTATGACACGACAAGCCAATTGATAATTGGCTGATCAATCTGTTTTTGCTTTTGAGAATCTTAGGTGCATGGAAGCTTATGCCCGATGCTTTATTGTCTCTTCCTTTTTCCTTTCTTTTTCTTTCATTTCATGTTCACATAATCCCTTGAAAAAAAAAAAAAAAAAATCACATAACGCTCAAATGTATGCTCACTTGTACTTTCACTCGACTAATATGTATGGTCCTTTCTAGCTTGGGAATCATGGTTCAAATTTGACGGAGGAAGAGCTTGAGACTCATACTATCGCAGCTTGGAAAGAGGGAAAGTCACATATTAACGGAGAAATTGCTGGCAATGGAAGACCTTATCCTCGCCGTCTTATCCATGTAGGTTGAAACCTTCAGCTGTAGCATGTATTTCATTGTAAACTGTGAAATCTAGTATGTATGTTAATATAGTGGAACTGCCATATAACTAAATCGCATTTGAAATGTCTCGAGGAGTTCTAGCTAATGTGAAGCAAACTGGACGGCTTCTTTGAGTCCTATATTCTATCAATGCCTTGCTAAGTAATGGCAATACCGGGATTTGCTGAGTTCCAAAATCTAGATTTTGCTGTTATTCTACTTATATATTACTAATATAACCTGCAGGCTGGGCCACATGACTCTCTGAAAGAAGTTGCTTTGAAGATATTGCACAAAAAGGTGGCAACGATTCCCATTATCCATTCTTCTTCACAAGATGGTTCATTTCCTCAGCTACTACACCTTGCTTCCTTGTCCGGAATACTAAAATGTAAGCTTTTAACTTGTGTTCTAGTCAAAAGTATGTGGCTTAGTATTAATACATGGTCGAAATTTTCAGGTATATGTAGGCATTTTAGGCATTCTTCTAGCTCCTTGCCCATTCTTCAACAACCAATTTGTGCAATTCCTTTGGGTACGTGGGTTCCAAAAATTGGGGAGTCAAATCGACGACCACTTGCCATGTTGAGACCCAACGCCTCTTTGACTGCTGCCCTGTCTTTGTTGGTTCAAGGTGATATTCTTTTAGTCCCTGAGTACCTGCTTTTGGTTTTCTGTTGTGACGCTCCAGTTATGAAATCTTTCAAATTTTAGCCAACTAGCTCTTTTTACCGTAATTATTTCCTCTCTTATTTTCACATTTGATATATTTTTCTATTTTTAGGTTTTAGACAACACATGTTGCACACCACCCCCAAACCCGCACCCCCCCTCCCCCACCCCAAACACACACACACACACACACACACAAAATATTTTGGTGACAGCTTGTCCACCAAAATCAAGAGGGAAAATGAAAAAGAAAAGCTAGAGCAACTACAGCTAGTGAAAAAACAGGAAAACAAGCAACAAACTTGAGTCTTTTTGTCCTTAACCTTACAACATAGTTTCCAGGACTAAAATATAACAAGCTCATGTCATCTGTAACAGCATAGTCTTTTCGTCCTTAACCTTAAAACATAGTTTCCAGGACTAAAATATAACAAGCTCATGTCATCTGTAACAAATTTCTGGCTTCTGCTTGTCTTTTGTTGCTCTTGCAGCTGAAGTTAGTTCGGTGCCCATAGTGGATGATAATGACTCATTGCTTGATGTTTATTCCCGAAGGTAATTTCATTCCTGCCATTCCTGCCATTGTTACCTTGCCCCCTTCTTGTTACTATTTGTGTACTGCTGGAGCCAACTTATTCATGTGCATTTATGTTCTTCACAGTGACATAACTGCTTTGGCAAAGGACAAGGCATATGCTCGGATTAGCCTTGACGAAACAAGTATCCATCAGGTAACAGCTAAATGCTAATTGTTGCTTGCATTTGTATATCTTGCTTCATTTTAATTCATGGTTTTCATAAGATAGGGACTCATTTGTTATCTAGAAGACCGGATTCACAAGTTCTTTTTTTTTTTTTTTTGTAAATTTGGTTGCAAATTGATTTTCATTTTTTGTCTGCCCTTGGCTTCCTAAGAGTTCCAAACTCCTTGCTTTTGTGTCAACCCTTTAGGCATTGCAACTGGGACAAGATGCAAATTCTCCAAATGGGTTTTTCAATGGACAGAGATGTCAGATGTGCTTGCGATCAGATCCTCTGCATAAAGTGATGGAACGGTTGTCAAATCCTGGTATATACCAAATACCATATGCATCTTTTATTTTATGTTTTCACATGTAAACTCTGGTCATTGGGACTCGGATGGCATGCCAATACTTTATTATTGCACGCCATGATTCTCGCTTAGTTGCTTTCTTGCTTCTTACAGGGGTTAGGAGGCTTGTGATTGTAGAAGCCGGGAGCAAGCGTGTAGAGGGGATTATTTCATTGAGTGATGTGTTCAGGTACTTGCTAGGTTTAGCTTAAGTATGGAGGAGGCCACCATTTCCCAAAGACAGGTTTTTGGTGGTAGACATCGGAGGAAACCCCGTTTTGCTGGCGAGTATTCTTTCGAGCTATTCTCTTCCTCTAGCATTCTGAACAGGCCTCATTTGCTCATCCAAAGTCTTCATTGGACGGTGCAGTTTTAGAGCGTACACCCTTTTTAGAGTAGAAATTATTAAAGAGAAAAAAAAATATTTGTAAATTGTGAGGACTCAAAAAAAAAAATTTTTTTTTTTTCCCATTTCATAACCAAAATTAATATCAACTCCCACCGTGGTACAGCGCGGCTGCCGTCTTGATATTCATATCAGGTGCTAACATAGTGAGAGAAAAAAAGAGAATGTGGCACCCCATGCCGTTGGTGGTCTGTTCGTAAAAGAAGTTGCTTGTCAGTTGCAGAGTTTTAAGTTACTGATTTTGCTTTCAAATTTTCCATTTTCGGGGTAGAATTTATCCGGTATTTAACTTTGTATTGACAAGTAAATCATAATTTAGATATTTGGTTTTGTTTCTTTTGTTTAATTTAAATGGCTTGTTTATATTATCTATGTTTTAATCTTCATTTTTGTGTCTGCATCATGACAAGGAGTGCGCCGGTGATGTCGAATACTCTGAATTTTCTTGTCCCGGTATTTTGCGTGCGGTTAAGAAACGAAAGTTACGAAAGTGATTCGAGATCTTAGAGTTATTCAAATAGATTCATGGCATAAATTTAGGACTAATCAAATAATTACTTCTTGTACTTCAACCAAACACTACTGACTCTAATATTATAATATTTTCATTATTTCAGAAAGTAAAGGAGTTTCCAAGAGATCGCGAGATGGCAATCAAAGTGAGTACACGATTGATTTTTTAGCCAATTAAAACTCGGAGCGGTATCTAATCATTTTAGCATGGCACATCGCTGTTCGAATTCAAAAATGCTAAACAAACACATTCTTCTGGTTTTATCGCGAAGAGGGCAGCTGCTCTTCTTAAGGTACACTAAAAGGTTAGTCATGGTACTCGCTGTGATATTTTAGCAGATGAGAAGTTGTAATGCCACTGCTGCTGGTCACTCAAAAGTGAACGTCGATGCAGCTCTTGAGTGCTGGAAACGAGTCAAATGACTAACACGGGGTAGGTGCTGTAAGTATAGACCGGGAAGGATTTGTGGCTGGAGCTATGGCGGAAGGCAACTTCTCCGCCCCTTGCTGCAGAGCCAAGACCCATCAGGGAATGTTTGACTGTCCTGTCACAAGGACGGGCTTCGGATAGGGTGACATCCCAATTGTATTCTCTCTATTTGTTGCTGATGATTCAATGAGTACTAAAAGCTACTAAAACTTGCGAGTTCCAAAATTGACTAGTGAATATGTTATAAACTTCAAAAGTGCGAAACAATGCCGAAATCACTGCACAACTGTCAGTCTACTAAAATAATTTTAAAAAAATTCATATTCCCTTATTCCATCAAAATTGCTACTTCAAATCAAAATTTATTTCTGGGCTTCCAAATACAACACAACTACATTACAATTACGTTGGAACCAGTTTAACTGCCTGTGTCCTGTCGGCTTAAAAACACAAATAAATTACATTATGAAAATGAGAGATTGGAGCTGCCAAGGCGGGACTGATCAAGGTCCCGCCACTATATTTACATGAACCCGCTTTCAAGTTCTATTCTCTTGACAAGAACCTCTCAGTGATCGTGCTTGACCGAATTATGTCATGTAATTGCTAGTTAGCGTGCTCGATTTAGAAAAGCTTTCGAGATTAAGCTAACTCCACAGAACGAAAGGAGGAGAATTAAAGGAGGCGTAACATACTCAAGTTGGCACGAGTGCTAATATCTGGGTCTTGATTCTACCCATGTACGTTTGTATTTCTCTGTATATTTGGAGATTTTGAGGACAGCATGGATGCAAGCTCGTAACCGCAGAATCTAATATCTGAGCCACGTCCGCTGGAGGATATTGCCGTTCAGTACATGTCTGCATATCAGAAGTAGCAAACATTAAGCACAACAAATAGGGTAATGGTTTAAGGACAACTCTCCCTTTCATACTTGACCTTGTTTAGGCAGACGATAATTTTGTACAGAAACGACAATAACGAGAGGTTTGGCACAAGCCTGAGTAAAGTTGAATCACAATCTAGGTGTGTAGTGAAAAATCATGTAATGAACATTACAGGGCTTAAATTCCAGAATCTCTTAAAATACCTGTATCATGAGCAAAGTTGCGACACATGAACTGATGATCTCTGACGGGACTTGTGCCTCATTCTTGTCAGAATCCGTTCTTAAATTCAAAGCAGATGAATCACCCGTATGGACTTGGTCTGATGAAGATGAAATCAGATGATTCCGATGACCCAAATTGCTATTGACATGCTCCTGAGGCCTACTCAATGATGCTCTGGAATCCAATGTAGATGACTTGTTGTCCATGGAGTCCAAAGCTTCTCTAATCTTCGCATAAGCATCTTCTCCTTCCTTTCTTGATGAAAATGCCTGTAAGTTTTACCAATCAGATCCATTGTCTTCCTCAAGCCACAAGGGGGCAAGAAAAATACGGGTTCTAACACAACACACAAACATTAACATATAAAGTACAGAAAGAAAAGAGGACACATTGATTGGCTATTAAGGTTAGTAAACAGTTGAAACAGGGTTGAAAGACTTTATCCGAAGAACTTCTATATAACTCTCTTAAGAACCGTCAGGGGGATGCAAACCCACAAGAGCACTATCTTAGGTCACTTAGGAACCAACGTAGAACAAATACCTAAATCTACCATATGCATAAATTAGGAGTTATCATACCCCACACAAGTTGTTACTTGGAAAAATTACAAAAATATACCTCATAGTTTGACTAAAAGATACATCCTCTATTTCTAAAAGTCACAGTGATTGGTCTTTTAGGTTATGCTATACTATATTTAAAAAAAAAATAATAAAAATTTCTCAATGGCAAAGTCAGCACAGGGCTTGAGATTATCTTCTAAATGCTCCTGTTTTGGGGCAAATTGTCTTAAAGTTTAAACAACAACACTACAAAACTCGAAAAGACCAAGAAGAATGACAAAGCAAAAAACAATAACAATACATAATTAAAATGTTGAAACAGAAACACTTAAGAGAGAATCACAGAAGGTCTTCAAACCTGAATAGCGGCATCGACCATCGCTTGTGCTTTAGTGGTTGATCCTCTGACAATTTCAACTACACTAGATCCCGAATCTTGAGGAACAGAAAAACTATCAAATGAACCTGGAAGGACACTATGAACACTGGAATTGGCAGGGGTCTTCAGCCAAGGGAGCAAGGGATTTCCAGGAAAAGTATTACGTTGCCTCAAATCAAGCAAAGCTGAAGAAACCTGCATCCGAAAAATTAATTAGACGCTGCTGCAGACAGATTAGGGATGAAAATAAGATAGAAAAATGAAAGTGCAGAAAAGAATATATAATGATGGAAGCCACATGCCTGGCCACTGGCTTCCTTTAGCTGTACAAGTACCGTTGCATAATGCTTCTTAAAAGGTTCAGAATCTTTTAAAGCATAGTCTCCGCTGTTCTGGTTCTCCAATATTTCATTATTTGTTTTTCTAAGCTCCAACAACAATGCTTCCTATAAGACCAAACACAATAATAAAAAACTATTTTTAATACATTAAAGTTATCCATAAATAACGAGTGTGTAAGATTAAACAAGATTATAAAATGCATGTTACAACACTGAATGGATAGTCATTGATAAAGAAACGCTAACATTAGAGATTCAGATGCCATAGAAGAGAACCAATTATAAAGGGCAATAGTTTTATTGTGTCAAATTGAAAGACTATGCTGGAATTTTCTCAGTTACTGTAAATTAAAAAAATCCATGACAGGGAAACAATCCTAGATGCTTGGAGGAGGTGGCATTTTTTTCTTTTGGTGCTTAAGAGATGACAAAATGCTGAAACTATGCCACTGCAGATTACCCAATAAAATATCTGACCAGACCCAAAAAAAAAACAGAGAGAGAGACCAAAGAACACAAATGTGCGAGCAATAAAATACCAGACTCCACTTTTTTCTAACAAGCTAATAAAAGAAAATGATCAATGGAATGGATTCTATGTTACAACCTTTTTGTCAAGGGCACGAGTTAGCTCAGAAATAGCTCGTATGTCAGCTTCCCTCGCTTGGTTATTTGCCACTGCAAAAGACTGACCATAGGCCATCGGTTGCGCACTAACAATATCGATCGCTGCCGCTTTCAATTGTGAAATGGCATGGGTTGCATCCCCCTGTACAGAATTTTATTTAGATAATTAAGTGTAAATTATGTTAATTCTGGAATACAAGGTACACTAATATTGTACGTAAGCTAATGAGTAAAATTTGAAAGAGTCATCATGTGAAGAACTAGGATGTAGGTATGCCATCTTTTCTAGTGCAAATCATGCATGGAGTGAAAAAAAAAGGGCTAAACCATTGTTTTTTTCCCCCTCTCATTTATCTGTATTCAAGTACTCGTTATGTGTATATGCAACCCATGCAGATGAAGGGGAAACTTGAAAAAAGGAGGAGAAACTGTGTAAACTTTGCAAGGGAGCACCAATTGCTAATTTGTTTCGACTTCTTGTCAAGGGGAGACCAGTTGCTATAGATCCTTGCCATCCACCCCCATCCACCAAGGAGACTTCTCCAACATACGTATACACATATAAAGACATATATACACATACACAGATGTATATATTACAATATATGGAGAGTATTAAAGCACGCTGTCACTATGTAGATGGCTTTGAGAAATTAATCCCAGATCGTATGCAAGAAAATAATAGACGGGCCAGTTAACAGAAAATGCACTTGATTCCAAAATCAAATTAAAAGAACAGAACAAGGTTAACAAATTAAGAAAGGACAAGTAGTAAACACACTTGTGTATCTTGATGTCTAAAAAAGGCTTTCAAGTAAAAAACAAATATCTGAGCATTAAGTAGGCATTCTGACCTTTCCATGCTTTCCTGAGGTATTCATAGGACTCTGCACTTTCTCCAGTTGCCCACTTGAAGCAAACATCATGGGCCCTCCGAAGTTCAGATTTCCATTCATTTGTGGTTCCTTCGATGTAAAAGAAAATTTGTGGCCAGCAATATTCTGTCTCCTAAGAGCTTCCGGCATATTATCCAATGGGTTCGAAGGCATGCAATCAACATCCTACAAGGAAAATTTTCCTATGTTACACCCAAAAAAGAGAAACGGTGCTGCTGTTACAACAAAATTTATTAGCAACAGAGCGTTCTTTGCAATCAAATGTGAAAAAGAAAACAGATACCATCCCTAGAGGACCACACAGAAGAATACTAAAATAAAGTTCGAGTACTTGCATTCTACAATTATAAAAAATGAGACAACATTTCCACATCTGCTAGAAATGATAGCTTTCATGCTAACTAGATATCATATCTGTTCAACATAAAATACTTAATGGCGTTTGTTTCAGTTTCAACTTATCAGCCGATGGAAACTCACAATAGTGCTTAAACTATCACCCAGAGTGAATAAAGGAACATAATATGCAAAATCTAACTAAAAGTTCAAAAGATGTTAGCAAGGGAAAAAAAAAAAAAGCAGTACCATGACAAATTCAACGCCTATCTCAGGACGGTCAAATTGAACCCTGCACCTATCGTGATCAACTGTGAGCACACTTCCATCATGAATTTCTCTTGTTCTGGGATGAAGAGCAATCACTCGTTGTCCAACTGTTAGAGGTCTTGCTAAATCAGTGGGGAGACCTTCTCTCACACCAGTACGTAGTTCAGTATAATGTTGTCTTACTGATTCCCGATATTGTTTAAGTTTCTCCCTTTCTTCATGAAGAAAATGTTCAGAAAACCTCCGCGGTTTACCAAGGGAACTGCAATATCAAGCAACTACTATTTCATACATGTTTTGTTGATAGTTTCACTCAAAAGAGAACTTTAACTGCAGACAGTAAATGCAGAAAATGAGAACAAGAGTACCTTCGAATGACACCCCACTCAACACGAGTTAGTCTCGGGATGTGCCCCAGTCCCACATGGTTTAAGTACTCCTCAAACTCCCTCTTGGCAAACCAAGGGTAATCTATTGCACTATAAAACCACTCAAAAGAGACCCATCTACGCACTGAATATGATGATAGCAACAAGAAAGCTTTTCCTACAAATTAAAAGTGAAAAACATGAGTTGGTTCTGAACTTTGGACAGTTAAGGGTTTCAAAACATATATATCAAAGAAGGGTTTGATTTACCTTTGTTGAAATTGAATGCTTGTTAACCTTCCCTCTTACTATTTTATCAGAAGACTTGATCTCCTTGGGAAAAAATGCCTGAGGTATATACATTTTCCGTCTACTTTGTTTGATTGGCAAGTTAACTTTGCTTGCAGCAGGGACTTGGACATTTGATACCACTGTACCAGTTATAGTTCCAGTTCTTTTGTAATCATTACTCAAAGAACCTTCAGCTGATCTAACGGATTTCCATTGTTTAGAAGGAGTAGAGGTTTGGCTACTACGTTTTCCTTTAATCACAGGTTTATTCTCTTCATCAATATTGACCTACAACACATGGATCGCAAAAGAGGAGATGAAATCCTCATAATTTCCCAACGAGACAGCAGAGAATCACTTGCCTTTGGTTAATGAATTCCAGTTAGAAAACAGAAACAGAAAACAGGATACTAAATCAGCTACTCGCAAGCATATGTTTGTGTACTTGTGTTATATTTATTTATGCACGCTAAATTTGCTAAGAAAGACACACAAAAAAAAAAAAAAAAAAAAGGTTCAATTTAGTCTCAGAACACATTGAAAAAGTAATTTCATTTACTGTCTGCAAATTACTACAACTAATCATCCTAAATTATGGGCTCTGACATACAAACTATCTGCACTTTTCAAAAAAGCTGCATACCTCACTCTTTACAACTTCGCTTGGATGAGACTCCAAATGAGCTTCTGCACTTGAAATCTGTAACTTGAAGAAGAATTGGAGAGTAATAAGTTGAAAATCAAATCATGATATAGAGATGTTAGACAGATGAAGATGAAACCAATATCAAAGTTCACCTTTTGTCCCAAGAACTTCCTCTTCCTTTTCCATGTTTTGGTGTCGGAACGAGGCTGTTGTTCCATTGTTGATGCAATATTCATATCAACAGTCGAGTCCCTTCCAAGTTTTGATTTTTTGGAACTAGTACCCTCAACTCCAGAAGTTGAATGGATTACCTTTTGTTTTGCAGGGTACGGAAGTTTATTTCTGCTTCTTACTTGGCTTGTAGATGTGTCTTCAGGTACACTGCATTTATCTTCCACATCAAGAGTCGTTTTTTCTTCTTTTAACTGGACAGATGATTCTAAATACAACAAGTTATCATTAAAATGAGAAACCATTAGAAGAAAACAAGGACGGACATAGGAAAATTCAAATATCAAAAGAGCTGTACCAAACCAACAAAAATAACTCTGAATTCAACAGCAATCTTAGAGATAAACAATCTTATACCACAGTCATCAAAGTTATTTTCTTGAACTATCATCCAATAGGGTGAAGACGAATATAAGTTAAACCAATCTAAGAATTACTTGCCATAAAAACTAAAATCCACTAAGTTTAGGTTGGATTTGAAAAGTGCTTACCAGATTCCAATGTGCACGGCGGCATCCATGAGTGACAAATCAGCCAATGCTTGCAGAGCATCAAACTCACAGCTTTCATCTGCAAGATTAACAATCAAAACACCGTCAATTTTTTTACAAGAAGAGCTAAATCTTGAAAACCTGAACCCGAGCACAATTGGATAACTGCCAGAAAACCAGTAGCTGCAAAATATGGCAATGGATCATGGTGCCAAAGGTAAAAGATTTTCACCATGCATTGAATGTGTGCGCACGTGAGCATTGTGCACTACATATACACATACATATGAATTTGTATGTATGTATCTCTCGAATTATTATCCCTATTCCGAAATTATGAAGAGGTACTATATTTCCTAAGATACATATTTGTTGAAGCTCCTTGCTTTCCCAATCTTTTTATTTTAATTTTGTTTAATTTTATAGTTTAAGCTTATTTTTCCCCTCTTTCAGTGGATAGGTTATTTAGTAAATTTTGGAACCAAAAAAAAATCTTCTAGATTTAGAACAAAAAACTCATAAACTTGTGTTAATGTGAAAAATGGAAAGTTAAAAAGGGGCACCTCCAAAGAATAGTTTCTTGCTTCTCTTCCGTTGACCTTGTGAAGAAACTTGCTCGGCTTTTGCATTTGAAAATTCAACATCAACTTTTCCTTTCAGACTGTTGACATTAACCCCTTCTTCTGTCCCACTACATGCTTCTCCACCATCATCATCTTCCACTTTTTCTTTCTTTCTGTAAAACTTCTTCCCCTTCTTATGGACCTCCACTGTACCAACACCTTCCATATCCATCACCGAGCTAGTATCTTTTGCATAATCTCCATTTTCAGCTCCCCTGCTTCCAACGCTACCTTCTAACCAGTCTTCATCCACAGAAGCATCACGGTGCCTGGCATGACCTATCTCAGATTGTGGGTGCTGTATTGCATAAATAAGAAAAAAGCCAAATCATTAGTTACAAAGACAGTGGCAGAAAATAATAAACTTATTGCAAACCATTGCTAATCTTTCCCGGCTCTAAGCAGGAGAGGAGCTCACATTTTCTTGTCTTTTGTATGGAGTGGAAACTTGAGGAGAACCTAATCTTTGTGCAGCCTCAGTTAACGCCAATGCTGCCACATGTGCAACTTCGTCCTCATTATCATTATCCGACTTTCGGTTCCTCTTAATTGGTGAAACATAATTTCCCCCATTATCCTTCTTATGTAAATATGAAACAGGGAAGCGTGGTGTCCTCTTCCCAACTGCACGAGGCTGACCACCTGATTTTGAGGAACAACAGCATAACTCTAGTATCAGATGGTGAATCATATTGTTAGAAAACAAAACTACTTGAGAAATTAGCATTCAGCTAAGTTGAGTTTTGAGAGCAGATATCCAGGTTAGAGTGTCCATGCCTGTACGCACATAACCAAGAGCCAAAGAAAAATAAAATAACAACAGTGCAACAAAAAGCTACTTGCATAGTAATCAGTCAAGTACTGCAATTGTCACGATATTTTCCTTCAAAAACAATCATGAGGTGAAAAAATGTCTACTTTCAAAAATTGCATGTCCTTAGTTTTCTCAAAATTTCAGGGGATATATAGAAACCACCACTGCAAGAGAAGCAACAACAGCTAATCTGATAACCCATCCATGAAAAGTGGTTAAAGTCGTTCCAACAAAGGAAAAGCAACAAAAGGAGGACCATAAAGAAAAACAACTTTAAAATCAGTTTGAGAATCCCCATTCCATTGCCATCCAAAGACCCTGTGCTAGTAAAAGACATTCTAGATCCATCATGTTCATCATCTTCTACTTACTCGAAGTTAAGATGCCCATTCACTCATCTTAGTTATATTTTGTCCTGTCTATTAAAAGGTTGCGTATTTTCATAGTTGCCTCACTTCACTTAATAGTTCCAACATAACAAAGAAGTTAAAAGTCCATTATATTAGAATTCAACTAGACAAAAAATATTTTTTCACGAATTTGTGCAATAATTCTCTTTACAATTCTTTAATTCCAACATAAGAAAAAAGTTCCCAAGTCCCTTATATTAGAATCCAGCCAGACAAATATATTTCAATTCTTTTTTCTTTCTTTATTTTCCCTCTCTCTTAAGGTTTCTTCCTTATTTTGTACATTCTTTACATTTCTACGTAAACCAACCTCATTTATTTTTTGGCTTTGTTTTTAGGGAAAAGATCACAACTCATTAGTACAAAGAGTAACTTAAAATTTATCACAATAGTAAGGCAAATTGTCCTTGATAAGCTAAATGAAACGGCAGATTCTCTTACCATCAGAGCGTTTCCTTTTTAGTAATGATAGGCATCCATCAGCGGATGAATAAGACTTGAAAACATCTTTTGAGGTGCTAATTTGATCCCTGCCACGCTTACGTTTCTGAGGTTTCCGAGAAATTCCTGAAGCATCATTGCTCTCTTGTTCACTATCACTTGACTCCTGTATGTTTAAAGTTGTGAAAATTATGTTTGAAAAAGATCTTTCCATGATTCCCTCGGGAAAAAAAGGGGGATCTTTCCATGAGATTATTTAAGTTCAACGTAGAATTATACTAATGGTCGTTTCCACCTCAGTGTTAAAGAACAACCAACGTAGAAAATGAAATTAAGCACTCCTTTTATATAAATTTCCATATATGAAACAAGACTAGATTAACAGCAATACAGCAATAAAGATGAAGTATGAACACGTGCAAACTTAAAGTATTCATGATCTCACCAGAACATTATAATGATCCGTCATCATTGCTACAAGGCCAATTACAGAAGCTGTCCCATCTGGCAATGACAAGTATGCCTAAAAACCAAAGTAACAACAGAATTAACACCCTATATACTGGTGCATTTTTTTTTTTTTTAATTTTAAACAAAATTATCTAGCAACCATGGAAAACACGTACTCGGTTCATACTGTAAAGGGCCTCCACCATTTGAACACTTCTGTTGCGCACTGCAGCAGCAACCTACAGAACCAAAGAAATGAAGAATATATAGTTCAAAGGAGGAAAAACATGTATTTAGGCACAAATTGATTCATAAAAACATAGAAATAATAGAGAGAAATCAATCATGTGGGAAAGCGGGGTAGAGGATGGACAATGACATTTGATATTAAATTAACAACAACAACAACCAAAAAAATATATATATATCAAAACAAGTATTGTTCTCCAAAATTTGTCCTTACCAACCCAAACTTGCAAAGATGAAAATGGACCAAAAAAAAAAAAAAAAAGAGATATGGCATACCTTCTTCCAGTCTTTCCCATACTTCCTATATGCTTCATAAAAACGCTCAAGCTCTTCATCGCTCCATTGAGATCCCAACTTATCTGACAGTTTTTTCTTCTACACAAACAGTAGAAAAAGCACCCCCCCCCCCCCCCCAAAAAAAAAAAAAAAAGGGACAATCATCAAAACATCCCCTTTGACGTCACCATGTAAATCAATGAGAATAAAAATATAAAAGTAAACTTGGAATTACCCGTTGACTGGTTTTGTTCCCGCCATCTTTATCTGGAGAAACTGAAACTACAGCTCGTTGTCTGCTTTTGCTCGAGTTCGCAACATCTTTCTCAGGAGAATACGAACTTATACCTGAATACCGCTTATTCAATCGAGTTTTTTTCGTGGGAGGCATTGAAGCGTAACAACTAAACCTGAAACACATCATCAACAGAACAAAAATTAGCAAACTGAAGCCATAATTCTGATAAGCAATCAACACTAAACGATATAGCAGATCAAATAAACTCGACTTTAATTCCGAGGGAAAGAAAAATCTTTCAATTTTTTTTTTTTTTTTTTTTTTGCAGTTTTTGACAGATCCTCAAAATTCCATTAGGAAATATAGCTTAATATTAGACGAAAGACACGACACAGAAATACGGGGCAAAAACAGCCGAATCGCAGAAGCACGGAAAAAAAAAAAAACGAAATTTATTTATTTATTCATCTTTTTTTCAGTTTTCCATTAATCTTCTCCGTGCAGAAAGGTTTTAGATACAGGTCAAGAGCAGCATTTACTTAAAATCAAGTTCTTCTTCACTCGATTAATACTTTAGAAGAAGAAGAAGAAATTTTCACAAGAAATGTAAAAAAATTCAAAATCAAATTTCAGCAGAAAAACCACCAGGCTTCAAATGCCACAAACTGCTTCGACAGCGATTGCAACTGAATTTCCCCGCAATCGCCATCGGACTTCACCGATCGAAATGAATCAACATACGAAACCAAAAACCTCAAGAAAATTCCAGTTTCACATAGAAAAAACCGAATTGATTTTCAAAAATTTTAAAAAATAAAAAAAAGAAATATCAAAAATCAAAATTGTGAAAAAAAAAATGAAAAACAAAAAACAAAACAAAACCGACCAGCACCAGAGAAAATTCAAACGGCTTTCACCTGAGCGAACCCTAGAATCGCAGATCGGAATCGCTCACCGGCCGTAGGGTTTCACCGGAATCCAAATTGAACCATTAGAGAGAGAAAGAGAAGCAGAAAAACAACAAGTTTTTTCTGTAGAGAGGGAAGCAGATTCTCGGAGCGACCTTTGCAGAGAGAGAGAGAGAGAACTGTTTAGAGAGAGAAAGTTAGAGAGATAGAGAGAGTGGAGATTGTGTTGCCGCGAAACTTGAACAAAAAGGAGGGGAAGAAGAGAGAGGCGAAGCCAACGAGTGAGAGAGAGAGAGAGAGAGAGAGAAGGAGAAGGATTTTTGTGGGTTTTTCTTTTTTTTTTTCTTCGGGGTGAAAAAATTTGTATTTCGCAGAGCGTGTGGAAAAGTGGAAGGTGAGGTCAAGGAGGGAGGGAGAGTACGGTTTTTGTATTCTGGTGCCTGTGCACCGTACACGTGGCACGGTGGGTGGATCTGTCGGTTCGTCTTCGTGGTCGTTTCTGGTGTTCTCTAAGGGTGTTTATACCGGATTAGATTTGAAATTTTTGGGAGGACGACGTAGTGTAAAACTTGTCTAAAAACGACCCCGAAAGTTTTGGGAAATTGCGATTCGCTCCCTTTGATTGTCTGCTTCTGCGTTTTTCAAATTGTATGCATTTATTTAAGCTAGGGTTATTTGCACGTTCCTTTTCGCTTTGGTCCCTGTATGTTATTACTTACCATTTTAGTCCTTGAATTTTCTCAATGTTGCTGTATCTATGCACCCTGTACTTTGTTTACACCTTTCAAAATTACTTTTTGAGGTGTTATGTTAAAAAGCAATATGTGCCAAGTTGTACGGCCTAACTATTTTTCTATTAAGAGATAACCGCAGTAAGATTGTCACGAGACTAGAAGAACGATGAGAAGCCCCAGCGCCCCCATCCCCCAACCAAAAAAATAAATAAATAAATAAAGGGAGTTTAAAAAGTTGTGTATTTTTTAATGTACGTTTTATTTTCATCATAGGGGATTATTATATTAAGGGGGTGTTTGGTTCGCTAGTTTGAGTTGAAATATTTTAGTTGTGTATTTTTTAATGTACGTTTTATTTTCATCATAGGGGATTATTACATTAAGGGGGTGTTTGGTTCGCTAGTTTGAGTTGAAATATTTTAGTTATAATAGTAAATTTTTTTGAATTTTCAGAAAAGACAAAAAACTTTTTGGGAAAAAGACAAAAACTTTTTGGGAAAAAACAAAAAAAATTTGAGTTGGAACGAAGATGAACCTCTGAACCAAACACCCCATAAGTGAAAGTGAATAAATCTCATGTTCAGAATAAACATTATAAAGGCTCATTTCGGGGAGACATCTAGAGATGGTATTTTGAAAGTTGAGTTAGAAATATGTGTTTGGGGAGAAAACTTTTAAAAATGTTCTATGATATAGAAAATAGTGTTAAAAGTTTAAAATGTATTCTGGAAAAAATATGCAAATATAGATTTTGTCTTATTCATCTCATTGATATAAGTATTTTGACATGAAAATCATCTCATTTCAACTTAAAATGAGAAAGTTATGAACTTTTAAAGTTTGAGTTTTTTTTTTTTGAAAATGAAAGAGATGAAAAATTTGATATAAAGTTGAGATTTTGAAATCCAAATGATAAAATACCATCTAAGAGATGTGCCCCAAACAGGCCCATAATTTTTTTTTAACCTTAACCTGCTATAAATTTTGAGTGTTATTTGTTTGTTTATTTTTTTTTGCATATGATTTTATTACTCTCAAGTAAAGAATTAGGGTTCTCTTAGAAGGTGTTTGGTGAATGAGTTGAGTTTGAGTTGAGTTGAAAGTTTTAAATTTGAGTTTAGTTGAATTTTTAAAAAAGTAGTTATAAACTTTGTTCAATTTTTCAGAAAAAGACAAAAATTGAGATGAAAAAGTATACAGTTTAATTGGAGTTAAACCTCGATTAGCAAACACCCCCAATCTTGACGACAACAGTTGAAAGTAGTGGTGTGGTGGAGCCAAAAAATTCGTTCCGAAGAGGAAGATGCAAACTAAACAAAAAATGATACAATAAAACGAGTGCAAAATTTTCTTTTCTACTCTCTTTTATCTCTCTCTTTCTAGGCCTCATTTGGTAAACCATCTCATCTCATCTCATCTCAAAATTTTTTTTGTCTTTTTCCCAAAAAGTTTTTGTCTTTTCCCAAAAAGTTTTTTGTCTTTTCTGAAAATTCAAAAAAATTTACTATTCTAACTTAAAAATCTCAACTCAAACTACTCCACCAAACTCCCCCTTAAAATCTACTTGTATTGTCTTTTTTCGGGATCATAAAATTATGAGCTTGCATAATCGTATAGTTAACTTTTTCTTTATCTTAGCTTTTAAATTTCAAATAACAAATATAGTATTTGTCTAGTATCTTAATGTTCAAATTCAAAATTTTCATATCAGTTTTTGTCTTTTTTTTTAAAAAATCAACAAAAATTATAATTAATTTTTGAAAAATTAACCAACTTAAACAGTTGAACCGTGCATAGTTCAAGAATCAAAACTGCGGTGCAATTGAAACTTTCAAAAATTTCTCGATAAATTTTGCAATTGAAAAAGTTTAGCTAAGTGAAAATTTGAAAATGGCACGGCGGAATCTTGTGTAAAAGCTTGTTCTCGTTTCATGTCATTTGTCTAGTAAACCAGTCATTTTAATTTAGACAAACGACATGTCGTATTTTCTGGACTAGATTTTTTTTTTCTTTTAATTCTTAGGTTGGGGATGGGAGATTCTTCACTATTCCATGGAGTCATTTTTCTGTTCTCTACCCTTTTTTTTTTCTTTTTTTTTTTTTTTTTTTAAATTTTTGGCTCCTTGTTAAGACTCAAAATGTTAAACGCCCATTTTTCAGTTCCATGGGATTCTATTCTTTCCAAAAATTATTTATAGTCAAAAACAAGAAAACAAAAAAAAAAAAAAAGCACAAAAATGCTGATAATCAAAGCATTTTTTTCACAACACCGTGAAAGCACAATGCAAGCTATCTAAGAAAAATTTAAACCCTTTTCTTCCCCCAAAATTGAATATCGCTTAAATTTTAACCTATCTCTCTATAACGCGTCTACTATTTTTGAACTCGCCGAAATCTTTGTCGTTCATGTTGTTTCCATCGCGTCTTTCGCTTTGGTGCTTACCAAATCCTCCCTTTCTAGACCCCTTGAAATCCTTCTTATCACCTCCCCTTCTATCACTCGTTCTCTGCCCATTACCATTCCCTCTAAATCCTCTACCGGAAAACCGTTGTGAGGATCCATCAAAATCATCATCATCTTTGAAAGAGTTCCTTCTACCATTCCTCGTCCTGTTGGATCCGAATTTTGTTTCTCTTGTGAAGTCATTATTGCTCTGCCTATTACTATGCCCTCTAAATCCTCTACTAGGATAACCCCGTGAGGATCCATCAAACTCGTCGTCGTCATCTTCAAAAGTGTTCCTCCTACCATTCCTTGTCCCGTTGGATCTGAATTTTGTGTCTCTGTTGAAGTTGTCGTTGCTCCGCCCTTTGGAATCTTTCCCTTTTCTATTGGATTCAGTTTTTCCTCGGTATTTACCCTTATGAGAGTGTGAATTGTCACCAGAAAATGGATCATCATCGGAGTCGAAACTTCTTCTCCTGCGAAAATCATTAGCTTTACCTCGCCTTGATCCATAGTTTTTATCTAGGTCGTCATCCATATCGGAGTAGAGCCCAACTTCATCTTCAGAACCAAAGCTGAGATCCTTGGAAGGACCTTTTGAACCTCTACCCCTTGGTCTAAAATTAGCAACGTGACTGGATTTCCACTTGGGTTTAGGTGAAAGCTCGCCGTCAGAATCTGAATCTAGTTCATCGTCATCAGATCCAGAGAATGCTCTACTTTTACGCATGACCTTAGATTGCTTGCTGTAAGATGGAGAGTTTGTTCTACGACATGCATTATCCGGTCCTATATTATCATCTGACTCAGAATGCTCTTCAAACTCAGAAAGATCATTTGAAGATACCATAGGCACCGAACTTCTATTACCAGTTTCTAACTCATAGCTGTCAATATCATCATCTTCATCGCTAAAGTCATCAAACCCAGTACTGCGTTTACTAGCACAAGCATCGGAATATCCTTCATCATGGATCCTTGGCCCTCTGCTAGCTTTATTAAAATCAAAGTTTCCTCCTTTAGCTTGGTTATCGAAAGGAGAATTTTCACCCTTGACTGGAGAATCCGCATACTCAAAAGCAGCAACATCTGCCCCATCTGATTCATCGTCATCAAAGTCAAAATTCCATGCATTCGAAACCTCTGAACGGTTTGTTGTTTTCTCCATCCTCATCCCAGGGCCATGATGCCTTTCTTGCATCTTGCTCTCCATGAATTCATCAGGTGGACGCTTGCAATCACAATGAAAACATACTACATTTCTCCGATAGTTTAAGAAGTTACACCTGCAGACAAAGAGTCAATGATGAGGGTTTTTTTTTCTTTCAACTAAAAAAAGCTTCAAAAATATTTTATGCCGTAAATAAGGCATTCACAAAAATTCGTTAGAGGTCATGAGCCAATGTATCTCATGTAGCATGAAATATCGGCTATCTAACCGAACGTAATAACTAAGTCACGGATATGTTCAGGTACATTGCGCATCCAAAATAAAAGATGAAAAAAAAAAAAAGAGAAAATCAGAGAGAAAAATAAAACCCACAGATGATGAACGTAATATTTTTTTTGTTGCAATTATCAAGTACTTCTATTAGCACCTAATTATGATTGTTCCCAAGACAAAAAGTACCAAGGAATGAAATCTTACTGGGGGCATTCCCATTCTCCCGGGAGTAGCTGTCTTTTTGGACGTTTCGCATCACATTGCAGGCAAACGTTATTCTTTGCAAAATTCATGAAGTCACACCTGATGGGAAAATCAACAATTGTCAGAAAATACAAGAAGATGAAACATAAAAATTATAGAAACAAACAACAAATTAGCAAATGCTAATTCAACAAATGCTTATTAAGAACATACTACCCTAATTAGCACAGGCTAGCGTAATAGTATACAATGCATCCATCACAATCCATCTAATGCATCTCAAGAAAGCAGCTGATCCAACCCGCAACGACGTCAAGTATCACTAGGATGGATGGTTATTATCCACCACCGATCTAGGCAAGTATCTTGAGTAAATACATTTTTGAGGTCTACTTGAATAGAAAGCACTAAAATTCCTGATTGTAGGTTAGATATGTCCAACAATGCATGCAGAATGATACCTTTGCCCGTTACAATTCAATTGGTGAAACAGTTTTCAAAAACATGCGAACAAGGAAAAGGTTGTTGACAGAAAAAACTGAAGTGCACAGTCTGCAATAGTCCAACCCACATGATCATGACAAAGCATAGACATGAGTAGGGAAAATGTGAAGAAGAAACATACTTGGGGCACAGCCAATCTCCTTTCTTCATCTCAATGTCATCACGTCCAACACGTTTTCTTGGAGGTGGAGGTGGCTGCTTTAATTTTGGAGGAGGCTTTTTAATTATTGGAGGAGGAAGATTAGAATCTATTGGTACAGAACTCAACTTGACAACCTCATGAAGCAATTTACGGACGACGGTCTTCACAGATTTTTGCTTCAGAAGAGATTGATTCACGTCTGAACCATTCAGTGGATCAAAACCATATGCCAATAAAACACGCATAATATCAATTGTCCGGGCCTCGTCCTCTTTTAAGGTTAGGAGATACGCTCTGTCACATGAATTCCTCAAACTGCAGGAACTACATACCTGGTTCAGGAATGAAAATTAATCATGCAATAACCTACAACAAAAAAATTAAGTCTTTGGAACAAAGCAAAGTCACCAAAGCTAAAAAGAAACGAGAAGGAAAAGGTAGGATCATCAAAGATACTAATACTTATGATAATTCAATCAAGATGAAAATAAATGTTCAAAACTATTATCTGATTGAATTAACTGGACGAGAAAATCAAATAGGGACATGATGCTGTCCTTGAAAAATAAGCAAAGAATGCCATTGCCAGGAACGCATATTAAGACATGACAAGAAATTCGGGATAGCATAAAAGATAATAAGTAGCAAACAGGCTTAAGAAGTAAGGCGACAAATATATGAGTTCTCATAAGATGATGAATAGGGGCAAGAAATGAGCATCAGTAGCAAGTTAAGAAGCAATGCTCACATCTCCTTCGTCAAGGTGCACATGCTTCCTCAACAATTTTGCAGAGAAAACGACCTTTTTGTCTGCACTAGGGCATCCAAAACCCACCAAAATCTGAATATCCTGTCTCGACAAGGACCTGAAATTGATTTTTCTGTCTCAGCACCTCCGAAACAAGCTGGCAGTGGTTACAACATTGTCAAACCAGCAGACCAGCACATGAATTAACACAACACTGAACGAGAAAAAACAAAACGCCCTACACTAGCAGAAATAAGCAACCAAAAAAAAAAAAAAAAAAGGGAAAAAAACCTCATTATCTAACAAAGTCAGTTAATTCTCAAATGCATTCATAGTCAATTCGAGAATCTCAACTGTATCATCAATTCAATACCCGAATCACTATACCAGAATTTCAACACAAAGATACAATTATTGAATCAACTCCATGATTACAGTATCTCCAATGCAATGTTTAAATTTCTATGCCAATGCCGAACTTCAGTCTTTGGATAAGAAAATCATTCTCCAATATAATGCTACCATACTTAAATGTCAATTTCAAGATGTTCTATATTTGATGCCCATTCAATACCAAGTATATAACATGTGCCAAATTTAGCATTTGGTTGCTTATTGGTTGACGTGCTGACGTTTTCATTTTTAACTTAAGAATTACAACATTGTCATTTTCAAATTATTTCAAGATTCTAAATTTTCCTTCTACAAGTTGCAAAGCTTAAAACTTTTAGGAAATATATCTACATATATAGGACAAAAGATAGAAGTAAGCATTATAACATATCAAATATGCAATTTTTTTTTTGTGTCAAATATAAAAATAGCATCACCATTTGCCCTAGTTTAGTCCATTAATCATTTGAATTTCGTAATTATCATAACAACGAATTGAGAAATGGAAATACGAACCTCAAGATATCGAACCGGTCCTTTCCGAAATTGACACAAGCGGTTTGAACAAGCTTGAAATTGTTGAAATCCAAGGCACCAACATCGCCAGCGGCCCTAGAATCATCCTGATGACGATGGTCAAACCCCAAATCCTGGATCATTTTCTCCTCGTCCTTCCTCCGATGATCGAAGTAGTTCTGCTGAACCAACCTCTCCATCAATTCGATCCACTCCGGCCATGGATGCACCAACTCCACCTCGCTCTTGGTCTTCTCCTCAGCTCCAAACGACAACTCGGCCTCGCGCGTCTCGGACTCCGCCGCCGCGACGACCAAACCGGAAACGGCGGAATTCGAATCCGCGATATCTCCATGGTTGGAGAGCTCCGATTCCTGTGGCGCCTCCGGCTGCTGTTGCCGCTGCTGTTGAGGCTTCTTCGACTCTCGCCAGGCGCGGATTCGCTGAAGCGTATCGTCCTTGTCGGAGCGGTCCCTCTCGATGGCGTCGATTTGGTCGAAGACGAAGCTCAAGCGAGCAGAGAGCGACGCCGGCGGCGGGGCGTTTGGGTCGGCGGAGAAGGAGGAGGAGGAAGAAGGTGTTGGGGAAGTCGATAAGGATTTGGTGGTGAGGAGATGAAAGAGGGAAGAACGGTGGAGTTTTGGGGTTGGGGATGAGAGAGAGAGTCGTCGGAGGATGAGGAGAGAGAAAGGAGAATGTGCCATTAGACACAGTGACTGAGACTGAGACTGAGAACTAGGTTTGCCTTTGACGTAAAACCTCCATGGAAGATGTGGAGGGAGAAGAAAAGGAAGCTTAAACCCTAGAGCGCGCTTCTTTTAGTAGAGGAGTGGAGTTGATTATCAAAGAAGGCAATTAAAATGATTAAAACAGAATTTTTTTTTTTTTTTTTGTAGAAGGGAAATTAAACCCATGAAAAAATAATTAAATCGCATGAAATTAAATTTCAGGATTAAAATGTTTATTAATATATTAAAGAGTCAAGTTATTTAAGAAATTAAATTTCTAATATGTTTACCTTCTAAAATATTAGAAGGATTAGTTATAGAATTACTATAGTTACAAAATTACTCTTAAATGAAAAAAAAAAAAAATTTTAAATAAGAATAAGGTTATATTTAGTATAAAGGTTAGTCAATTTCTCTAAAACAATTTAATTGTGTAGGTAGTAGATAGGAGATAAACTTCTCCTTATTAAGAAGCTTAATTCTCTATTTTTAGGTGGGATCCATGTTATTTAATTCCTAAAAATAAAAATAAACACTAGAATTTAAAATCAAAAATTTAATTTTTTTTTTCAAAGAAGATTACTCATTAATAAACACGTTAAAAAGAGAAAAGAAAAAAAATAATGAATTTGTGTCATTATGGTACTATTTAATTATTGTATTTTGTTTTGCTTGAAATTTGCATTACTTTACATTAAAAGCAAAGATATAGTCTTATCTCTTCTTATTATTGTATTTATGTTGATGCAGCTTATAATGGTGCATAATTAAGGTGTTTTTCGTCTTTTACAAAGAATTTATATCTTAGTTATTTATAATCAATCAATTATCTTTTAGGATAGAAAAAATATTATTTTATTTTTGCAATTATGAATTATTGAAAGTCATTTTTGTCGTGCTTGTAGTCATAACTTAGCGATATTGTATAAGTGTAGAGTTTGAGTATTCTACATCTAATTTTTTAAAGTAATTTTAATCATGTTTAGGTGAATTTATATTTGAAGAGACGGAAAATAATGGCGTCATCTGAGAGTGCCGGATCTCGCCTGTGAGGGCGGCTCAAGGGTGATGGACACTCCTCTCAAAAGCCTACCTATTTACCGTGCACACACATCACACACTCACCCGTAGCACCGAATAACTTGTGTTAGAGACGTTCTAGGTCTAACATGATTAGCATAATCACTAAATTAACATATATTATTGTCAATAATAGATTTAGATTATGCATGGATAAATTCATATGTTGATCATGTTACTGAGGTCCATACGGGTGATAGAATTATTATGTCGATAATTTAATTTCTTGATAGGATCCATGAAGTTTAAGCTTGTTAAGTTTGTCTATGTTTTATTTATTTGTGTTATTATTTGACATCTTGTGCCATACGATTATCATGTGTTCTAATTATGCAATCCAAGTTGGAGAATATTGAAAACAATTTTATGAGGATTTCCATAACTGTTAAACTTATATTATGGTCAAACAATAAAGGAAAGTATTAAGGATTTTGAGTTTTAACTATATCACTGAGGTTGAGTTTTATACGGGCAATTAAATTATTCAATATTGTGTTTTGTGTATTGGTTTGGAGTGGACTTTTTAGGTTAGAGTTCGTTAATTTTTTAAAAATTAATTAAAATTTTTGCTGATTTTTAGAAAAAGACAAAAACTGAGTTGAACTTTTTTAATCCATACCTAATGTCCAAGAACAAGCTTAGCCCCCGTTTGGAACACGAGTTTGAGATGAAAATTTTATGTTGAAATTGGATGACTTTTCAAAAACTAATTATAAAATTTGTTAACTTTTCAGAAAAAGATAAAAACTGATATAAAAAACTTCCGTATGGACCGTATGTCAATTTTCGGAATGGAAAATTTTCTTGTTTTGAACGAGAAAATCTTTTCTTTTAAAAATAAGATGGTGTTTGGATGTGTAACAAAGTTTCTTTTTGAAAACAAAAAATTGTTTGGAATGAGAAAAAATGTATTAAATGGTGCATTGTGAGAAGATTTCAAAAAAATTCTCTTTTTAAAAGAGTACCGTACAATGTAAATTTGAAAATAAAATAATTTTTCTTTTTCAAAATGAAAGAATGATGGAAAAAGTTTACATAAATAATTTTTTTAATGCAAAATTTTCAAATTTCAGAAATTGGACATGTCATCCAAACATAGGTGGTTCTCTATGATCCAAATGCACCATTAATTATTTGGTAGGATGTTGACCGGTGAAAGAAATTTGTTGATTATCATGAACGACAATCTTTGCTACCCTGTCGGCGGTGGATTGATGCATTTGGTTGCGATGCTATCATATAATAATCAAAAATTGGTTGAAGATCATTAACACAAAAAAAATTAACAATAGTACGAATGGTATGAATCTATCATGTTAAATTTAACAATAGTGAAATTGGACTTGGCTTTGAGAGTGGATGTATTAAGTGCAAAGAAACTCTATTATTTCATAGAGGACGAGCGTACGGTGTGTTGTGAGGTTACTTGCTGTGGGACTTTGTTTCGGTGTTTGGAGTAGTAAACTCCATTTTTAGACTGCTGAAATTGTCTTGTGAAAGTTCCGCTATGGTATCTTTCTCACTAAGAGGATCTTTCGCTCCAACGTCTTATTGAGACTGAGTTACGTTATGGGAAAGAAAAAGATATCGAATGCCTCTTTGTTATTTAGAACACGTCCACAAGTTACATGTGGCAGATCCGCTAAAGGCTTACCAATTATTTACACCTCTAGTTGACGGGATAGCCATGGATGTAACAAGTACGAGTACGAGTATGACCATCATTTTTAATAAATCTTTTTAAAAATGGAAAACACTTACTAAGGGCATTTTACGCGATTTAACTCAGCCATACAAGGAAGCTTATTTCAAGCTAAAAATGATCCATAATGCACATAATCGAGATCTGATGTCTGCGAATTTCCTGTCTCATTTGCTATCCCTCTAATAATGTAATCCCACATCATCTGAATTTAAGAATTTAACCATATAAAAAAATACTAGTTATTAAAAATCCTTAGACAAATTGATGAGTTGTCAAAAGCTTTTTGAAAGAATAACCTTTAAGACAGAAAAATGGGACAACAAAGTTGTACTCTAACGCACGTATAGCAAACTTTAACTTGTGAATGGACTCTGTTACCTAGAGTCGCTACCTTCAAGGGCAGCTCAAAATGTAAACACTAACAACTTATCTCGCCCTATGTAAGAAACTTCCGAGTACATGGTGCATAGGTTCTCGAGGGTTAATTGGTATCTCATCTCGATACTCATCGTTTCTAATTAAAATAAATAAATAAATCACTTGACATTACAAATAACATTAAAAGAGTCGATGTTCTCAAAAGAAGAATGCATACCCGCATCAATTGCAAAAGAGAGACCCTCCATCATAGAAAGAAGCTCAGCAATAGAGCACATAAAACTAGAGTAATCAAATTGGTTATGGTACATTTTTCTTTGAACGAAAATTTATGCTCAAATATTTGGACAAGAAAACTATATGAAAAAAGGAAGAGTAACTAAAGAAGCTTACAAAGGGGACACAGAAATAGATATGTACAACATGGGGCAGCTTAACATGGATGCCTATATACATGTATCTATCTATTCATGTATTTTTTATATGTATGTACGCATGCATTCTTTTATATGAACATGTATACGAAGCACAAAATAATCATTTTGTAAGATATGGTTTCAGAGACTCGGACATGCTTTGCGGCAATTTAAAACCACTCAACCATGCATTTTGGGTAGAGACCTTGATCTGCAGCAACAGCTGAAAGGCCTTGAAGTTCTTTCTGGACCTTACACCTCTCGTAGAACACCGGGCAAGCAAGTGAGGTGCACTTTACACCACTTTCCACAAGCCAGTCCCCACCGCCGCAATGTCGGCATATCTGCATGAGAATTGGCAGTTAGACAAACAGATGAAAAAATATAATGCGAATGAACTGACTAGTAGTAATTTCTGGTTAAGTTGGTAGTGTAACTTACTGCAGCAAGATGTTGCATCTCTCTCTCCAACTTTGAAGTCCTTCCGACAACAGCTGCCACAGCAGCAGTTTTGTTTTGGGAACATTGCTTGCACAGATGGGTTGATGCATCGACCAACTGGCCACACAGAATACAATGTTTCGAGAGATAGTAATAATCAATTCGGGTTCGGAGAGGATTTGAGGTGAAAAGGGGGTGTTTGGAAATCGTCTCCCGGACTGGTCGGGGCATTTCCAGGAACCACTTGTTCAAGTCGGCTCCAACAAGTCCAAACACTCGCTGCAGAGCCGGGATTATCTGCTTGTTAATGTAATACAGACCATTCAGCCTATAGGGTGAACCAAGAGTCAGGAGTTCCAATGGATCCACAACCATATCTACTAGACGAGCCCCGGGCTCTCCATGTATGACGACATAAGGAACTCGTTCTCCATAACGTGGCTCTGCCCTTGGATCAGTTCTCATCGCTTTAGTGGCCACTATTGCAGCTGGTGGGAGTGACGAGGAATCCCTTGTACTGTAGGTTCCTAACCGAACTTCCTTTGCAAAAACAAAATCCTGAAGAGACACCCTTCCGGACAGGATCCGCTTCCATTGACGCTGCAAATATGCTTTAACCTGAGATCAAAGAAGTCGGTCATTACTACTGAGTGAGGCTAAGAGCCAGAGAACAAAAAGCTATTTACATACAAACCCCAATCAAATTGTCCGAGGATCGTGATTTACAACCCAATGAAAATTTTACAACAACCTACCTCCCCATGAAATTTTTCCAAGACCAGTTACATCAAGCTATGGATTTAGTGAAACGATTATTTAGGTCAAATAACAAAAACAATACAATTAAAAGGCATGTGTTTGCTTTATATGCATGTCAAGTAAAACGCGCTTTTACCTCAGAAATGTCCTGATGTTCGAAAAAGATTCTCAAGGACTGCTCCATTGTTTTGGAAACAGCCTCACATGTATCCCTGCGAACTGTCTCAATACCCTTAGCATCAAAAACAGGTTCCACTTGCTTAGGGCTTTCATAGCTATAACCGACATATCGCTTCTTAGTAAGGAGGAAGCATGGATGATAAACTTTTTCCATTTTAAGAGTAACTGGATTTGGATTCATTGCAGAGATTTCAGAGGCAATCTCATTCCCAATTTTAAAAGCATCTTCACGAGAGCGTCCCTTTAGGAGGACAAACATGCTGCACAAAATAAAGCCAGTCAACCTGATAAGTTCCCAAACACACACAAAGAATCATAATGAACAATATGTCAACTCCTGAATCCATTTGCGGGCTACAAAGATGAACTGCCACGATAAACAATAATAAACAAAAGAGAAAAGTGATTAAAGAGTCCTGGGGTTAAATGGAGACTCTACCGTCATACCCCATAATAAATAGAAGTAAATGCATACCTGTCAGTATCGCCATAAACAACTTTGGCCTTCCACTTGTCATTAGCATTTACAAAGGAAATAGCCTTTTCGACTGTTCTACGACCACACTGAACAATACTATCCGCAAGCTCGGCACAAGGCATGCGACCACTAAACCCAGCAGCAGTATAGCCATATGTTACATTTGCTATTAGTTTCAATGCCAGCTGTCTTGCATTAAATATCTGGAAAAAATAGTGCAATTTTTACTCTTCGAACTTAAAAGTGCACAATATGAGCCATTACTCAAACGATATTTCCAATAGAAATATTCCAGTAAGATGAAGTCAAATAGACACAAACAATATCATCAAGAAGTTTCTTATGCAACAACAGATTGGAAAATATCTAGAGAAAATATAGAAGTTGAGGAGAAACAACACAAATTGATAAATGCGATCCCTCTCTCTTTGCTAAAATGAAAAAGTGAGAAAATATTCAGAGAACCACATTACAGTAGTAGAATGAATGACTGATCAGTCATAGCATAAGTATCTAAGAAAAGTGTTAGTTTACCAATCAATCCCAAAAGCTTAAGCTGTTAAGAGGTGGGCCAACAATAGTTTTATATTTCGACACTCCCCTCAAGTGCAGGCCAGACAATGGGCAAACGTGCGGACAAATATTAATTTGAAAGTCCAACACAAATTATAAGAAGCCTGAAACAAATTAAGGCCTAACACACAATGATAATAAAGGGGTTAAATAGTGCAATTGTAGAGGTTCAAACCCAGGACCTCCCGCTCTGATACCATATTAGTTTACCAATCAATCCCAAAAGCATAAGCTGTTAGGAGGTGGGCCAACAATAGTTTTATATTTCAACAAAAAGTATTCATATAAAACAGCAAGGCTGAGAATCTGAGAATTATTGACAATCCTACGGCAAAACATAGACATACTCTGTTAAGAACTTGCTGTGAAGGAAACAATTTTTTCATAGCTTGTTTCACCATAATCCTAGTTGACAATATTTCCTCCAATAAGCGGGGCAATACACCTTTACGGACCTGTGTAACATCAAGAAACAGAAGTTATTAATCTCCCTCGCCCGTTTCTCATCTGATGCTCATGTTAGTTTCCCTTTATAGAGTAAACTGATAAGTATTTCTTAGAGCCCTAATATGAGAATGTACCCTTGTCATGAATATTATTTCTTCTGGACAATAGTATCTCATGCTGGGTTCACAGAACAAAGGCACTTTCTAAACTTTATGACAGGACAGCAAGAGAGAGAGAGAGAGAGAGAGAGAGAGAGAAAAACTGTCAAAAGTTTGCGGAAAATCAACCTGAGCTCCAGTTGCATAAAATATACGTGGACTTTGTCTGGCTGCAGCAATAAATTCAAATAGGAAAGAAAAAGAAATGGGTAGAAGTACCTTTGATTGGACGTACAGAACACCATTAGGAGTGAGCAGTATTTGATCCTTTAACTTCCGCAGAATATCTGGATCTGGTGAATATTGAGTGACGCCAAGTATATTTGCCTTTGAAGGAGCAATGTTCCCAAGGCATGTAGAATAACACAGGTTGTATGCAATTATCATAGATGGATAAAGCGACTGAAAATCCAAAACAACTACTGGATCTGCATAAAAACTGGACTCTGGTTCCATTACAAGAGGCAGGCATTCCATTGCAGGTTGAGAAGCAACCTGATATCATAAATTTGAGGCACTGATCAATCACATTCCGAATCACAAAGCAATTAATTCATAAAGGTATTACTTCGTGCTTAATAAATCCTAACGGGAAGAAAGAAAATAAAAGATATCTGCCACAACTTAGAAGACCGTGAGAGATGATACAGTACAAACCTGCTGTTTCCCAGGGGAAATGGCTAGATAATTTTGTGTATGTGCCAATCTCAAGTACATGGACTCAACACGATATTGTGAACCTCGTGAGAGAACCGAGAAAAAATCGATGCCAAATACACGAGCAAGTTCTGATGTTCGATTTATCTGCACAAGCACACTCATAAATATCTTCCAAGTGTGGAAACAAAGTCAATTGCCTGACAAATGATGACGTAAAACCAAACACAAATGAAAGACAGAGTCCTTTAAAGTGAAGTTCATCGGAACTAACTAGAAGGAAAAAAAAAAAAAAAAAACACACAGCCATGGCATTGTATATAATGGGAGATGGCATTGTATATAATGGGAGAAAAGGAACTTAAACCTAATCGTATCATCCTTCTAACCATTCTCCATTACCAAATAAAGAAATACACAAATCAACACATATCTATAGGCATAACCATCGCCTCAAATAAGACAAAAATAAAATGAAATGAAATGAAAAACAAACAAACAAACGAACAAAAACAGAGAAAAAGAAATAATATAGGCATCAAACAAAGATTTTGACAAAGATAAGTATCTACTCAATCCTCCCTTCCCGGTACCAAGTTAATGCGGAAAAGGCTTTTGATAGAGAGGAATTGATGGTATTTTTTTCCCCCTTCTCTCATCATGTCAGAGCCTTTCTTACCATGTCAAGTTGGTTCAAAATCTCAAGGTTCAACTTTGCTCTCTCTTTCACGTATTCTAGACATCGATATCTTGCTCGCTCAGGACCACTGGAAAACCATCTGCTTAGCACCTTATGAGAAATATAAGGAATTTTTCGCCTCAATACAGCATCAGCAACTGCTTCAATTGTGTACATATTAAGCTTAACTTCACCACGCATCAGTCGCCAAACATTAAGGACAATTCTACCGCTAACGTGGACCCCACTACCATGAGTTCGTCCCCATTCATCCTCAATTATTGCATCTTCCAAAACAACAGGATCAGCAATTACTGACTCAGGAATTACGTTATCCAGTAGTCCATTCTCAGGAATTTCTGAATCTCCAGCAGCAATCTTAGTTTCACATGGTGTACGAGATATGCTGTTCAGTAAACCTATACCAAGATAAGAAGCTCGTTCTGCCAAAAAACCAAGCGAACCACCTTGAACATCCCAACCCATCAAAATATCTGGGTCAAGTGAACATACAAACTTTATAAAGTGATCAAACAAGCACCTCTCCTCAGAAAAAACCAACACATTGCAGCCAGTAATTCCATCAAGATTCCTGCAAGTGGATGGGGATAACCATCAGAGGCAATTCAAATCCTTAATGCTTGTAACCCACGTGAATCTATATACTCATAAATGCCCACACAAAATGTAGAATCCATACCTATGAGAATTTTCAGCTTTACTGTGCAAGAGCACATGGAGTTCGGCAGCAAAATCACTATCACTAAGAATAGCAAGAGATATTATATTGACAGCATCAAATCGAGGATCGGGTCGAAGATCTCCTCTAGAGGCTGCTTGAACCTATCACCAATTCACCTTCAAATTGGATCAATGTTATAAAGACAAACGCTTCTACTCAGCAAACTCTGAGGAGACTTGAAACTTTGACAACAAGAATTAAACACTATCAGAACAGATATGAAGTTCTGACAAACATAACTTTTGGCACAAGATAGCAAATTTAGGACCAAAGTTCTTTAGGTTATTCTAATTTGCTATAAATCAATTCAGTAAAAAGTAGACAGTAATTATATAAAATAAAAAGTTAAAAAAGTAGACAGTAGAACTAAGCACACCTCTATGCTTAACAACGTCAGCTGCTGTCCACAACCAACACTTGCAGGGTCCCGGAATCCAATTTGACTAAGAGGAGTAGGCTTAGATCTCCCATCTGGCCCTGAAATCTGAGAAATATCTATTGAACAATCAGAAGATGCTTTAACTTTTCCAGCATCTCGTTCCCTCTGCACCGTTGATGTCTTCTCATTACCGGCAAGGTTCCTTATGGTATCAACATTGTCACAGTTATCTTGTGGCCCATGTGCCTGAAGATATTGTTGATGAGGTGTAGAACCTGATTCGGGAGAAGCCTTCTTGTTATGATTGGGTGAGGAACTTGGTGAACCAATCAGAGCACTAGAAGTTCCTGCAGTTTCTTTCAATCACCTGATAAGAGTTTCCCAATTCTAAAACGTAAACCAAGAAAACATATCAATGTTTACCTTTATGAGATGAAGGCTCTGTCAATACTGTATTTTCCTCCACTGAATTACCTAGAAGTCCCAAACTAAAAATCAGATAGATTCCAAAAACTAATAACCAAAAATTGAAACTCGTAGCTATGGCTTCTGTTACCAGCTGACAGCCATCTTTTCACATTTTCAGATGGAGGCGGCGAAACTAGAGGCGTTAACAAATATGAGTATGAACCATCGTTTTGATAGTGAGTAGGGACACCGACTGGAGCTTCTTGTTCTGAAGTAGATTCATTCACTCCAATGCATTTGTTCTGAAGTTCTGCCTCGTCTTGACAGTTTTCCATAAAGAATGGAAGAAAATCATCCAAAGCTCTCCCTTAATCAGAGGGGAATTTTTTGTCAACAATGCTTAAAAGAAAAAGTCAAAACGATATGAATGTCAAAACCAAAATCCCAGGAAAAAGACCCACAGAAACTAGGATTTCTTTAATCAAATAACATTCAAATAGAAGGAAGCACAGAATCAATAACCCAGCAATAGCAGAATCCAAAACCTGAGAAATTTATTCTTTAAATTCAATGAAAATTCACAAAATACACCTGCAGAAGTCTCATAAAATTGCCCTACTCCTAAATAGGTATAACTCACACTCTTCCAAAATCTTCAGAGTCAAGATGTATCAAGTAATGCATAGTTCCTAGTCTATATATCTAATAACCGTGTGATATAATGTGCGTCTAGGACTCTTAAAAGGTCTGTGTCCAAATTGTGAACATGTACTTCTTTCAAAATAAAAATAACAAACTAGGTCAAAGGAATATACGTTACTTCAGACCAACACAGTCTACAAAATTCAAACTTAATCATGGGCATAAATAGTTGATAACTATGCTCTATGAATGGACAGGGTATTGGAAAGATATGCCATAGCAGGCTTTTAAGATGCAAGAAGCAGTTTTAACCTAATTAAAAAGTAGGATATATATATATATATATATATAAAGCTCTGTTCTTAGAATAGAGAAAGCATGCATTAGTCTACTGAGGCAAAAACGTAATAAAATAAAATTGAAAGCTCAACCTGATGCTCCATCATGAGATTCCTTATCCGCACAGGGAAGATGGGAGATAAAAGAATAAGAATAAGCTTTTCTAGATGGCCGATTTATCCAAGCAGTTAGAGGTGGTTTTCTGCAAAAGGTCAAGCTAATTAGATCTGTATCTTGACGATCAGTCGTGAAGAGCGGCAAAACATCTCCCTGGCTCTGTCCACTGCTTAAAGCATTCACGTCGATTGTTCTATTCATTCCCACTGATTTCTTAGGAGACATTTCATGTTCCAATTCCCTGGAGAATTGACCATCAGTGCAACTCTTCACACACACTTCGTCATGCCCAACAGCAATTTGAAAACAGCTCGAAGCCGCAGCATTCATTGACTCCAATCCCTCACCAGCAAATGTGTTATCCCGAGGATGAGACTTCAATAACAGAACACCGGATTCTTGACTATTTTCAGAATGGCTGATAGCAGCAGCAGAATCAGGAACACCAGGCTTAGACAGCGAGGATCTTGTGTGCATATCAGAAGTACCCGTGGATATGAAGTTCCCAGATCGAGTGGCCACTCCACCACCATCACTATTATCCCTCTCAAGAGAAGTAAAATTTCCATCATCTGTTGTACGGCCAACTAACGAGCCATCAATCCTAGACGAAAGGGTGAATTCTCCAGACATTGGAGTGTCGTAACCAGTTGCTTTAACATCATAAACCTCATGAAGCATTGATTGTGATGCAGTCAGCAATGGAGAAAAGCCAAGAGACACACAAGGCCTCTCATTAGGCTCATCAATAGGTAGCACTTGAAATTCTGAATTTCTAGGGAAGATATTTGTATCTTCTTTTTCTTTCATTTCCAAATGGGCCTCTTGTAGGCCCTGAGAGCAACATTCAACTGGATCAACACGGTAATGCCGCTTTCTCCTCATCAAGTCCCGTACAGAGCATCCGACCAGTGGAGCAAGCCTCCTTCCCATCACAAATATCACTCTTGGCATGTTTTATTGAAGAATGTTCATGTTGTCGCACCGCATCTTCAGATAAGGAACTTGCAGTTATGGGGCCTTTGGTTTCAGTACAGAAACTGACAGGTTCTCTCTCATCTTTTGACTTTTCATTTATGGAAAAAGGTAAAGAACCCCATAACAATTTTTTCCTCTTGTGCCTATGATTAAAGCTTGAGTGAGCATCCTCCACGACCTTTTTCTCAATAAGAGTATCCTCTAAAAATACCTGGTGTTCACAAGCCTCATCAAAATTTCTCTTGCAATCAGTTTTGGAGCAATCTTCAGTTGATCTGGCAGGAGGAGTTAAGAACATATCGTCACCAGCACCATCCACTTGGGGAATAATTTTCCCAGATGAAGTGCTGAGACAGTGGTTCTTTTCAGGCAAATCAGCTCTCTCCTTACCCTTAAAGTCAACGAAATCATCAACTGAATCAAGAATGTCCTGACACTCCTTTTGAGATTCACTCTCATAATCCAAATTAGCTTTCTCCAAAACTTCTTCCATGCTACTTGCAGGCAAAAGTGGACTCAAAATGGTCTCGCGAAGAAGTTCATCGTCAGAATTTATGTCATCCGCTGCCTGAGTACTGGCAAGCCACTTTAGAAGACACAAGGCTTCCTTATCTGCAACCTGAAGAAGCATACATGTTTTAATTTGTACATTAAAGACAAGTAAAAATTTCTTATGAAACAACCTGCAAGTTATATTTTGGAGAACAAATAATAGGATTGGAAAATAAATACTAATGCTGGCTCACCTCCTATCAGCTTAAGCTTTTGGTAGCATCAGTAAACTAACATATACAAATATGAAACAAAACGCAAGACAATACAGCTGACTCATACATCCTCATTCCAAATTAGTATTCTGTACGCATGCTTCATTACTAGTTACATACATTCAAATTTTAAAAGTATGTTGACACAAATCATTAAACAAGTTGTATATTAAATCTAAAATAGTAGTCCATTCAGGAGGGAAAAAAAAAATCTAAAATAGTTGCCAAAACTTTCCCCAAATGAACGTGGAGTCACTTATTTAACAAATAAGAAGCCAATCTTGTTTAAGTCGAAGTCAAAAAAGGAGTCAGAGAAAATCCAGAATAACTTAAGAACTATAAAACTAGAAGCAGAACTAGAAGAGGCCCAATTGCACAAGTAGAGGGGGGAGGGGGGATGCATACAGCACAAAAACTAAATCTAATTCATTAGTCAAAATAAATACCAGGAGAGAGAAGGGAGAAAAAGGGGAAAAAAATGGTGAAGCAATTTTTATTTCGACAATATAAAAAAATAGGAAAGCGCCTGGAACTTTGCAAGTGAGAGCGCAGATAAGCAGCAATGCAAAGAAGCCCAAACATACAAGTGGAAGAAAGAAATGCAAAACTATGATTGATTACCTTTTTATCTAATGTCTCAATCATGCTAGATGCAGGAAGTTTGTTGTTAAATGATAATCTAACATTTCCATCCCCATCTGTAGGGGAGATTGCACCATCTTCCTCTTGTGATGACAAAGATCCAATTACGCGTCTTTCTTTAAGGTGATCAGAAAGTTCCATGTCATTTTTTGATGATGTCATTTGCTGCACAGATCTTACATCTTTATCTAACGGAGTTAAACTCAAAGCGCTTTCTGCTTCATTATGCAATTCAACAAATTGATTTATAAACTCTGGACCAAGAGAGAGAGTTCTTAAAACATCTTCTGGCGGTGGTTTGCTAGGATCTGCAGGTATTTCCAGCTCACTAGTCCCGCTTCTTTCATACTCATCCTAAAGTATCCAAGAGAACATTACAGTTTGTCAGAAAATTGTAAGACATGATCTAACACATTTTCGTACTGACATGAATGACAGGTATACCTCCCAAATCGGTACAAGTGATTGAACCATTTTCAGATGTGAACGAGTTTGTGATAAGGATGTATACATTTTAAACTGCTGATTAAGAATCTCTGCAAAACCACGAATAATCTATTACTTTAACTCACCAAAAAAAGTAACCTAGACAGATGTTGTAAATATGGACAGTAGTGACAGAAGCAACGCAAACCATCTACAGTGGCATCCCCCTCAAGTTGACAAAGACTTTGACGTTTGACAGAGCTGATTTCTGGATTTGGTGAGACATCAAAATTGCCAGGAGAATACCACATCCAATCAGCTGGAACTGTGGAAGATATCCAAACGGGTGCATCAAAAGATGGACTACCACTTTTATCTGTCTAATGCAGAATAAAGGGAAAAAAAATTATTACAAAAACAAAGATCATTTTATTCAAATTCCAAAAACGCTAGCCAAGAACATGGATACTGATAAATTTGTTCAAAATCATCAGGAAAAAAATTAACCTCAGAATCCAGAGGTGTGCACATTGTGGTATCCATGTCCTTTCTAGGTTGTTTGGTGGAGACAGATTTATTTGGGGAGAAAACATCTGGTACAGGATGACGGAACTTCATCTTAGACAGATGTATATGACCCATTCCATATAAGTTGTAGTCAACCTACCAAATGAAAAGCTTACATCATAAGAAAAGAGGCAAAAGCAACAATAGCAATAGCTGATGAAATCATAGGAATAATGCTTGATTATTAAGCACCTCAAGAACGGATAATTTAGCATATCTAGGAAACGCACAAACCAGATTGAATTCTTACAAAAAACACAAAATTCCTCTGGAATGTTTCAGTTTGCAGAAAATTGCTTACCAGAAACTGAAGAATAAAGGGAATGTGGGCTTCATGAGGTTGTAAACACTTGTCAAGAACTCCACCATCCTGAAAAGAAAGTATCACCAATGATTTAAAGTATAACTTATAAGGCCAACCAACAATGACAAAAACATGTCAATTTCTCTAACAGGACGTAAATTGATATGCTTCAAAAACACCTTCATCTTTTATCTTCAGAAAAATGCTTAAGTTCAACAATTTTGAGGCCCAAATATAAGCTAAATAACAGATTGGTTAAGAAAAATGTGCACATTTGCAATGGAAAAGAGGAGGTCCCTTTTGCTTATATATAATTGAATGCTGTGTCTGGCACCTAAAACAGAATTTTCATCTTAAGTAAAAGTTCTAGACCCATTTTTTTTTTCCTTTAAACTTGAAGGTCAGATGAGTTGAACTTAGGAGCTCAACATTAAAGATGGGCATCGAAATTACCACCAGGCGAAGCTAACAACCATAGTTCTAAGTCACATTATTTTTTTACGCTTCAAAAACAATTGAGATATTTCATAAGCAAAAAAGTAAAAAAAGAAAGGCAAACCAAACATAAATAAAGACATTGAAAACTACACGTGATCCTGTTAGAACTTTACGGTTTCTTCTAAAATAAGGCAACACAGTTCTAAAGGGGTCACAGATATCTGAAATTACAGAACATAGAAGAATATAAGTTAAGAAATTGTAATTAGGACACAAAATAGTAGCATGATTAGCAACAATGGAATATAAATGAGATGTTCAAGATCAATACCAGAAGAAGATTAGCAGCACGAGAAACATCATGTGGGTAATAGCTTATATCCTGTCAAGGTACTCAAAAATATACTCCTGGGCCATCAAAAAGCAACAGAAAACAAAAAGGATACAGGTATATCTTCACGAAGAGCTCCTCTGATGAATAGTAACCATAAAATCTTTTTGCACGTACAAGGCTGCAACCATGAACATGCTGCCGTTTTGAACATGCCTTACTTTTAAGCTGGAAGATATCATGCACAGAACTTTAGCACCTAAACTTTTGACATCACCCATCCAAAGAACAAAAAGCGTGTAAAGCAAATACAAGAGCCCAAGAGGAGAACTCTATCTGATGCAACGAGGCATACCGACCTTTAAGGCTTTCTCTATAGCTAGAGCTATTTCGTGCGTGAATGCATCACCTATGCAACCAAAAAAAAAATAGAAAACCTAAATAAATTTGTGCACCCACTCAGAAAATGAAAACATCGATTATCATAGCAGGTGGGTTAGATAATAGAATGAAGATTCAGAGGGGGAAAATAAAGAGTTGTAAATCTCAATCTAGCAAATCTGCAAGTCCCTCTAACAGAAATTCTACATCAATCTTCTTTTGGGCATTGGCTCAAACAGGAAAGATTCTATTTACCTTCTTTCTGAGATTGAATATCGGCACATGGCACATACAGATAAGGCAAAACCTACAAAAAAAAAAAAAAAAAAAAAAAAGCCAATTGTTAGCCCAAAAAAAAAAAATCATTCATTAGGTAAAATCTCAGAAAAAAATTATATATATAGCTACGTTACACAAGGAACAGATACCAAACATTGAAATAAACTATATATATATATATATATGATTTTCAAGATCATATCAAAGCATTAAAAAAAAAAAAAAGGATTGCAAAAATCTTAAGGAAAAAAAAAAAAAAAAAGGGAAATGAAGAATGTAGAACGTGATCTTACTTGATGGACGTGCAAGCAAGTTTTCTGACCAGCAGGAGTCGAGCCGTATATTCTTATCACAGGAACCTCATTCACTTTCCCGCCTGAAAAAATCATTCAACAGAAATTACTTTTCCGAGAGAAAATCAATCCACATATAATCCTAGCATCAACATTCTGATTTTCATGAATTCGAGAACCGTTAATTCACGAACAAATTTCAACTAACACCAACTTTCGCAAACAATAAACAATCAAAATCAAGCGATATTAGACAAAACCCTAGAAACGAAGAAAGAAAATCTGGATTCCAGCAAAATCACGGCAACCAAACAAGTAGAGAGATGGAGCGGAGTGACGAAACGGCGTCGTGTGAGTACCGTGGAAGCTGCTGTAGGAGAGGTCGAGGCCTGGAATCGGCGGCGCCATGTAGTAGTCGGCGGCGACGATGCGGACGCTGACGGTCTGCGAGTCCGCCATCGGAGGTTGCTTGAATTGACGGAAATGCCCCCGGACGACGACGGACTTGCTAATCGCCGATGAAGGGTAAAAATGAGACGAAATTCGTTTGGCGCATAACCAGAAGTATTTTGGTTTATTTTCGAAGGCAAAAGGGAGAAAAAAACTTGTTGTGTACTCTTTCTCCAGTTTCGCGGCTTTTCGCCCACTCAGATGATGCTTCTACGGTCTGCCACGTAGCATTTTTATTTTTTTTTAATTTGAAAAAACGTGGTAAAAGAGAAGCCTAGCCTTTAATTTTAAATTACAAGAATGCCATTCTCTTCGCATTTTATCTAACAGTCTAAAAAATTAGGGGAATAAGGTTAAAAAAAATAAAATAAAATTAGAGAATAGGTAAAATTGGTTATTTATATTAAGTTAACATTATCGATCATTGATTAATCATATTAATTATTTTTTATAATCATCATTGATTATTTATTAAAATTGATTGAATATTTTTAAAAAAATGATAATTAATTTTTAAAAACTTTTAGGCCATTTATTTAAAAACTTTTTTTTAAAAGGCTATGTACCTCTAAATCCCTCATAAAAAATAAGAAAACTTGCATACAAAAGAATAATAATAATGTGATTGCATGTATAATCTAATAGTAATATCACAACTAACTCCATTAAAAAATACAAAATTTGAATTCCACATTTCTAAATTCAAAAAAATTAAAAAAAGATAAAACATAACAATTCACCTACCTCGAGTTAACATTAAATGTCTACACAAAACTTTTTTTTTTTTTTTTGAGAGAACCTACACGAACTATTTTGATAAGTAATATTTCTCGTGAAGAAACCATGAACATTGATGCAAGACAAAGTATGGTTTTATGAAAAAACAATTAAAAGCAAACGATCTGTGATCAAATGTACAATAGCTCAACTTGGTTTATAGATAAATTACCAAAAAGGCATATATAAAAATCACACTCATTGCTATACAAAATAAATTAATTGGTTTCAAAACGTAGAACAAGTACCTTTAAAAGAGTGCGGCTTGATTCATGGTCACCAAAGTATGAAGCCACCAAAAGTTCTTGCGAGCCAGTAGGGTCTCCTTGAAATAACCACATATCCGGTGATAACCCCGATCAGGACTCCACACCCGTATCCCATTGCTACTGGTCTCCAACTAAAGCCAAAATTGTCCGACTCTGATCCGCGGCCACGGTTAGAAGTTGGTGTTGCATCGTCTCCACATTTCTTTGACAATGGAGGGCCGCATAGTCCCAAATTTCCATCGAAAGACGAATTTGAGAACGTACTAAATTGTCTCTCTTGTGGTATTGGGCCAGTGAGTTGGTTTTGTGAGAGATCTAGACACTGAAGGAATGTGAGGTTGGTCAACTCTTGAGGAATTCTACCAGAGAGCTCGTTTTTGGAGAGATCCAATGACTCGAGTTCAGTCAATTGCCCCATAGATGATGGGATGAGGCCTCCGAAATTGTTGCTTGATAAGTTAAGCACAACTAGTGACCGAAGATTACCTACACTCTTTGGAATTTCTCCGTGAAATCTGTTGTTGGAAAGATCTATGCTCACCAAGATGGGTAAAATTTCGTAATACGTCAGTTTGTTACCCTTAACGATCAATGTCACTGTATATACAACGTCATCAGATTGATCTTTATCTTTACTATCTTCCATCATGGATGTCCAATTCTTGAAGAAACCCGAGGGTAAAGCTCCACTAAAATGGTTAAAAGAGAGGTCAAGAATCTGCAACATTGCAAAACTCAGAGGTCTATCGGGAGACCATATAGGACCCTGGAATTTATTTGATCCTAACATAAGAACCTTCAAGTTTGGCAAATTTTGCAACCAAAAGGGAAACACATCACTCATTTGATTGTAACCGAGATTCAGAAGTTGCAAATTTTGGCATTTGATCAAAGATTGTGGAACCTTGCCTTGTAAACGGTTGTTACTAAGATCCAATGCTCGGAGATTCCCACAACCATATTCTGTAAACATAATATGAGATAAGTTTCCGTCAAGGTTGTTATCCTGCAAACTCAGAACCTCGAGTTCGCTTGAGTTACCGAAACATTTCGGTATGGAGCCATTCAAGTGGTTCTTGGAGAGATCAAGAAAAACGAGTCCAATTTTACAGAGTATGGGATTAACTCTTCCAGTCAAGTTATTAGCACGCAGGTCTAATGTTCTCCATGTTTTCCACGTTGGAATGATTGAAGAGACCACTTCTTCCCAACCACAGATAAAGTTGTTGGAAAGATGCAATTCAGACAGAATCTGTGGACGTAGTATCATCTTTCCCTTTTGTCCAGAGCCATTTGGGAAGTTTGCCTTCAATTTTATTGTTGGAAAGATCTAAGATATGTAATTCATCTTGGGTTTTCAGGAAATCTGGAAACTGCCTTATGTTTGACGAAGACAAATCCAAGACGTTGAATTTGGGAAAAGTGAAATTCTCACCTTTTTTTGGCAGTGAGACATTGTTATGAGAAAGATGGAGTTCTTGGAGATGACCTAGATCCGAGAAGATGCTGAACTCAATGCTTAAGTTATTAAAACTAAGGTCGAGAAAATACAATAGGCTTGAAGAGATGTTGTGATTATCTATACTGGTGAGCTGGTTTAGATTTAGTTTTAGGTGTCCAAAGTAGGTACTCTGAATAAAGAAGAAGGAACGGCTCCAGTGATTGAATTATTTGACAAGTCAAGAGAAGAAATAGTAAGTTTCTCTAGTGCATTGGAAGGATCAGAGAGCTCTGTCAATTGGTTACTAGAAAGATCCAACTCTTCAAGTAGAGTTAGATTCACCAATGACAGCGGGAACTTTCCCGTGAAAGCATTGTTATGAAGTTGCAAATAATCTAATTGCCTAAGGTTTCCAAGGGTCGATGGGATTGGACCGCTAAAGCTATTTGCTGAAAGATCCAAGGATCGTAGTTGCAAGAGGTTGCCAAGTGAAAGTGGAATTTGACCACTAAAACTATTGTATGAAAGATACAAATCTTCCAGTTGCCTTAGGTTTCCAAGTGAAGATGGAATTTCACCATTAAATCTGTTCCGTGAAAGACTTAATTGTTTTAGAGATGTGAGATGTCCTAGTGACGTTGGAATTTGACCACTAAAACTGTTGTATGAAAGATCCAACTCCTCTAGTCGCGTTAAGTTTCCAAGCGAAGAGGGAATAGTGCCTGAAAGACTACAACCTTCAAGATCTAAGAGAATCAAGGACTTAAGATTGCCAATTGAAATAGGCAGTTTTCCAGATAAGTACTGAACGAAGGAAAGATCCAAATATTTCAGGTTACTGCCAGATTGAAATTCTGGTAAAAAACCCAAATCCACTTGGTCGGAATAGCTATCCGACATATGAATTGCCTCAATCTTAGGCAAGTTGAAGATATAGTGTGGGAATTCACCATGCAAACTACCTCCATTAAGAGACAGAGATGTCAAGGAAGATAAGTTTACCGTGGATTTATGCACTGATGAAGAAAAGATTGTGACAAAGTCTAAGTGAAGTACTCTCAGCTTCGTCAGGTTCTGGACAAGCCTCGTCCAATCGGCCACCATGGGATGATCAAATCGCATCAGAGGAGAGATCAAGTGAAACCAGTTCGGTCAGTCGTGCAATCTCCGGTGGGACCTCCCCTGAGAACAAGGAGTAAGAGAGGTTGAGGTGGGTCAGCCTCGTGAGATGCCCGAATCTCGATGGAACAGTGGAGTGATTGAAGTTGTTGAAGGCTAAGTTGAGACTTTGAAGGTGAAGCAAGTCAAAAAGACTGCTGTTAGGACTGAGAGGTCCATTAATGCCGAAGCTATTGAGATCAAGGCCAACAACCTCGCCGTTCTTGGCATCGCAGGTCACTCCGTCCCAAGAGCAACAGTCCCTGGTATAGAAAATTAAAGAAGAAAAGAAATAAAGTTAAGGAGAGAAGAAGAACACAAAGGTTTTTAACGTAGATATATCAATACACAATAAATGTGGCTCTATGTATATACATATTACAGAATCTATTCACCTCTACTTTACAATTCGAATAAATTCAAAATCTAAACTAAATAACTAACTAGATAATTGCTAAAATATATTCAAATATAATCTTACATAATTACGAATAAATAAATAACTATGACAATTTATTTCCTCCTATAACATTACCTGGAATGGTTCCAATTCTCAAAAATGTTTGCATCAGAAGAGGAAAACTCATGCTTGAGTTTGAGCAAAGCAGAGGTTTGAGAAGGAAGGCATGGGAATGGTCGAAGGGAAGTGGTGGAGGAGTTGAGAGAATGTGAAGCAAAGAAGCAACAGGAAATGAGAAGAAGAAAGAGACAGGACAAATGAGTTTCATGTTTCATTCGCTTCATGTTGACAGAGAAAGGAATTAGGACGAAAACTGGCATATCAAGAGCAATGAACCAAAGACAAAATGTAAAGGAGAGCAAGTGTGTTTTGGTGAAGGATTTGAGGCAGGTCGAGAGCCTCATTTATATACATCCAAAGTCCCGTTTGGAGTGACCACTACAATTTGTGTTTTCAAGATGTTTTATCACGCGCTTCGTACGTATGCAAACCCATGAAGCAAATCAAAAGGAAAAGAAAATTTGTAAAAAAGTTTGTAAATTGTTTTTTAAAATTATTTTTTAATAAAATTTTTTTGCAAGAAATGGTAAAAACCAAAAAAAAAAAAAAAAGACAAAGTAAAAAAGTAGAAAAAGCACAAGACGACAAAATAATTGAACCAAAATTTTGAATAGGAAAAAAAAGGTAACTCTCTTTTATATAACAGTTATAAATTATAAATTATAGATATATTATCTTGAAAAAGGTAAATCAATTTCTCTATTTATATTTAAATATATCTTTTTTTCTTTTTAAAAAAACTCACACTTTAAAATTTATTATTTTCTTATTTTAAGTCGAAATGCAATTAATTTTTAAATTGCATAAAATGATAAAAATAGCGAAACAAGACTTAAATTACTACATATATATATTTTCTGAATACTGTTAAAATTTTTATGTTTTTTTAATTATCATAATTTATTATCAATCAAACAAACATTTTCAAACATTTATTCATGGTCAATCAAAACAAATTTTGAAACTTCAACTACAGTTGATATTCCGAGCGCTACCTAAGAAAGCAAGATATGTATTTTTTTTTTTTTTTTTTTGCAACAAGCGAAATTTTATTAAAAAAATGAAAAAAAAAAAAATCTTACAATCTTAAAGCACAAGGCCTGAAATGAAACAATCAAAAGTAAACTTATTTAAGCATTATAATTTTTTTTTAATCGAAGCATCTCATTAATATTGCTAGCTTAGAGAGGTGCTCATAAATCTAGAATTGTTGGTTACTCTTGAATAATTATTTGATGTTAATTAGAAAACAAATTTAACTCCCGTCATTGATCATAATAAGTTTATTTTGAAGTGGAAAATGAATAACAAAAAAAGAAACAACTAGACTCGACCTAGCAAAAGAAGCAACAAGCAGGAGGCAATCTCATAGGATTGCTATTAAATTCTCTCATTGAAACTAACCTTTAAATACGTCTCGTTAAAAATCCTCTAGACAAAACCCAAGGGGAAAAAACCTAGAAAGGAAAAAGAGTATATATTTACCATACTGGCCCGCTAAATACAAAGCCAAAGGGGTAATCCCACCGAAAAATATAAAAATTTTGTACTGACTACATTGAAAAGTGACGACACTAATTATTAATAAGAAGTAAAAATTAAATTTAACATCGACTATACTTTACGATATGTTTGCAACAAAGTTAGCAAATTTAATATCAATGTTGATGCCAAAAATGTCTCCGGCACCAACACCCAATGTGATCGGCTGTTCCGACCGTCCTTGCCCGTGTGCTCTGCTAGTGCTCTCGTACTCCTACAAGACAAGAAGGAAGCACCTAGAAGTGACGGGGACACCGGTGGGGTGTCTGCCGTGGGCACTCCGATGCTTAAGTCAGAACTTGGGTCTGATGAGCGAAGGGAGAGGCAGAGTTTTGGCAAGGATGAAAAGTCCGTACCTGGAATGGAGGAAAGGTCCTCTATTTATAGGCGTTTCCCGCGGGCTCGGGTGCTCGGGGCGACCCGATCGGGTCAGCTCCCTACGGCGCCCGGCGGGTGAGTAGGGGCATGGTGCCCGCTAGTTATGGGCCAATCTGGTGGCGCCACGTGGTATCCGCCCTGCGCCAAGGACACCAGGGTGGTTGTGGCAGGTGGCGGCAGGGGTGGTTCCAGCCGGTTCAGGCGGCGGAAATTCGGGAGATAGTGGTAGCAGGTGGCGGAAGGCCGTGATTTGACCTCCTGAAGTTATGGGGTGTACTTCCCGATGGAGGGGCGGCGTACGGATGCAGGTAAGGTACTCAGGCGTGCCGAGCACAAGGCGGTTTCCGAGCAAGAGGACGTGAGCGCCCCCAGTATCCTGAGGAGTGGTCGGCTATGCTCGGGTTGTTAGCGGTCGGATGGGGTCGGCCAACATGAATCGCGAGTGGTCGGCACCAGTCGGCACGTTGTACCAGAGCACATGGTAGTGGTCGGGCAAGGGTCCCCTTAGTGGTCTCGGGTAGAGTCCCCGGGCTCTCGGGGGTATCCGGCGGTACTCGGAAATGTGGGCGCCGCCGGGTAGGCAGCTTGTTCCCGGAGTGTAAGCGCGTGCCCGTAGCGGATAACGGCCTCAACAATCAAAGATAGTATTTTATTAAAGAACACTTTTTTCATCCAAATCTTAAAATTTATCATTCACCGATTTAGTATTATATTGCTCTAACATTATATACAGGTCATAATAAAAGTAGTCAAACTAAGATATGATCATGAGTACGTACCTTTATTCTTTTATTTCAGTCCGTCGTTTTTTTCCTCTCTCTCATATTTATTTTTCTTAAAGAGAGAATTACACTGACATTCGTTATGTGATAACTTTACAAAATAAAGTTATTTTATCACTTTCGTGTATGTAAATTATCTATGTTTTTAAGTATTTTAATTTATTTTAAATTAATTTTGTTTAATTTTATATAATATTAATTTTGTGTAATTATATTTATTAATTTGATATTAATTTTAATATTTTGTTATTTAAATAATTAATTTTCTCGTTATATATGTTAATTAGGTGAAAATGGATAAAAATTAAATTTTGAACTCAAATCAGGAGCAAATCGGTCGTCAAATAGCTTTAAATTTTGAAGACGTTTGTTTGGCAACCAACTCAACTCAAACTTTTTTTTTTGTCTTTTACCTAAAAAGTTTTTATCTTTTTCCCAAAAAGTTTTCTGTTTTTTCTGAAAATTCAAAAAAATTTACTATTACAACTAAAATATTTCAACTCAAACTAACCAACTAAACACCCTCTAAGAGAAGAAGTAATCATTTCGTGTTCGTGGGTTTTTCACAGCTGGTTCCTCAACTTTTGCATAAGAAGATAGAAAACCTTACACACGGCAAGGAAAACACGCTTTCAAACTTTGATTATTTATTGTCTCCTAAAATAATATACATAAGAAGACCGAAGCCCTAGTTAAAAAATAAGTCATATAGTAATTTTCCTTTAAAAGAAAGAAAGAGAGAAATAATTATGTTCTGTTTGGTAAAGCATCTTAAACTCAAATTTTTTATCTCAGTTTTTGTCTTTTTCTGAAAAGTTAACAAAAATTATAACTATTTTTAAAAAAATCAACCAACTCAAACTTAAAAATTTCAACTCAAACCTTTTCACTAAACAGAGTCTAAATCATAATAAATTAAATATTTATTTTGTTTGTGTCCTCATTTTTCCACCTCCTCCATTTTTTAAAGCAATGTCACCCACCATTGACTGACGTGGGACAAAAATGATATTTAAATTGTGTCTAATTTATTGCTTTTTCTTGTGCTTTTAATTGATAGAACAAGAATAAAAGCTATAGCTTTTTAAAAGTGTTTGAAAGCAAATTCTTAAAAGAGCATAACGAGACAATATATATATATATATATATATATATTAGATAAGTAATACAAAACATTTGATTCATTTTTTTTAAATGAACTAATGGAGGGAATAATTGATATTAAAGAATACTAGTATATTTTAATTAAGTTATCACCTACTAACGATCATGTCTTTTATCAAATTCCCAACTCAATACTAATAATAACAGAAAAGAAAATTACAAAAAAGTTAAGAACAAAAAAAGAAATAATAAAAGCTCAATTAAGAGCCAAAGACGTACATATAAGACTAATTCAAAATCTAAATAAAATAACGAACTAGATAATTATTGGAATAAATTTTAATTAATCTAGATAATTAAATTAATACATAACTAAAATGAATACTATTTATTTTCTCCCGTAACAATTTACATAAGAAGACCGAAGACTGGTTATTAAATAAGTCATATTTTTCGTTAGAAAAAAAAAAAAAAAGAAGTCGTCATAATAAATCAAGTTCGTCTTTTGTTTCTAACATAAAAAATAATAAAAATAAAAATAAAAAGATTTTCTTTTGTTTCTGTCCTCATTTTCCCACCTCTTCCACACCATTGACGTTTACTTGGACTACATACTCACTTCATTTCGTGTTCGTGGGTTTTTCACAGCTGGTTCCTCAACTTTTGCATAAGAAGATAGAAAACCTTACCACGGGAAACACTCTTTGAAACTCTAATTTAAAAAAATCAAACTTTAAAATATTATAATTTTGTTATTTCACATTGAAATGAAATGAAAATTTTTATAAAAATTTTATAGAATTTTAAGAAAAACAAAATAAAATCTATATATCTATTTTTTCGAATACATTTTTAATTTTTACATTTTTTAACTCTACATAATTTAGTTTCCACCAAATACATAATTTTAACTTAACTCAACTCAAATTAAATTAACTTCAAAACTCCAACTCAAGCGGAGATGTATAAAAATGACGAATAGGACATGCAAAGACTCATGAAGACCAAGGGCACGCGTCATAATATAAAGTAATCAAAACTAAGGTGTCATGAGTGATGTTTTTTCTTTTGTTTCTTTATGTCCGATTCTTTTTTCCCTTTATCTTTCATGACTTATTGTTTTTCGTATTCCTCCTCTTCCATTCTAAAGCAACTATTAACATTGACGTTTACTTTGATTATATCGTGTTCGTGGGTTTTCAGTATCACTCAACATTGCAGAAGGAAAAAGAAAGAAAACCTTCTGCACACGGTAAAACCAGCTTTCCTTTCTACTATTATTTAGAAAGTAAGAACAAAAACACGTAAATGTAAGTGTGCGTTCTACTTTCGGTGTTTGATTACTTTTGAGAGCAAAAAGTAAATAGTAGTTTAAAAAAAAAAGTAACTAATAGCAAATTTCAAATTTATCAGGTAAACGATTTATTTATGTTTTGTATATTTACTATTTATTTAATAAATTTTCCATTTACTAAATAAATTTGCTGTTTGTAAATATACTGTTTACTTTAAAAATATAAAAATATAGCTATTTATTTCAATTATTTCAAAAAAATGCTACAGACAACAAATTTTTTAATTTATTTATTTTGTGTTGAAATAAAATCTGCCATCATGTTTGAGACATTTAACACTTGACAATGAGGACATCATGTTTTTTCATTCACAACGCTTCTATAGAATTCATTTAACACTGTTTGACCAAGAAGACAGGTTATATTCAAGCATTGTCTAAACGAAACGACACAAATGTATGGTTAGCATAGTAGGGCGAAAATTGCTGAAAATAAATGATATTCATGAAATAAAATATTGACACAGTAGTTATTTAACGTGACAAAAAACCATAAAAAAAAAAAAAAAAGACAACAGACACTGGACACACTAGCTCAAATACAAGTCCTCGACTTATTCCGAGTTTTGATCCTCCTTTAGCACCTCTTCGACCTTACTCCAGCTTGTCACAACATCAACAAGTTGAGAGTTATACAAATAACTCCATAATGCTATGAATTTTTCACTCTACGAAAGCTCTAAAAAGTTTAGAATAAAAACAATAAATGTGATTCACAACTTGTGTTTCCTTAAATAAACAAAGGACAACCGATGATAAAAGTGTCTAGATACATTTTACTCTTTTTAAGGTCGAATATCTCGTACAAAAACTACAACTAAATCCGCCATATGTCAAAAATTCAATTTGAATTGAATCTGAAAATATGTATTTCAATTGATAAATGAAAACCCAACACATTAATGAGAATAATTTTCCAATTTTAATAGTAAAAAATCCATCTTAGTAGTTTCAAACATCTCAGGAAACTCAAAGAATCCAAAAAATGTCAGAATGAAATTCCAAAAATCATCACAAAATCATACATTTTTTTTCAAAGGAAAATCATACATTTTTTTTTAATAATAAGTCTCAATAAAAAAAGATTAAAAATATTAACAAAGGCAATTTATTATTTTTTTGGTTATTTTTGTTGTTTCCTATTTTATTCCTCTCGTTTTCTCTTTTGCTATCGTTCACTTATTCCGTTGTCATTGGTTTTTTGTCGTTTTATTTTTGGTTCTGACCTACTTACCGTTTTTCCTTCGTCACTTTTTCTAATTTTTGTTGTTGTTCTTTTTTCATTATTTTATGGGTAGTAAATAGTTTTTTAAAAGAATTTAGAGACCTCATCTGGCGTCAAGAATAGTTAAACCGTGTCCAAATCTATAAAGATTTTGGATTAAGACCCTTTGAAAATTCCCTTGCCAGGAGCCCCTTCATTAGAAGGATTCAACAAAGTACATGCCATCTTAGCTGGCTCAACTCTGGTCTTTAACTCTCCGGAACCTTTTTTGTTGTAGTGCCTCCTTCTACTTCCTTTTTTTTTTTTTTTTTGAACTTCCCACGCCCTCCTTCTAAACACACACCACTCTTAAAATTAAAATAATTAAATTACTTACTACACGCCCCTTTGTATTCCATAATTACCCCTAACTATTTTCATAAAATAAAAACTAATCCATCATTTCAAATTTCTTTTCACACCCACATATTTTCGTTTATTGTAATATTACTTTGATAATATCTAGTCAACGTCTAAATTATATATATCTATCAGAGGAAAAAAAAAAAACAGTCAAGAAAAAGACATTGAACAATATACGACAATAAGGCATTAAAGAAATTAAGTTTAGTTTGCTTTTTTTTTTTTTTAAATAGTTATTATTATTTCTTTTTTGCACAACAGTACCCCTAATGAGAATCAAATTATAAATTCAACATGTTCACCCAGCAAAAATACCGCCGTATACACCAACCAAAGTTGCAAAAAAATTAGCCGATGTGTTCAACAATTAATAAATATAGACATACATACATATATAATTTTATGTATAGCAACCAACCAATAATCAACGTATAATGGCAACATGCAAATGTGGGGGAAAAAAAGCAAGGCATAAAAGAAGGAAAAAAAAAAAACTATAACGGTAAAACTATTATAAAGAATATTAACATATCTCAACGTAATTTTCTCAGATTAAAATTATGATTTTGTAGTAAGTTTCTAAATAATAAGGTTTATACGCTATTATTATTTTTTTGGATTTGATAGATAGGCGTGCGGAAAGAAAAAAGAATATCATTGAGTTTCTTTTTTATCAATTAAGCAATTAAATTTATAATGGTTTTCTTTTTATGTCATTTTGTTTGAGAATATTTTTGTATTTAAAGAATTTAATTAATAGGGGTGCGCAATAAGTCAAAGTGGGGGTGTGAATAGAACCACCCTTATTAATATTATGTTAATATTATGTGTGCAAATAAAATCTCCCTAGAAATGTCTTCTATAGGCCTAGCTACTTGGTTTGTTTGTTTGTTTTTTATTTTTTATTTTTTTATTTTGAATTTTTTCTACTCAAATAGATAATTATAAGCATAAACCAATTGCTTTGAAGTCTACTTGGTTCTTCCTTTTGAAGGTCGGTCATTTTGTTCATGGAAAATGTATCTTCTTGTCTATGTGTTTTACCAAAAAAAACAAAAAACAAAAAAACCAATTGCTTTGAAGAATGTATAACAATACCGTTGTACATTCCTCCTTATTGCGACATCTATGCTCGTCATTAACAGGAACCGTTTTATTGCATTATGTCCTAAACAAAAATGAAATAATAAAAGCTCAATAAATAGCCAAAGACGAACATAAGACTAATTCAAACTCTAAATAAAATAACGACCTAGATAATTATTGGAATAAATTTTAATTAATCTAGATAATTGCATTAATTCATAAACAAATAAACACTATTTATTTTCTCCCTTAATAATGTCCATAAGACCGAAGACTGGTTATAAAACAAGTCATATTTTTCTTTAAAAAAAAAAAAAAGAAGTCGTCATAAAAAATCAAGTTTGTCTTTCGTTTCTAACCTAAAAAAAATAAAAAGATTTTCTTTTGTTTCTGTCCTTTTTTTTTTTCCCACCTCTTCCACACCATTGACGTTTACTTGGACTACATACTCACTTCATTTCGTGTTCTTGGGGTTTTCACAGCTGGTTCCTCAACTTTTGCATAAGAAGATTGAAAACCTTGCCACAGGACGTAAAACACGCTTTCAAATTCTAATTTAAAAAAATCAAAATTTAAAAGATAATATTTTTTTTATTTCACATCGAAATGAGATGAAAATTTTTATTAAAATTATATATAATTTTGAGAAAAACGAAATAAGATTCATATATCTATTTTTTTTCAGATACATTTCAAATTTTTACACTTTTTTAACTCTAAACTGTTCATTTTCCACCAAACTTACAATTTTAAAATTTAACTCAACTCTAATCAAAATAACTTAAAAACTCTAACTCAAGCAGACTAATCAAACGGCTTTTAATCTCTAGTTGCTTGACCGACGTATAAAAATGACAAATAGGACATGCAAAGACTCACGAAGATCAAGGGCACACGTCATAATATAAAGTAATCAAAACTAAGACTCCGTTTGGTGAAACAGTTTGAGTTGATTGGCTTTTTAAAAACTAGTTATAATTTTTGTTGATTTTTCAGAAAAAGACAAAAACTGAGATGAAAAATGTGAGTTTAAGATGTAATACCAAACGGGCCATAAGATGTAGTGAGTGATGTTTTTTCTTTTGTTTCTTTATGTCCGATCCTTTTCTCCCTGTATCTTTCATGAATTATTGTTTTTCGTATTCCTCCTCTTCCATTATCTAAAGTAACTAATAACAAACCCCGTTTGGTTCTCCGTCTCTAACTCAAAAATTTTAACTTAAATTTTTTTTTAAAAAAATCAACAACATTTTTAACTAGTTTTTGAAAAATCAACCACCTTCAAGTTTAAAATTTCAACTATAACCGGCGAATTAATAGGTTTTTTTCTAATTCCAACAAGTACCCCAAACGTTGACGTTTACTTTTTTTTTTTTTTTTTTTTTGGTACATAACCATTGACGTTTATTTGGATTGTATCGTGTTCCTGGGTTTTCCATATCACTCAATATTGTAGAAGGAAAAAGAAAGAAAACCTTCTACACACGGTAAAACTAGCTTTCCTGTCTAATATTATTTAGAAAGTAAGAACAAAAAACGTAAATGTAAGTGTGCGTTCTACTTTCGTCTTTGATTATTTTTGGGAGAAAAAAGTAAATAGCAGTTTTCAAAAAAAAAAAAAAAAAAGATGTAAATAATAGCAAATAACAAATTTATTAGCTAAATAATTTATTTACGTCTTGTATATTTGCTATTTACCTAATAAATTTTCTACATACCTAATAAATTTGCTGTTTGTAAGTATGCTATTTACCTAATAAATTTTCAACATACCTAATAAATTTGCTGTTTGTAAATATACTGTTTACTTTAAATATTTTAAAATTTTGCTATTTATTTCAATTATTTCGTAAAAATGTTACTTACTACAAATTTTTTAATTTATTTATTTTGTGTTGAAACAAAATCCTGCCATCATGGTTGAGAAATATATCACTTGACAACGAGGACATCATGTTTTTTCATTCACAACGCTTAGATAGAATTCATTTAAAATAAAAATATTGACAAAGTGGTTATTTAACGTGACAAAAAAAAAAAAGAGAGAGAGACAACGGACACTAGACACACCAGCTCAAATAGGAGTCCTCGACTTATTCCGAGTTTTGATCCTCCTTTAGCATCTGTTCGACCTTACTCCAGCTTGCCACAACATCAACAAGTTGAAAGTTATACAAATAACTCCATAATGCTATGAATTTTTCACTCTACGAAAGCTCTAAAAAGTTTAAAATAAAAGCAATAAATGTGATTCACAACTTGTGTTTCCTTAAATAAACAAAGGACAACCGATGATGAAAGTGTCCAGATACATATATCTCGTACAAAAACTACAACTAAATCCTCCATTTGTCAAAAATTCAATTTGCATTGAATCTGACAATATGTATTTCAATTGATAAATGAAAACCCAACACATTAATGAGAATAATTTTCCAATTTTAATAGTAAAAAATCCATCTTAATAGTTTCAAACATCTTAGGAAACTCAAAGAATCCAAAAAATATCAGAATGAAATTCCAAAAATCATCACAAAATCATACATTTTTTTTATGAAAGGAAAATCATACATTTTTTTTAATAACAATTCTCATCAAAAAAGATTAAAAATCCTAACAAAAGCAATTATTATTTTTTTGGTTATTTTTGTTGTTTCTTATTTTATTCCTCTCGTTTTCTCTTTTGCTATCATTCACTTATTTCGTTGTCATTGGTTTTTTCTCGTTTTATTTTTGGTTCTGACCTACTTACCATTTTTCCTTCGTCACTTTTTATTTTTGCAACAAGCGTAATTTTATTTAAAAAATGAAAAAAAAAAAAAATCTTACGATCTTAAAGCACAAGGCCTAAAATGAAACAATGAAAAGTAAACTTATTTAAGCATCATAATTTATTTATTTTTTAATCGAAGCTTCTCATTAATACTGCTAGCTTAGAGAGGTGCTCATAAATCTAGAATTGTTGTTTACTCTTGAATAATTATTTGATGTTAATTAGAAAACAAATTTAACTCCCGTCATTGATAATAGATGATGGCTAGACCTTTCATCATCACGTTTCCTAAGTTTGTTGCTTTTTTCTTGTGCGTGGCGTGGGATTAGGGCGGAAGGAAAAGTAGTCAGATTGCAAGTTGTGGCGATTCCTGAAGCCTTTGGAACGATGTCGTGGATCTCAAGTTATGGAACTCAATTAATACTCTACGAAAAAAAGCCTTATGCAGAAACAACACGCAGATCGACCTTTATAATAAGGTTGCCGTGGGAGTTGGAAGAGGGGCCCTTTAGGGGATCGGTGGTGGGGCCCCCAAAAAATCTACAATGTAGCCAATTTATTCATTTGGGGTGTTTTGGAGATTATACACCCGTTTGGTGAATGAGTTTGAGTTGAAAATTTTAAGTTTGAATAGTAATTTTTGTTGACTTTTTAGAAAAGACAAAAAACTTTTTCAGAAAAAGACAAAAATTTGAGTTTAAACCTTAAGTTTAAACTTATGTCCCAAACGGGACCTTATAATTTCAATTGTCCTAGTTTATATATAGAGGGTGCCGTTATTAGTGTTTTATTTATTAGAGAGGGCTGAAAACCACACAATCTTAGTACATTCCTCATTGTTATAACATTTATGCTCACCCTCAAACTGGAACCACTTTATCAATGGATTCTATCCAAAAATTAAAAGAAATAAAATAAAAAAGTATCCTAAGTGCAGGAATTTGAAATGATAATTTTAGATGTGAGATAAATGTAAGACTCTTTTAACAAATCTATAAATTTACGGCATTTTGCATATTTGTCCATTCAATTTTTCGAACTCCGACAATATCCTCAAAATTTTATTTTTGGCATTTTACCTCCCAAACTTGCTAATGTGTCTTATTTTATAAATCGTTATATGCTAAACTGATGGTGGAAAAGCAAGTCCAACGAGAAATTCCCAAACTTTAATTCAAACCCGAACACATGTATCTCAAATTCTCAACTCTCAACCCCTAGAATTCAGCCAAAATTCGGAGCTTAATTAATAAAGGAGTCCATATTACAACAGTTTACCAAGTAATAAGTGAACTGACCAAATTTAAAGTTTAGGAGGTCAACATGTATACTACAGCATTTAGTAGACACAAATATCTTTTGTCCTTTGTGGAAATATTTTTTCATAGATTACCAAAAACTTATATATATATATATATATATTGAAGCATTTCGTTGTACAATATTGCTAGTTTAGGGAGGTGTTCATAAATCTAGAATTGTTAATTAGTTAGTATCAGATAATTATTTGTTGTTAATTAGAAAACAAAGTTGACTACCATTATAGATAGTAGAATATGACCAGAACTTTCATCATCACGTATAGTCCAGGTAAACGGACTGACGTTGATGGATGAGCAACAAAGAATTGATGACTGATATTAACATAATAAATTTCCTTATAGCATGTTGCTTTTTTCTTGTGTGTGGCGTGGGATTAGGGGAAAGGATAAGTATAGAAAATCTGAATATGAAGACTTGAAATGCGTAACGAGTATGCTTTTTTTAAAGTATTATTGTCCCCTCTTGAAAATAGATTTGCTTCGGGTTGAACAACATATTGCTTTCAGAATATAACAAGTTTTCATTAACATATTTTAACACCAAGCAAAAGTAAAAATTCAAATACAGAAATAACACAATATTTCTAAAAGAATAATTGTAGGAGAGAGAGAATTCAAATTTCTTCAGTAAAATGAAATTTAATTTCTCTGCAACTCTTTATAGAAATCTGAAAATTTTTTGTGACACACTTCGAGAAAAAACTGTCATTCAAAAAAGTATATTTTCTTCTGAAAAAATACGACCCTTCTAAAAGCTACATCTTTTTTTAATTTAAAATTAATAAATAATAACAACTTAAACTCAACAGGACATATGCCATGCACAAAAGTGTCAAGTGCACCTAATAAGTGCCAAAAGTGCCTCTACAGCCTCACCGCTTCGTTTGTTCTATTTTTTTTTTTCGTTTATTTACTCTTTATATTATTATTGAATTAGGTCGCGATCTAATTCTCGGTAGAAGTTGAACCAAACAGGAATTGAATTAGAAACCTATGAAACGATGTTGTGAAAAGATTGAGAGAGGAATCCCATAAGCAGAGCAAAAAGAGAAGGAATAAAATCAATTCAATTATTGCAGATGCTGGAACATTATTTACAGGTCATAATATAAAGGAGACAAACTAAGGCGTGATAAATACGTACCTTTTTCTTTTGTTTCTGTCCACCATTTTTCCTTCTCTTTCATATTTTGTTTTTCTTATCTATATAGAAATATATATTTATATATTCCTCCTCTTCCATTGTTTTTCTTTCCAGAAAGGCCCACCGTTGACGTTTACTTGACCATAGCTTCTCACCACGTTCACCCAAACTTTTGCGGATGATCAAGATATAAATCCTTACACACGTTTTTTTCATTATTTTAAAGGGCAATTTACCATTCATCAAGGGGAAGTGATGGTAATCAAATACGATTATGCATATATATATATATATATATATATATACATATTTTAGTAATTAAGTCATTAGTGGATGACTTGGAAGGAAAAATGTACAAGTTGCATACCAAGTCACAGCTTATTGCTCCGGACCATTTTCTAAGTAATTAGATTTAGTTTAAAGCCCGCATTATTTGGTTTGTTTTTCATTTTGAATTTTTTTTTTCCTACACAAGCAGATTAGTATAAGCGTCAACCAGTTGCGTTGAAGAATGTACAATGCATAAAGCATCTCACACGACATGTTAAACACGTTTTCTTTTTTATTACTTTAAAAGGTAATTTACCATTCATCATTGGGAAATAATATAATAAAATATGACTATGTATATATATTTAGTAATCAAGAAGTCAATGGTGGACGACTTGGAAGGAAAAACGTTCAAGTTACCTGTCAAGTCACAGCTTATTTTGACGCCAAATATTATACGAAGAAATGTGAAAGTTTGGCTAAGATTCCTATCTAAAGGGACAACTTTTGCAGTTTTTCCAAGTTGATGTGATGTTTGTTTGGGATTACATTCCCTTGTTCTCTCCGCTTCAATTTTCTTTGCCAACTAAAGCCTTAGTCAAAGCTGTGCACCTAGCACTGTCTAAACAATTTAAAAATCGACAAGTTGTTAGGCCGTTTTTACTTTTTACCCGATAGGAGTTTTGGAGTATTAGGCTCTGTTTGTTTCATTGGTTTATTTTAAATTTTTCATCTCAGTTTTTGTCTTTTTCTGAAAAAGTTGTTTGTCTTTTCTGAAAAAGTTTTTTGTCTTTTCTAAAAAGTCAACAAAAATTACTATTTAAACTTAAAATTCCAACTCAAACTGGTGAACCAAACGGACCCTTAGTTTTCAAAAACAATGAAAGACAGACTTGACAAAAAGAATCTAGGAAGTCTGTTAGGAATTCATAATGTAACAATAATAAAACTATAATTTTATAGATACTTTTTATATAATAATATCATATTTAACTTTTTTACCCACCCGATTTCATTTTAATTTTAATTTTTTACGGATATGATGTAACGGTAATTTCACACTTGATTTATTATAAGGTGAGAAGTTTAATTCCTCCATTTCTAAGTTCAAAAAAAAAAAAAAAAGAGAGAGTACAATGCATAAAGCATCTCACATGACATGCTAAACGCGCTTTCTTTTTTATTACTTTAAAAAGTAATTTACCATTTATCCTTACGAAATAATATAATAAAATATGACTGTATATATATTTAGTAATGAAGAAGTCCATAGGCGACGACTTGGAAGGAAAAACGTTCAAGTTGCCTGCCAAGTCACAGTTTATTACTCCGGACAACTTTCTAATTCATTTGTATCAAATTGAGTAATTAAATTTGTACCACAATATTAATAAATATTTCAATTTGATAAATACTTCGTAATGTAACCATAATAAAACTATCTTTTTATAGATACTTTTTATATAATAATATCATATTTAACTTTTTCATACACCCACTTTCATTTTAATTTTAATTTTTTACGGACATGATCTAATGACAATTTCAAACTTGATTTATTATAAGGTGAGAAGTTTAAATCCTCAATTTATAAGTTCAAAAAAAAAAAAACGAAGAATGTACAATGCATAAAGCATTTCACACGACATGTTAAACGCGCTTTCTTTTTTATTACTTTAAAAGGTAATTTACCATTCATCCTTACGAAATAATATAATAATCAAGAAGTCAATAGTTGACGACTTGGAAGGAAAAACGTTCAAGTTACCTGCCAAGTCACAGCTTATTGCTCCGGACCACTTTCTAATTCATTTGTAGCAAATTGAGTAATTAACTTCGTACCCACAATATTAATAAATATCTCAATTTGATAAATACTTCATAATGTAACTATTATAAAACTCCTTTATAGATACTTTTTATATAATAATATCATATTTAACTTTTTCGCACACCCACTTTCATTTTAATTTTAATTTGTCACTGATATGACCTAACGGTAATTTCATACTTGATTTATTATAAGGTGAGGAGTTTAAAACCTCCATTTGCAAGTTCACAAAAAAAAAAAAAAGAAAAAAGAAAAAGAAAAAAAGATAGTAGAGGGGAGGGGCAGGCTGAATAACGATTTTCTTTAAAAAAAAAAAAAAAAAAAAAAAGGAATTACAGTATCCCTAATCCTATTAAAATTCAGAGAACTGAAATAGAGTCTGAGTACTAATTACGCCACGGTCTTCGCTACAAGGACCTAGCAAAGAAACATGCACTTCTTTTTTGTTCAATGAATTCCATCCGTGGACAAAGCAAGTTTATCAAGATGAGCCAAATCAGGCTAAGAGCCATGGATATAAAACTGTCTCCATCTCTATCTGAGCAAGTGCATTATTGTCGAGCTTCAACAAAACTACCGGTTTTAGATGCTTTTTCAGTTATTCCATACTTAACTTAATCAGCAACTGTAGCCTTACTGATATTATATATGTTCATCACCAACAAGATGAACTGTTAATCAATTTTATTTTTTTTTTCTTTTTTTATTTTTTCAAAAGATGAACTGTTAATCAACTTGGGCATACAACTTTGAACAAAATCATTAAAAAAAAAAGGAGAGAGAATAAAATCTGACTAAATTATGTCTAATTTTTGAGACGATGACTCCATCATTTTATTATTATTTTTGTTATTTTTGTTGCTTCTTATTTGTTCCTCTCATACGTTTTCTCTTTTTCTGTCGTTCACCAATTTCTTTGTCTTTCTTAGATTTATTCTCGTTTTATTTCTGGTTTATTATCATTTGTTATCGTGCTTACCGTTTTCTCCCTGTCACTTCTTTTGTTGTTCTTTTGTCACTGTTTTCTCCTTCGTTATGTGTTTTAAGTTAATTGTGATTTCTAAAAGGTGTACGTGGGTATATAGATATAGTCTTGATCACTTGTGTGTTAAAAAAGAGGAAAAAAAAAAAAAAAAGGAGACTAGTGTGATTTTTTCTTTCTAACATCTTCTTTTTTCCGGGCCGTTTTCTCCATTGAGATCAACAAGAACCAACTTGTTGGCAGGAAAGGCAACCCATATAATGTATTTGTGTATGTTTATGTTGTTATGGTTAAAGCCCTAATCTTTTAGTACTAGAGCAATGAAAAAAAAGAAAAAAAAAAAATCAAGTGCACACGCAAAATTTATAGTGGTTCACCCTCAATGTGAGAGCTACATCCACTTTCAGTCATTGTAGACTTTTCACTATGATGGAAAAGAAGATTACAAGAGAATCATATGCCTCACACCTCTCAATCTCACCTTTTCTCTTGTAACATGAATATTTCTCCAAAACAGGTGCCCCGGTATAAGTAAAATTAGGGCAACCAAAAATACATGGTGGCTCTGCATGGAACTCTGCATCAAGGCAATAATTATGCTTCAGTTCTTTCAATGTCTTTTAGTTGATCTTCAAGTGTATCTGCATTTTAGACGGTCAGGGCTTTCCAATCTTATCCCCATGGCCCGGTCTCGGAGATCCTTCCATCTTGATTGGAGCTCATGCCTCGTAGTTCTTTTGAACTATTTCATATTTGTGTTAGTAGAAGTAGCAATAATCTTTCACCAATGTTTTATTTGTTGACCATTTCTCAAGCCCACAAACAGCATATGAAATACCCATGTGGATAGTCTTCATCTTTATCAGCCATTTCCCTGAAAAGATGATAAAAGATTCCTATGAATAACCAATAGCGAAATAAATCTTTGTCTTGAATCAAGAGAAAATAATCGGAGCTTCAAATAGCCATGAATCAGAGCGGAAAGATAAGCATCACAATAATGAAGACCCTAACATACAGATGGAAGGAAGAAATACAAAACTATGATCAATTACCTTCTTATCTGTTGTCTCCCACATTCAATGAGCTGAAAGTTCAATATTCCCTCTTTACACAGGTGATTGCACCATCTTCCTCCTGCGACGACATGTGTCGAGTTATGCCTCTCTTCCTCCTGCAACGAAGTATCGGGTTATGCATCTTTTTTTATGGTATTATTAAGGTTCTACGTCAATATTATTGGGGACATTAATGATAAAAGTCTAACTGCATTTGGCTCATTTATCAATGATGTCATTTGCTGCAAAGACCTTACATTTGTATCTCATTGTGTTGAACACAAGGGGCTTTCCACTAATTTCTTATGCAATTCAACAAAATTTGTCCGTAAACTGGGACCAAATAACAGTTGTTCAAAACATCTTCTAGCAGTGGTTTGCCCTGATCAGAAGGTAATCCCCAACTCAAGGATCCCAGTCCTCACAACCTCCTCCAAAAAGAATCAAAACGGAAAAAAATTTGTAAGAAAATTGTAAAAATGATCTCATAATTCCTTTCTTTTTTTTTTTTTTTTTTTTTAAGGTTTAATCGCGGACATTTTAGTAGACAGTTGAATGATGCATACCTTACCTTCCAGATTGCTACAAGTGCCCCAACCAATTTCACATCCGAACGAGTTTGCAAGAAGGATGCATTTGTTTTAAATTGCTAGTTAGCACTAATGTGAGATAGATGCCATTGAGTAGTGACACAAGCTATGATTGATTACCTTTTTATCTAATGTCTCAATCATGCAAGATGCTGGAAGTTCGTCGTTAAATGATAATTTAGCATCTGCATAGAGGAGATTGCACCATCTTCCTCTTGTGACGACGGAGATCCCATCCAATTACGCATCTTTCTTAAAGGTGATATGAAGGTTCCCTGTCATTTGTTGATGATGTCATTAGTTGCACAGATCTTACATCTTCGTCTAATGGAGTTAAACACAAAGGGCTTTGAGCTTCATTATGCAATTCAGCAAATTTATTCATAAACTCTGGACCAAGTGAGAGAGTTCTTAAAACCTCTTCTGGCAGTGGTTTGCTAGGATCTGCAGCTATTTCCAGCTCTTTTATCCCAGTTCTTTCATACTCCTCCTAAAACACGCAGAAGGACAAAACAGTTTGTCAGAAAATTATAAGACATCTCACATTTTGGTAGCCACATGAATGACAAGTATACCTCCGATATTGGGACAAGTGACTGAACCATTTTCTCATGTAAGCGGGATTGTGATAAGGATGCATATATTTTAAACTGTTGATTAAGATTCTCTGCAAAACCACGGATAATCTATTACTTTAGTCCCCAAAAAAAGTTACCGAGGAGATGCTGTAAATTGCGATAGTAGTGACAGAAGCTAGACAAACCATTTACAGTGACATCCCCTTTGAATTGACAAAGAGTTTGACATTTAAAGGAGTCGATGTATGGATTTGATGAAACGTCAAAATCACTAGGAGAATACCACATTCAATCAGCTGGAACCGTGGAAGATATCCAAACAGGTGCATCTGAAGATAGACTATCACTTATATCTGCCTGATGCAAAATACAGGAAACCCAAAAATTATTACACAAACAAAAATTATTTATTCAAATTCCAAAAATGTGAGCGAAAAACAATCACGACTCCGAAACACGTTTATTTCTCTAACAGGATTTATTGAGTCATCTTCATATATTAAGTAAAAATCACGACCATTTTTTTTCGTCAAACTTCAAGGTCAGTTGAATTGAACTCAGGATCTTGACATTAAACATGGGTGTCGAATTACCTCTAGGCTAAGCCAACAACCATAGTTTTAGGCCAAATTATTATTATTATTATTTTTTGCACTTAAAAAACAAATCAGTAAATTTTACGCAGAAAAATAAAAAAGAAAAAAGAAAGGCAAACCAAAGACAAATAAAGACGTTGAAAACTATAACTGACCCTGTTAGAACTTTATGGCTTCTTCTAAATAGCCTATTTGAGAGTACCATGATCTATCCACAGAAAAATGAGAAAACTTGCACATAAGAAAATAACAATTTTTTAATAGCAAAAAAAATATTAAAAAAAAAAAAAAACAAAGTATCTACCACGACTTAATGTTAAAAGTCTACATAAAACATTTTGGTATATATTATTTCTCATGAAGAAACCATGAAAATTGATGTAAGACAAAGCATGTTTTCATGAAAAATAAATTAAAAATCAAACGGACTGTGGCCAAATGTACAGACATAGATAAATTTGTAGACAAAATACGAAGAAGGCATATATAAAATTAAACTCATTGCTTTACAAGATAAATTATATATTTGGTTTCAAAATATAGAATAAGTACCTTTAAAAGAGTGTACCTTGATTCATGGTCACCAGAGTATGAAGCCACCAAAAGTTCTTGCAAGCCAGTAGGGTCTCCTTGAAATAACCACATATCCGGTGATTATCCCGATCACAACTCCAAACCCGTATCCCATTGCTACTGGTTTCCAACTAAAACCAAAAGTATCCGACTTTGATTCATTGCCAGTGTTAGAGGTTGGTGCTGCATCGTCTCTACATTTCTTTGACAATGGAGGGCCGCATAGTCCCAAATTTCCATCGAAAGACGAATTTAAGAATGTACTAAATTGTCTCTGTTGTGGTATTGGGCCAGTGAGTTGGTTTTGGGAGAGATTTAGATACTGAAGAAACGTGAGGTCGGTCAATTCTTGAGGGATTCTACCAGAGAGCTGGTTTTTAGAGAGATCCAATGACTCGAGTTCGGTTAAATTCCCCAAAGATGATGGGATGAGGCCTCCAAACTCGTTGCTTGATAAGTTGAGTCCAACCAGGGAACGAAGTTTCCCTATACTCCTTGGAATTTCTCCGTGAAATCTGTTGTTGGAAAGATCTATGCTCACCAAGATGGGTAAAATTTTGGAATACGGCAGTTTGCTACCCTTAATGCTTAATATTACCGGCTCCTCGTAATAGAAACCACCCACGCCGGGCAAATAAGCCTCTAAAAATCTACCATATGGTTGTTGATCTTTAAGAGCTTTTGACATGGATGTCCAATTCTTGAAGAACTCGGAGGGTAACACGCCACTAAAATGGTTGTAAGAGAGATCGAGAATTTGCAATTCTGCAAATGCCAAAGGTCTATCGACAGACCATATAGGACCGTCAAATTTGTTTGATCCTAATATAAGAACCTTCAAGTTTGGCAAATTTTGCAACCAAAAAGGAAACACATCACTCATCTGATTGTAACCGAGATTCAGAAGTTCCAAATGTTTACATTTGATCAAAGATTGTGGAACCTTGCCCTGTAAACAGTTGTTACTAACATCCAATGCTTTAAGCATCTCACAACCATATTCCTTAAACATATCATTCGATAAGTTTCCGTGAAAGTTGTTTTCTTGCAAATGCAGCACTACGAGTTCGCTCGAGTTACCAAAACATTGAGGAATGGTGCCATTTAAGTGGTTCTTGGAGAGATCAAGAACTAATAGTCCAAGTTTACAGAATAGGGGAGCAACTGTTCCAGTCAAGTTATTTGCACGTAGGTCTAACAATCTCAATGTTTGCCATGTTGGAATAATTGAAGAAGCCGCTTCTTCCCAACCACTGATAAAGTTGTTGGAAAGATACAATTTGGACATAAACTCTTTCCCTATCGTCCAAAACCATTTGGGAATTTTGCCTTCAATTCTGTTGTTGGAAAGATTTAAGATCGCTAATTCATATTGGGTTTTCAGGAAAACTGGAAACTGCCTTATGTTTGACCAAGACAAATCCAAGACGTTGAATTTGGGAAAAGTGAAATTTTCACTTTTATTTGGCATTGAGACATTGTTACGCGAAAGATTGAGTACTTTGAGGTGACCCAGGCCTGAGAAGATGCTGAACTCAATGGTCAAGTTATTAAAACTAAGGTCGAGAGAATACAATGGGCTTGAAGAGATGTTGTGATTATCTATGCAGGTGAGCTAGTTTTGGTTTAGCTCGAGGTCTTCCAAAGTAGGTATTCTGAAAAAAGAAGAGGGAATGATTCCGCTAATTGAATTGTTCGACAAGTCAAGAGAAGTGAGAGCCGTGAGTTTCTCTAGTGCATTGGAAGGATCAGAGACCTCTGTCAATAGGTTGGAAGAAAGATATAACTGTACAAGTCGAGTAAGATTTGCCAATGATAGTGGGAATTTTCCTGTGAAAACATTTTGTGAAAGATCCAATGCAACTAGTTGCCCAAGGTTTCCAAGGGTCGACGTGATTTGACCGCTAAAACTATTTGCTGAAAGATCCAAAACTTCCAGTTGGCTTCGGTTTCCAAATGAAGATGGAATTTGACTAAAACTATTGTATGAAAGATGCAAATCTTCCAGTTGCCTTAGGTTTCCAAGTGACGATGGAATTTCACCGTCAAATCTATTCTGTGAAAGATCTATTTGTTTTAGAGATGTGAGATGTCCAATTGACATCGGAACTTGACCGCTAAAACTGTTGTCTGAAAGATCCAACTCTTCCAGTCGTGTTAAGTTTCCAAGCGAAGAGGGAATTTGACCGATGAAACTACCATAGTGAAGTAGTAATTTTTTCAACTTCACAAGGTTTGTTACCAAATTCAATATTTGACTGTTGAAATTACAAAAAGAAAGATCCAGTTCCTCCAATTGTGTGAGGTTACTTAGTAAATGAGGCAAATCACCTTGGATTTTATTTCCAGAGAGGTAAAGAACGGTGAGCTTCTTTAAGTTTCCCAAGTTAGATGGAAGTGGACCTTCGAAGCTATTTAGTGAGAGATCAAGACGTTCCAGTTGGGAAAGATTTGAGATAGAAGAAGGAATAGTGCCAGAAAGATTACATTCTCCAAGATTCAAGGCAATCAAGGACTTAAGGTTGCCAATTGAATCAGGCAATTTTCCAGAAAGATCATAATTGGAGGAAATATCCAAGACAATCAAGGACTTAAGGTTGCCAATTGAATCAGGCAATTTTCCAGAAAGATCATAATTGGAGGAAATATCCAGCGATTTCAGGTTACTGCCAGATTGAAATTCTGGTAGAAAACCCAAACCCGTAGGGAAGGAATGGCTCAATGACATATTGATTGCCTCAATCTTGGGCAAGTTGAAGATATAGTCAGGGAATTCACCATCCAAATAAGATCCACGAAGAGACAGAGAAGTCAAGGAAGATAAATTTACCAGGGATTTGTGAATCGATGAAGAAAAGCTTGTGACTTGGTCTAAATGAAGTACTCTCAGCTTCGTTAGGTTCTGGACAAGTCTCGACATGTCGACCACCAGGGATGAGAACTGTCATCAAAAGAGGAGAGATCAAGTGAAACCAGCTCCGTCAGTCGTGCAATCTCCGGCGGGACCTTCCCTGAGAACAAGGAGTAAGAGAGGTCAAGGTGGGTCAGCCGCGACAGCTTCCCGAATGTCGGGGGAATGGCAGAGAAGTTGAAGTTGTTGAGGGCTAAGTTGAGTCTTTCAAGATGGAGGAGGTTGAAGAGGCTACTGTTAGGACTGAGAGGTCCGTGGAAGCCGCTGCGACGGAGATCAAGGCCGACAACTTGGCCGTTCTTGGCGTTGCAGGTGACTCCATCCCAAGAGCAACAGTCTGTGGTGTGCTTCCAATTCTCAAGAATCTTTGCATGAGAAAAGGCGGACTCTTGCTTGAGTTGGAGCAAAGCAGAGGTCTGAGAAGGCAGGCATGGGAATGGTCGAAGGGAAGTGGTGGAGGAGTTGAGAGAATGTGAAGCAAAGAAGCAACAGGAAATGAGAAGAAGAAAGAGACAGGACAAATGAGTTTCATGTTTCATTCGCTTCATGTTGACAGAGAAAGGAATTAGGACGAAAACTGGCATATCAAGAGCAAGGAACCAAAGACAAAATGTAAAGGAGAGCAAGTGTGTTTTGGTGTAGGATTTGAAGCAGGTCAAGAGCCTCATTTATATACATCCGAAGTCCCGTTTGGAGTGACCACTACAATTTGTGTTTTCAAGATGTTTTATCACGCGCTTCGTTCGTATGGCAAACCCATGAAGCAAATCAAAAGGAAAAAAAAATTTGTATAAAAAGTTTGTAAATTGTTTTTTTAAATCATTTTTTAATTAAATTTTTTTGCAAGAAATGGTATAAAAAAAAAAAAAAGACTGTAAAAAGTAGAAAAAAGTAGGGAAGAAAGAAAAAGCACAAGAGTACAAAATAATTGAACCAAAATTTTGAATGGTAAAAAAAAGGTAGCTTTTTTTTTATATAACAGTTATAGATTATAGATTATAAATTATAGATATAGATTATTTTGAAAAAGGTAAATCAATTACCCTATTTATATTTAAATATATCTTTTTTCCTCTTTAAAAAAATTCACTTTAAAAATTTATCATTTTCTTATTTTAAGTTGAAATGTAATTAATTTTTAAATTGCATAAAATGATAAAAATAACAAAACAAGACTTATATTACTATATATTTTTTTTTTCTGAATACTATTAAAATTTTTACATTTTTTTAATTATCATAGTTTATTATCAACCAAACAAACATTTTCAAACATTTATTCATGGTCATCAAAACAAATTTGGAAACTTCAACTGCAGTTGATATTCCGAGCGCTACCTAAGCAAGCAAGATTTGTATATATATATGTATATATATTTTTGCAACAAGCGTGATTTTATTAAAAAAATGAAAAAAAAAAAAAAAAAAATCTTACGATCTTAAAGCACAAGGCCTAAAATGAAACAATCCAAAGTAAACTTATTTAAGCATCATAATTTATTCATTTTTTAATCGAAGCTTCTCATTAATACTGCTAGCTTAGAGAGGTGCTCATAAATCTAGAATTGTTGTTTACTCCTGAATAATTATTTGATGTTAATTAGAAAACAAATTTAACTCCCGTCATTGATAATAGATGATGGCTAGACCTTTCATCATCACGTTTCCTAAGCTTGTTGCTTTTTTCTTGTGCGTGGCGTGGGATTAGAGCGGAAGGAAAAGTAGTCAGATTGCAAGTTGTGGGAACGATTCCTGAAGCCTTTGGAACGATGCCGTGGATCTCAAGTTATGGAACTCAATTAATACTCTACAAAAAAAAGCTTTACGCAGAAACAACACGCGGATTGACATTTATAATTAGGTTGCTGTGGGAGTTGGAAGAGGGGCTTCCACCCCCCTTTAGGGGTTCGGTGGCGGGGCCCCCAAATAATATACAATGTAGCCAATTTATTCATTTGGAGTATTTTGGAGATTTTACATTTATAATTACGGTTGTCCTAGTTTATATATAGAGTGTGCCGTTATTGGAGTTTTATTTATTAGAGAGGGTTGAAAACCACACAATCTTAGTACATTCCTCATTGTTATAACATTTATGCTCACCCTCAAACTGGAAGCACTTGATTAATGGATTCTATCCAAAAAATAAAAAATAAAAAAGTATTCTAAGCGCAGGAATTTGAAATGATAATTTTGGATGTGAGATAAATGTAAGACTCTTTTACAGATCTATACATATAAGGTATTTTGCATATTTGTCCATTCAATTTTTCGAACTCTGACAATATCCTCAAAATTTTATTTTTGGTATTTTACCACCCTAACTTGCTAACGTGCTTTATTTTATAAATCGTTATATGCTAAACCGATGGTGGAAAAGCATGTCCAACCAGAAATTCCCAAACTCTAATTCAAACCCTAACACAAGTATCTCAAATTCTCAACTTTCAATCCATAGAATTCAGCCAAAATTCGGAGCTTAATTAATAAAGTAGACCATAATACAACAGTTTACCAAGTAAGTGAACTGACCAAATTTAAAGTTTAGGAGGTAAACATGTATACTGCAGCATTTAGTACACAAAAATATCTTATGTCCTTTGTGGATATATTTATTCATAGTTTACCAAAAACTTTTTTTTTTAATTTTATATTGAAGCATTTCGTTGTACAATATTGCTAGTTTAGGGAGGTGCTCATAAATCTAGAATTGTTAATTAGTTAGTATCAGATAATTATTTGTTGTTAACTAGAAAACAAAGTCGACTCCCATTGTAGATAATAGAATATGACCAGAACTTTCATCATCACGTATAGTCCAGGTAAACGGACCCACGTTGATGGATGAGCAACAAAGAATTAATGACTGATATTGACATAAGAAATTTCCTTAGCATGTTGCTTTTTTCTTGTGCGTGGCGTGGGTTTAGGGGAAAGGAAAGCATAGAAAATCTGAATATGAAGACTTGAAACGCGTAACGAGTACGCTTTCTTTAAAGCGTTATTGCCCCCTCTTGAAAAGAGATTGCTTCAGGTTGAATAACAGATTGCTTTTAGAATATGATAAGCCTTCATAAACGAATTTTAACACCAAGCAAAAGTGAAAATTCGATAGAAAAATAACACAATATTTCTGAAAGAATAACAGCATGAGAGAGAGAGAATTCGAATTTCTTTATTAAAATGAAACTTAACTTCTTTGCATCTCTTTATAGAAATATGACAATTTTTGTGACACCCTTTGAGAAAAAATTGCCATTTAAAAAAATATATTTTCTTTTGGAAAAATACAACCCTTCTAAAAGTTACATCTTTTTCGAATTTAAAGTTAATAAATAATAACAGTTAAACTCAATGGGACACATGTCACGTACACAAGTGCTAAGTACGCTTAATAAGTGCCAAAGTGCCTCTACAACTTCACTGCTTTGTTTGTTTTATTTTATTTTGTTTATTTACTCTTGACATTACTTTGAATTAGGTCGCGATCTAATTCTCAGTAGAAGTTGAACCAAACAGGAATTGAATTAGAAACCTATGAAACGATGTTGTGAAAAGATTGAGAGAGGAATTCCATAAGCGGAGCAAAAAAAGAAAAGGAATAAAAATCGACTTCACGAGAACTAACAATATGAAGGATTAAGAAGCGTGTGTAGGATTTGAATTCTTAGAGAGTGCACGTGTAAAATCAAGATTGATTATTTATAAATTTGATGGTCTAGATTTATTTCTCATAGACTGATGTTCCGCCCTTTTACGTTACAATAACATTTGACTGACTTGAGAATTAATGGACGCTCCAATAAAGGTTAATTTCTTTCGATTCTTAGGTCTAATTGGTCCAGCTGGCATTTAATTTTTGTCATCTGGACATAACTGTCATTTTCTTTCTGTTGTCGTTTTTTCTGCTTCGTAGAAGGTCGTTTATGCACATATTCTTAGTCTCTTTTTTCTTTTTTCTTTTTTTCCCCTTGTTTTAAGAATTTTATGGTTGTCCTAGAGATTTGTTCATAAACCAAAAATCAGAATTCATTCATAATAAGTTGTTTACAAATATGACTTCCAACAGTATAAGATCTGCCAAACTAAGATTGAATTTCATGGAGTAATACTTAGTCATTAATAGCTAATTACAGTTTTTCTTTTGCGTGGGATTAGGGGGAAGTAAAAGTAGCTCCTTGTAATGAGTTGTTATTTTATGGATGTCGTTTTAGTTGGTACGTCGTTATCTTTTTTTTTTTTTTTTTTCCCTCTCCATTTACGTATCAAAAAAAGAACGAATGAAAGAGAGAGAAATGGAAGAATCAACTTGGAAGACTGGTGTGGAGTCAAACAAGAATTTTCAAAGATTGCCTAAAATTTCGGGGATGTTTAGCTGCCTGCTGGCACTCGCTGTCTTCTTCTTGATTTCTCTTTCTTTTATTTATTTATTTATTTCCTTCTCTTTTACACTAACCTTTCGTAAAAATTATACGTGAAACTTACACGAAAATTATTAATAAACTATATGCAACCTGTACAGCCACTCTGCTAGTGTTATATTGATCACAGATGTTTAGAAACTACAAATATGATTTCGTATTAAAAAAAAAAAAAAAAAAAAAAAAAACCCCTTGTAAAAGCATACAAACACGTTGGAATAAAATAGGAAAGCACCACAAGATCAAGAGACAGATCAAAACACATCACAATTGCACATCGAGACCTAATCATTCTAATTTAAAAAAAAATAATAATAAAACTACAAAAATAGATTGAAATACATATAAAAATGAAGGAAAAAAAATCTTACCCGAGAGGAAAATTATGACAGTCATCAATCTTTATAAAGAAAAAGGGTAAGTTGTGTAGTCCTACTTCACTTAGAAATGGATATATATGATGATTCATAAGAGATTACCTTCTAAAAGTATAAGAACTTTTGGAGTAAAGCCCAATAGCAAAACAGTGTGGGAACGAGACCAAAAATGGACAATATCAAAGGGAGGCATATGGGTCGATACAAATGGCATCATAGCCTATACCCAACTGAAAGTGTGGCCAACGAGGACGTTGGACCACAAAAGGAGGAGGGTTGTGATAGTCATTAATACCTATAAGCAAAATGGGTAGGCTGTGTAATCGCACATCGTTTGGGAGTGTATATATATATGTGATAATTGATAGGTAAAGAGATCACTTTTTAACAGTATGAGGTCTTTTGGGATAAAGTCCAAGAGAAAAACTGTATGAACACGAGGATTAAAATGGATAATAACATACCAAAAGAAGGCATTGGTTGTTAAAAAAATTCTACAACTTCCGTCCTCGGTGAAGATTTTTCTACGAACATATAGATTAGAAGTACCAAGGCCTATTATTTTGAAGAAGGAACAATACAGAAGCAGCTCGAAAGCCATGGATCGCTTTTACAAATTCCTTTAATTGTTTGTGGAATTGTCATTTGCAAATCTTCGTAAATTCCTCATTGTTGCAGACATTTACACTCACCCTCAACTGGAGCCACTTTAGTAATGTGACGCCCCCTTACTACGTAGGGCCGTCACTCCTTACTTACTTGCTTACTTGAAAATTTGGGGATATTTTTTTTTTATTATATATCTTAAAACTCTTATCCCTTTTTTTTTTTTGAACATACATAATAAACATTGTCTTTAGCATCATATCATTACTATTTAAGTAAACGTTACTTAAGGTGTTTGGTTCCAAAATACCGTAAAGCATAATTCGTCTTTACCATACATACTTATATGTACAAAACTTCTTTACTTATCAAAAGATTTGCGGAAAACATGCGTAGTGGTATCCATACCGCCTTCGTCTGCCGCCACACCGCTCCAACAATACCTAGCATTAAGCTGCGGGTTTCTTACCTACAGTATGAAATATAACTTGATGAGCTTTCGCCCAGTAAGCACAAACACAATCTCACAAAACATCTAAAACATCATGAAAACATTCATCATCATATGCATATGCGTGAACCAGTTATGTTCCATTTATGCATTTCATTAATTTTCTTATCTTTCTTATGGGCCCCTTAGTGTACGTACCTTTAAATTATAGCGCGCCTCCAGGTATAGTTAGATGGGGTTGCAAGCCCCTAACTGCACCAGGGAAACATAAGTGATCACACCCTCTTACATAAGCGCGAGGGTGAATCCATAACTTGTACATAAAAATCCTCCACCTTAAGGAGGTTGGTACGACACTTTACTTGTGACTTCTTACCATGTTATTTATCTTTAGTGAACATACCATATGATGTCACTACATGATAACATACTTTTCATTTCATTAATAACATGGCATGGCATTCTTTTCATTCATGGCATTTGCAAATATGACATTTTCATAAACATGGCATTTTACAAATATAGCACTATTGTAATCTTTTACAAAAAATAGCACTTTTTATCAACATAACATTTTACGAAAACAGCACCTTTTATAAACATGGCATTTTGCAAAAATAGCACTTTTCATAAAACATGGCATTTCATAGATATAGCACACAACATATTGCAGCACATTTGAAAACTACATACTTGAACATAATTTACTAGTTTTCATACTGCAGGTGAGGTTTGTACTTACCTCTAGTGCGGTATCCCTTAGAATCGCGTCCCTTAAATCGTCGGCAACCGCAATTCACTTTCCTGATATACCCAAAAATATAGGATCAGGATCCTTTCGTAAGGTGTTGGTGACCTACCAACACTCACATTTTACTTTTGGTTGTATGTCCCCTATTCATGATATCCATCTATGCCATATTTATCCCTATTCTTTGTTGAACTTGGATAATTCCTTATGAGGTTACATTGGGTAACCTTTTTTTTGTTAGAGCCTTGTTCTCTTATTGGGCTTTGCTCATATATCCTTGTTATTGGGTTATTTCCATTAACCCTTTAAGTCTTAGCCCAATATACATGTGGGTATCCCTTAGGGTTATATTGGGTAACCCTTAAGGTTAACCTTAATTAACCTTGGGTCAACCTTTTGTCAACCCTTGGTTATCCTTGGGTTTGTAACTCGGATATAATATCCGGTTACCGTTCGTAATCGGCTTGCTTACAAATTTTCTTTAAATTTCCTCTTCCTTATTTTTGGAAAATCTTGTGTAATTAATCTTCCCAAAAATCCCTCTTCTTGCTTGTAAAAATTCTAACTCCTTTAATTAGAAAATTTATTGGCTTAAATTCATTATTTTCTTTAACTTGTAATTTCTTGATTGAAACCCTCTTTTTCTTTACTTTGGAGAAAATGTGAATTTCAAACCCGAGCCCTTAAAATTCATGGTTTTCGAAACAAATCATTTATAAAATCATTTGGGGTCGGAAACCGCCTTTGGAATGGTTTCCGATGCTAAAATGACCATTTTAGAACACTTCATGATTTTTCTAGAAAAGATTTTCGTGAGATTCAATTGCTAGTTTTCGGACTCTCTGCGCGTCTCTCACAAAACGCGCCCAGTTTAAAAATCGGCTCGGAATCTGAAAAAATTTTCTTCACAAAAGTTGTAGCTATCGAAAAATGCTAAAACTTTCGTGTTTTGCACAAAATCTAGTTCGGCCTAGATCAGTACCAGTTTTTATTTGAAAACGGGTTAGTTCTGGAAAACCGTGTGGAGAACGTCCCAGGGTTCAGCTACGGATTTTGGGTAAAACGAAGGCCTTTGGAGCCTTATTTCGAGATTCTGTTCGCGTGGTCCTCTAGGAAAAGTTGTTCCGAACAACTTTCGTGTTTTGAGTTTTTCGCCATTCGGCCTCTAAAGGCCTTATATTTTCGTTTTTCCAAAACTGCTCAGGTTCGAAACCGAACTGGCAGCTTGGTGAGTTACTTCGGTTTACATCTTAAGCTAGCATACAATAAGGGGGCTGCTTTGGCAGATTTTTGGCCTAATCTTATGGGACATACAACCTATCTTCTAGCATGAAAAATCCATCATTTTCATGCACAAATTTTTAAAGCAAACAAGCATAGAAAAATCAGCCAACCAACCCTAACCTATCAAGCACATACACACCATAAATGAGGGCAGAAAATCAAATGGACTTATGTCCTTACAAACCACTTGAATCAACCTTAAAAACACTTAAATAAAGCTTAGATTCAAGGGGTTTAAGAGATTTTACCTCAACCCAAGTTAGGGTTTTGAAATCCCAAAATCTTCCTTGGTTCCTTGACTTGCTCTAGCCCTCGGTTTCTTCATGAAGAATGCATCCAAAATTTTATTTTTGTTAGCTCTTTGGCTGCCCCCAAAACCGACCATTTACAAGAGGAAAAATCCAAGATCACAAAAAGAAAAATCAAATTTTTCCTCACCTTTTCTCCTCTTGCTTGGTTCGGCCACCTCCTTGAAGAATCACCAAAAATTTTTCTCTCAATCTCTTCCTTGCTTGGCTCACGGATTTGGCACCAAAAATGAGATCCAAGAGATTTTTTTTGTTAGCTTTTTCTTACCTCAAAACCGTGCATTATCAAGGATGAAAACCCCAAAATTTGTCAAGATTACTTACCTCTTTTCTCTTGCTCTTGGTCGGCTTCTTCTTGAAGATTTTACCAAAAATTTTTCTCACTTCTCTTTAGTTCTCTCTCTCTAGAACCGTGCACTCTCTTTGGGATGGAAATCCAAAATTTTTCTTTGCTCTCACCCTCTCCCTCTTGCTGCCGAGAATGATGAATGAAATGGCTAGGATTTTTCTTAGTTTCTCAAGCAAAAGGCTAGAGAGATGGGATAGGCTTGATGTGAAAAGTGGAGTGGTTGAAGTAGATGGTTTCTTGTCCCTAAATTGTGGGTTATGTCTCCTTTTCTTTTCTTGTTGCTAGCTGCCGAATCCAAGGAAGGATTAAGGGGCATGGGCTGCTGCAAATTGAGGAGAAAAGAAGGACAAATGGCAGCCCTTGGTTGGCTCTAGAAAGCTTCTAGAAAGATCTCCCACTTGCCTCACCTTTTGGTCCTTAATTTGTGGCTTTATGCCTTGTCATTGTTCCCATTTTTTTTTCTTTCCTTTTTCCTTGTGTAGCAGCTGGATTTGTGGGGAGGGAGAGCATGGTTTTGACTCATTTTTGTTCAACCAAAAATGACTAGAGAGTGAGGGAACTTGATGGACAAGAGTTTGTGCACTTTTTCCTTGATTTAAGGCTTGATGTCTAGTCTTTGGTTCCCATTAAATTTTCTTTTCTTTCCTTCACTTTGCAGCCGGATTTTGGGGAGGGGAGGATAACCCATTTGCTCAAGTTTGGTTACTGGAAAATTGAGATCACAAACATGGGCATGTGTCCTTGATTTTTGTTGGGTCCTTGGTTGGCTTTTAAGTCTCCATTGGTTTCCAACTAACCAATTTCTTTTCTCTTTTCCCTACTAGTTGCCGAATTTCTATAAGAAAATGGGGGGTCCACATGTGTAGTCTTGGGTTGGTGGAGGGTGATGTCAAGAGGTTGATGTCACCTTCCACTAGCTCTCTTAATGCCTTGTTTGGCTATCTCGTTCCTTCACGGCTCCTTTTGCGCTCTACAGTTATTTTCCATACTGTGATGAGCATTTTTTTTTATTTTATATTTTGATCCAAAAATTATTCCATTAAATTTTTGGACCGAAACTCTCTTTCTCCAATTTTTCGAAGACCTTTTTGCCCTTAATTCTTTTTCGGTGTGCTTGATTTTTCTAGGGTGGATTTACGGCTTATAAAACTCCATTTTCGGAGATTCTTTTCATTTTTCTTCATCGTACTTGTAAAGTCGACGTTGTGACCCATTCCGGTCAAACTTTGACTTTTTGGTCAACCATTTGACTTTTGGTCAACCCTTTGACTTTTTTTGGTCAAACCTTTGACTTTTTTTTTTGGTCAAAATTGACTTTCGTAAAATTTCGTCCTTTTTCATTCTTTTTCCTTTAAAAGCTTCATTTTTGGCTCGTAAAACCTTAGTCGAGTCTCAAAATCATCAAATGAGGACTCGAACATCGTTTAGATAAAATTATGAATTTCTCATTATTATTCATAATTTTTCATATAATACATCATGGGTACATAAATTAGACTCTAATTCCTTATGAACAAGGAGATTACAAGTCTTCAAAATTTCGGGTCTTACAAGTAATGGATTCTGTCCATGAAAAATAAAAAATAAAAAAAGCATTCCAAGTGCAGAAATTTGAAATGATAATTTGGGTGTAAGATAAATGTAAGACTCTTTTACAAATCCATAAATATAAAGTATTTTGCATATTTGTCGCTTGAATTTTTTGAACTCTGACAATTTCCTCCCCAAAATTTTATTTTTGACATTTTACCTCCAAACTTACTAAACTATTTTAATGTGCCTTGTTTTTATAAATGGTTATATGCTAAACGGGTGGTGGAAAAGCATGTCCAGAAATTCCAATATTCTAATTCAAACCCTAACACAAGTTCTCAACTACCAATCCCTTGAATTCGGCCAAAATTCAGGGCGTAAGTGAATTGACAAAATTAAGTTTAGGAGGTAAGCAGTTAAAATTCGAAAAATTCAAAGGGAAAAATGTGCCAGAAACCCATATATATATGTATTATGTCTATAGAAGCTACACGTAGAATCTCTTGCTAACTTGAAAAAGAAAGTTTATATCATTAAAAATACCTAAATGAGCAAAAAAAAAGTGAAGAAAATCAAGATGAATGCTAAAATTAAATAGAAGGTCTTGTAGCTTTGAACCATTTTCATATCCCACGTATTAATGTCAAGTAAAAAACCATGAGAGTTATAATGCGTGCCATTCTTAATGAAAAGAAAAAAAAAAAAAAATTAAGAGCTGGATAAAGCGTGTCATTGTCAAAACACGACATTAATCAATGTTCACATAGCCAATTGATGAAGCTAAAAGCTAATTAAATTATATGAAGGTTGTGCAATTAATCACTCATAGAAGCATCCGTGTTACTTTAAAACCAAGTAATTGGCTCTTTACATTTTAATATAATTTCAGCTTAAACCTTTCGTTATATGACTTTTTAATCACAATTAAAATACTAAATTATAGAACTCTTGTTGTACATATTTAATTAGGAATTCTTCAATATAATATTATTACTCCAAGTTGGTTATTTTATTTCCTTTTTGGTTTTCAATTTCGTTGTCTAGAAATTTTTTTTTTGAAGTGAGTTGTTTAGCAATTTTTAAGAGTGTATTTATGTTATATTTAATATGACCAATCAAATAAATAGAGTGATGCCAATATTATTTTTTTTATAGAATTTTTTGGCTCTTAATTTCTTGGAGTACTATTTTTACAATTAATACTCTTGGGAATAAGGATCTAAACTTTCATTGTGTTTATCAAAATATTACGGTTTATCTTGTTTTTTCAGGAATCATAATCATCTCATGTGTTTTTAATATCACGGTAAAAACATCTATTTCGTTAAAATTTGATCAAACTTAAAATACACAAAAGGAGCCCATATGTTTGATAAATTTTTATAATAATAAAAAATAAATAAATAAAGAAAAGAAAAGAGAGAGAGAAAGAAAGATAGTAGAGGGGAGGATATGTACCATGAACAATGATCTTCTCATAAAAAAATAAAATAAAATACATATAAAACTATGATTACCTGGCGGCCTTTGCTACAAGGACATAGCATAGAAATACATATTATTCCTAATAAAGTACATACTATTCCTAATCCTATAAAATTTTAGAGAACTGAAAGAGAGTCTGACCATTGATTACTTGGCGGCCGTTGCTACAAGGACATAGCATAGAAACATGCATATAAAACAGAAACATGCATATAAAACTCTCCTTCTCTACCTGAGCAAGTGCATTATTGTCGAGCTTCAACAAACTACCGGTTTTAGATGCTTCTTCCACATACTTGCTTGATCAGCAACCGTAGACTTACAGCTATCATATCTGTTCATCATCAACAAGCAGATGAACTGTTAATCAAGTTGGGCATAGAACTCTGAATAAATCGTTCAAAAAAAAAAAAAAAAAAAAAAACCTTGAATAAAATCTGACTAAATTATGTCTAATTTTGAGATGATGACTCCATCATCATTTTTTTTTTTTTGCTGTTTCATATTTTATTCCTCTCGTTTTCCCTTTTGGTGTGTTCACCTCTTTCGTTGTCATTCTTAGATTTCTTCTCGTTTAATTTATTGTTTATTATCTTTTGTTGTCGTGCTTATCGTTTTTTCTTTGTCACTTTTTCTATTTTTTGTTGTTGTTCTTTTGTCATTTTTTAATCCTTTGTTACATTTTAAATTAATTGTGATTTCTTAAAGGTGTACATTGGTATAGAGATATAGCTAGTCGTCATCACTTGTGTGAGTAATTATAAAAAAAAAAAAAAAAAATTAAGTGCACGCACAATATTTATAGTGGTTCACTCTCAATGTGAGAGCTACATTCACTTTCAGTCATGGTAGACTTTCACTATGATGGAAAAAGAAGATTACAAGAGAATCACATGTCGCACGCCTCTCAAACTCACTTTTTCTTTTGTAACATGTATATTTCCCAAAAAACAGGTCCCCAATATTTGTAAAATTAGGCAACTAAAAAAACATAGGTGGATCGACGTGCTAACTCTGTGTCAAGGCAATAATTACGCTTTAGTACTTTCAATGTCTTTCAGTTGATCTTCAAGTGTATCTGCATTTTAGCCGTCGTGGCTTTCCAATCTTATCTTTATGGCCCGCTCTAGGAGATCTTTCCATCTTGATTGGAGCTCATGCCTCGTAGTCCTATTGAACCATTTCATATTTGTGGTTGCTAGTACAAGGAGCAATAGTCTTTCACCCATGTGTTAATTGTCGACCATTTTCGCAAGCCACAGCATATGAAATACCCATGTGGATAGTCTTCATCTTTGTCAGCCATTTCCCTGAAAAGATGATAAAAGATTCCTATGAATGTTCACAGACAATAGCAAAACAAACATTCATCTTGAATCACAAGAAAATAATCAGAACTTCTAATAGCCAGTGTCTGAAACTTTGAATCAGAGCGGAAATATAAGCATCACAACAATGAAGACCTTAACCTACAGACGGAAGAAAGAAATACAAAACTATGATCTAATACCTTCTTATCTGTCAACATCCCTTAGGTGGGTTGGTAGGCCACTCGTTCTCCTCACTAAATGCTTGAGTTCGAGTCGTCATCACCGTGTTAGCTGAGGAATATAGGCAATCCACTTTATGAGAGATCCTTTTATCACGCGGGGTACATCCATCTCTCCGGGATTATCTGGGCATTCTAGCCTCTTTCTCTATAATCCATTCTTCTTCAGCAAAAAAAAAAAAAAAAAAAAAAAAAAAATTACCTTCTTATCTAATTTCTCCATCATTTGATAAGCTGAAAGTTCAATGTTCCCTCCTTATACAGGGGATTGCACCATCTTCCTCCCGCGATGGTTTGTATCAAGTTATGCCTCTCTTCCTCCTGCAACGACGTATCGAGCTATGCATATTTTTTTTATGGTACTATTAAGGTTCTACGTCAATAATATTAGGGCCATTAATGACAAAAATCTAACTGCGTTTGTCTCATTAATCGATGATGTCATTAGCTGCAAAGACCTTACATTTGTATCTCATTGTGTTGAACAAAAGGGGCTTTCCACTTTCTTATGCAATTCTACAAATTTGTCCGTAAATTGGGACCAAATAACAGTTTTTCAAAACATCTTCTGGCAGTGGTTTCTCTGATCAGAAGGTAATCCCCAACTCATGCATCCCAGTTCTCACAACCTCCTCCAAAAAGAGTCAAAACGGAAAAAAAATTAGTCAGAAACATTTTAACAATAATCTCATAATTCTTTATGTTATTTTATTTTTTATTTATAGGCATAATCACGAACGTTTTAGTAGCCACTTGAATGACGCATACCTTCCGCTTCCAGATTGCCACAAGTGCCGAACGAGTTTGTAAGAAGGATGCATTCGTTTTAAATAGCTTGTTAGCATTAATGTAAGATAGATGTCATTGAGTAGTGACGCAAGTGATGACTGATTATACCTTTATATCTAATGTCTCAATCATGCGAGATGCTGGAAGTTCGCTGCAAAATGATAATTTAGCATTTGCATAGAGGAGATTGCACCATCTTCCTCTTGTGACGACGGAGATCCCATCCTATTACGCATCTTTCTTTAAGGTGATATGAAGTTTCCCTGTCATTTGTTGATGATGTCATTAGCTGAACAGATCATACACTTTATCTAACGAAGTTAAACAAAAAGGTTTCCACTTCATTATGCAATTCAACAAATTGGTTCATAAACTCAGGACCAAGTGAGAGAGTTCTTAAAACCTCTTCTGGCAATAGTTTGCTAGGATCTGTAGCTATTTCCAGCTCATATATCCCCGTTCTTTGATACTCCTCCTAAAACACGCAGAAGGACAAAACAGTTTGTCAGAAAATTGTAAGACATCTCACATGCGACATGAATCACGAGTATACCTCCCCTATTGGTATCAGTGACTGAACAATTTTCTCACGTGAGGGGGTTTGTGATAAGGATGCATATATAACAAACTGCTGATTAAGAATCACTGCAAAGCCACGAATAATCTATTGCTTTTGTCCCCCAAAAAAAGTAACGTAGGCAGATGTTGTGAATTCTGATATTAATGACAGAAGCCAGCCAAACCATTTACAGTGGCATCCCTCCTGAGTTGACAAAGACTTTGACATTTCATGGAGTTGATGTCTGTATTTGATGAGACATCATAATAGCTACGAGAATACCACATTCAATCAGCTGGAACCATGGAAGATATCCAGACACGTGCATCAAACGATGGACTACCACTTATATCTGCGTAATGCAAAATACAGTAAACACAAAAATTATAGCAGAAACAAAAATTGTTTTATTCAAATTCCAAAAATGCTAGCAAAAAACAAGAATACTGATAAATTTCTTCAAAATCATCTCGTATGAGCAAGTGAAAAAAATAACCTCAGAATCAGGAGGCGTGCATGTCGAGGGATTCATGTCCTTTCTAGGTTGTTCAGTGTGGACAGATTTTCTTTGGGGGAGAAAACATCTGGTACCGGATTATCCTTGAAAGTTGTTATCCTGCAAACGCAACACCATGAGGTCGCTTGAGTTACCAAAACATTGTGGTATGGAGCCATTCACGTGATTCTTGGAGAGATCAAGAAAAACGAGTCCAATTTTACAGAGCATGGGATCAATTGTTGTAGTCAAGTTATTAGCACGTAGGTCTAATAGTTCCCATGTTTTCCACGTTGGAATGATTGAAGAGACCGCTTCTTCCGATCCACTGATAAAGTTGTTGGAAAGATGCAATTCAGAGACAGGATCTTTCCTTAGCACGGACGTGGAATCTTTTCCTATTGTACAGAACCATTTGGGAAGTTTGACTTCACTTTTATTGTTGGAAAGATCTAAGAGGAATAATTCATCTTGGGTTTTCTGGAAATCTGGAAACTGCCTTATGTTTGACGAAGACAAATCCGACTCATTAAATTTGGGAAAAGTGAAACTCTCACCTTTATTTGGCAGGGAGACATTGTTATGAGAAAGATAGAGTTCTTTTGAGGCAACACAGATTCGAGAAGATGCAGAACTCAATGCTTAAGTTATTAAAACTAAGATCAAGAGTAGACAATAAGCTTGAAGAGATGTTGTGATTATCTAGACTGGTGAGCCGGTTTAGACTTAGGTTTAGGTGTCCCAAAGTAGGTACTCTGAATAAAGAAGAAGGAACGGCTGCAGTGATTGAATTATTTGACAAGCCAAGAGACGAAATAGTAAGTTTCTCTAGTGCATTGGAAGGATTAGAGACCTCTGTCAATTGGTTACTAGAAAGATCCAACCCTTCAAGTAGAGTAAGATTCACCAATGACAGCGGGAGCTTTCCTGTGAAAGCATTGTTCAAAAGCTGCAAATCAAGTAATTGCCTAAGGTTTCCAAGGGTCGATAGGATTTGACCGCTAAAACTATTCGTTGAATGATACAAGAATTGTAGTTGCATGAGGTTGTCTATAGAAAGTGGAAGTTGACCACTAAAACTATTGTCTGAAAGATCCAAATCTTCCAGTTGCCTTAGGTTTGCCAGGGAGGATGGAAGTTGACCACAAAAACTGTTGCCTGAAAGATGCAAAGCAGAGGTTTGAGAAGGAAGGCATGGGAATGGTCGAAGGGCAGTGGTGGAGGAGTTGAGAGAATGTGAAGCAAAGAAGCAACAGGAAACAAGAAGAAGAAGGAGACAGGACAAATGAGTTTCATGTTTCATTCGCTTCATGTTGACAGAGAAAGGAATTAGGACGAAAACTGGCATATCAAGAGCGATGAACCAAGACAAAATGTTAAGGAGAGCAAGTGTGTGTGTTGGTGTAGGATTTGAAGCAGGCCAAAGGCTTATGGTGTGTTTGACGCATTATTTTTCTTTCTCCTCAATAAAAACATTTATTCCTTTAGGAATGCAATTTTTATTTTAGAGTTGGTTGACTTTTTAAAAACTATTTAAAATTTTTGTTATTTTAGAAAAAGACAAGATTGAAATGAAATTTTTTGGTCCATAATAGAACAGATTCTCAATTCAAGTTGTATATTTTTAAAATTTAAGATGGTATGCCAAATGGTAGGATCTTAATTAATATATGCTATGACTCCAACAATTTGACGCCACATTACTATTGCAATAAGACTAATAAAATACTAACTTAAGATGCACATGAGTTTGTGGTTGATGACGTGAAACATGTGAAGACTAAATACCTCGTCTCCAATGTATTTTAACAGTATAAATATTACTTTTGCTACAAGAAGAGTGGGAGATAATATTTTCATACTTTATGTTCCAATGCTATAATGCTATTTCAAATGCTATTTATACTTTTTGTCGTCTTTATTATGCTTTGTAGCTCGTAAAAATGAACTTTTAGCATTTAAATGATTTAAAAGTAAAAATTTTGTATTGATTACATCGAAAAGTGAAAACTTCATCCTCTAAGAAGTAAAAGTTAAATTTAGCATTAACTATACCTTATGATAAATTTACTATAGAGTTAATAAATTTGACATAAAAAATAACACTCTATTGAAGAGTATTTTTTTAATCTAAATATAAAAAATTACCATTAATACACCAATTCAATATCATATTGGAGATGCTGTAACATTATTTACAGGTCATAATATAAAGTAGTCAAACTAAGATATGATAAATACGTACCTTTTTCTTCTGTTTCTGTCCACCATTTTACCTTCTCTTTCATATTTATTTTTCTTATATATAAAGAAATATATATTTATATATTTCTCCTCTTCCATTGTTTTTCTTTCCAGAAAGTCCCACCGTTGACGTTTACTTGACCATCTAATCGGTGAGTTTCTCACCACGTTCACCCAAACTTTTGCCGATGATCAAGATATAAATCCTTACACACGTCTTTAATAAATTGAGTAGAAGCTTTATGCATTGTATCAAATTGAGTAATTAAATTTATACCCACAATATTAATAAATATCTCAATTTGATAAATACTTCATAATGTAACCATAATAAAACTATCCTTTATAAATACTTTTTATATAATATCATATTCAACTTTTTCGCACACCTATTTTCATTTTAATTTTAATTTGTTACAGACATGATCTAACGATAATTTCACACTTATTATTATAAAGTAAGGTGTTTGAATCCTCAATTTCCAAGTTCCCCCCCCCCCCCCCCCCCCCAAAAAAAAAAAAAAAGAAAGAAAGATAGTAGAGGGGAGGGGTAGACTGAACAATGATTTTCTTTCTAAAAAAAAAAAAAAGGAATTACAGTATCCCTAATCCTATTAAAATTCAGAGAACTGAAATAGAGTCTGAGTACTAATTACGCCAAGGTCTTCGCTACAAGGACATAGCAAAGAAACATGCACTTCTTTTTTGTTTAATGAATTCGATCTGTGGACAAAGTAAGATTATCAAGATGTTGCAAATCAGGCCAAGAGCCATGGATGTAAAACTGTCTCCATTTCTATCTGAGCAAATGCATTATTGTCGAGCTTCAACAAAACTACGGGTTTTAGATGCCTTCTCAGTTATTTCATACTTGCTTAATCAGCAACTGTAGCCTCACCGATATTACATTTGTTCATCACCAACAAGATGAACTGTTAATCATTTTTTTTTTTTTAAAGATGAATTGTTAATCAAGTTGGGCATAAAACTTTGAACAAAATCATTCAAAAAAAAAAAAAAAAGAGAGAGAGAGAGGAAAAAATGAATAAAGTCCGACTAAATTATATCTAATTTGAGACGATGACTCCGTCATCATTTTTTTTTTTTGGTTATTTTTTGTTGTTTCTTATTTTATTCTTCTACGTTATCTCTTTTTCTGTAATTCACTAATTTCTTTGTCGTTCTTAGATTTCTTCTCGTTTTATTTGTGGTTTATTATCTTTTGTTATCGTGCTTACCGTTTTTTCTCACACTTTTTCTACTTTTGTGATTGTTCTCTTGTGATTGTTTTATCCTTTGTCATGCAACCCTTAAGTTAATTGTGATTTCTAAAAGATGTTATTGGGTATATAAATATAGTGGTGACCACTTGTGTGTTAAAAAATAAAAAAGTTAAAAGTGTGATATTTTCTTTTTATCATCTTCTCTTTCCCGGGCTATTTTCTCCATTGAGATCAAGAACTAACTTTGATGGCAGGAAAGGCAATCCACGTAATGTATTTGTGCATGTTTCTGTTGTTATGGGTAAAACCCTAATATTTTAGTAAAAAGAGTAATGAATAAAAAAAAAAAAAAAAGAAAAATCAAGTGCACACACAAAATTTATAGTGGTTCACCCTCAATGTGAGAGCTACATCCACTTTCAGTCATTGTAGACATTCACTATAATGGAAAAGAAGATTACAAGAGAATCACATGTCTCATGCCCCTCAAACTCGCTTTTCTTGTAAGATGAATATTTCCCCAAAACAGGTGCCCCAATATAGGTAAAATTAGGGCAACCAAAAATACGTAGTGAATCTGCATGCTAACTCTACGTCAAGGCAATAATTACGCTTCAGTGTTTTCAATGTCTTTCAGTTGATCTTCCAGTGTATTTGCATTTTAGCCATCATGGCTTTCCAATCTTTTCCCTATGGCCCGCTCTCGGAGATCCTTCCATCTTGATTAGAGCTCATGCCTCATAGTCCTTTTGAACTATTTCATATTTGTGGTAGTAGAAGAAGCAATATTCTTTCACCCATGTCTAATTGTTGACAATTTCACAAGCCCACTAATAGCATATGAAATACCCGTGTGGATAGTCATCATCTTTATCAGCCATTTCCCTGAAAAGATGATTAAAGATTCCTATGAATGTTCAGGAACCAATAGCAAAACGAATATTGTCTGAATCACAAGAAATAATCGGGAACTTCAAATAGCCAGTGTCTGGAACTTTTGAATCAGAGCGGAAATATAAGCATCACAACAAAGAAGACCTTAACATAGAGATGGAAGGAAGAAATACAAAAGTATGATCAATTACCTTCTTATCTAATGTCTCCATCATTTGATAAGCTGAAAGTTCAATGTTCCTCCTTATGCAGGGGATTGCACCATCTTCCTCCTGCGATGACACGCATTGAGTTATGCCTCTCTTCCTCCTGCGACGACAATGTATTGGGTTAAAGCATCTCTCTGTTTTTTTTTTGGGTACTTTTAAGGTTCTACGTCAATATTATTAAGGGACATTAATGACAAAAGTCTAACCGTGTTTGTTTCGTTTATCGATGATGTCATTAGCTGCAAAGACCTCACATTTGCATCTCATTGTGTTGAACACAAGGGGATTTCGCTTTCTTATGCAATTCAACAAATTTTGTCCATAAACTGGGACCAAATATATAACAGTTTTTCAAAAACATCTTCTGGCAATGGTTTCCTCTCATCGGAAGGAATCCCCAACTCATGCATCCCAGTTCTCACAACCTCCTCCAAAAAGAATCATAACAGAAAAAAATTTGTCAGAAAAGAATTGTAACAATGATCTCATAATTCTTTTTTTTTTTTTTTTTTTGAATATGGCATAATCACAGACATTTTAGCAGCCAGTTGAATGACGCATACCTTCCAGATTGCTACAAGTGCCCAACCGTTTTCACATCCGAAACGTGTTGGTAAGAAGGATACATACATTTTAAATTGCTGATTAAGAATCTCTGCAAAATCACGAAAACTATAACTTTAGTTAGTCCCCAAAAAAAGTAACCTAGGCAGATGCCGTGAATTGTGAT
>CM046377.1:15555772-15622041 GCA_025413485.1 Ficus microcarpa | reverse complement strand
TTTCTATGCAATTAATATTTTTTTCGTAATATTTTTTTCGCCATTATAGTAGTTCTTACTAAGTAGAGCCACCATGGTAAATAATGAAAGGCATGTAGCACTATTGTCTCCCAAACTTGTTACTCTTTGATAACTTGCCCTCCAATATTTAATTTTGACAATTTACCCCCCCCCCCCCCAATTAACTTTGTAAATTTTTGCATCGTGTCCTGTTTAGTTAACTTTATATTAAATTAAATGTTTGAATTGGAAGATTTGCATTAGATTTGAACATTTTTAGTTAGAAATGGAGTTTGTCTTCACACAAGACACGTGTGGGTTTTTAAGCAATATGTGGTGCTTTGTAACAATTTAGAAAGTTCAGAGAATAATAACCAAAATTAAGAGTTTGTGGACAAGTTTCCAAAAGTTTGACAAGTTTAGGGTACTAAATACATATAGATATATAAATACGAATTGGACAGATTGTCAGACCATGGGGCGCTGTCAAGGAAAAGCAAAAAAACGAATGGTTTCAGATAAGAAACAGAGAAGTTCAACTTCTATATGGTGAAGTAATTTTGTGTTTCCAGTACCCTAATATAGCCACTATCTGGACCTTTGAAGCAGAGAGGAAAGTTGAGCATAAGCAGTACTAAAACTATAACTGATTACCTTTTTACTCATTTCCGAGTCATTTCGAGATGCTGAAACTTCATTGTCAAATGCTAATTTTCCATTTACCTCCCTCGGAATCGGGTTGCACCATTTTCATCCTTTGACGACACAAGATCCAATCATGCCTCTTTCGTCTTAAAGCATGTGGACCAAAAATATCATCACACCTCACATTCATGTTAGCCTCCATTTAGTATTTAAGTTTAACTCAAACTAAACTGTATTTTTTCATCTTAATTTTTGTTTTTTTCTGAAAAGTCAACAAAATTTATAATTAATTTTTAAAAAGTTAACAGACTCCAATTTAAAATTTTGATTTACAACTAACTTACCAAACGGAGGTTTAGTTGTAGATGATGGAAAAAGTTATTTATTTATTTATTTTATTTTGATTTTTTTGGTGTTGTTGTTAATACAGGCATAATCTCGGACATTTTAGTAGATAGTTGTTCTTAAACCGAAGTCTACCTACAAATTGAAAAATCACTTCGTAAGACAGCGCAAACGGAACACCATATTACTCAGGCCACAAGATGAATTGGAAAAAAGAAAGTGTAATGTAATAATAAGTGGAACAACATATGATTGAGAACAATGTTGGAAAGCAATAACTACCGATGACCTAAATTTTACTCTGAAAAAGTAATGATTTTAATTTTTATTACATAAAAATACAAAAAAAAAAAAAAAAAAAAAGGCTGGGTGGCCTATTTTGGTCACCCAATCTCATGGATGACCGAACTTTTACTTTTTCTTTTTCTTTTTTTTTTTAACAAAATAGCCGTTCATCATTTTTTTTTCTAGATTTGATCAATCACTGATTGACTATAATTCTTGATCTTTACCAGCTTTTGACATAGATGTCCAATTCTTGAAGAACTCGGAGGGTAATCCTCCACTAAAATGGTTATAAGAGAGATCGAGAATTTTCAATTCTGCAAATGCCAAAGGTTTAGCGACAGACCATATAGGTCCCTCAAATTTGTTTGATCCTAATATAAGAACCTTCAAGTTTGGTAAATTTTGCAACCAAAAAGAAAACAAATCACTCATTTGATTTTAACCGAGATTCAGAAAGTTCTTAATTCTCCTAATTTGGTCGACCGCTTTCCGCTTCCATGATTATTTTCTTCATTTTTATCTTTATTTGTGGTCCACTTGACACTCCGTATTAAACTCATCATTTAAAGTGTAAATATAACACAAAAAAAGACAATAGAAAACATTTTAAAAAGTGTCCAAAATCAGTGAGCCGAATAATGGAATATATTAAGGCTTACTTTTACCGTTGTTTACTTCATTTGTTGTTTCTTATTTGCGTTGTCCTTCTATTTTTCTTGGTAGTTTTATTTCTCTCATGTTTCTTCTTTTTTGGGTCCTTTCGAACTTAATTATCATTTTAGTTTTTGGTTATTGGTTTGTTTTTTGGTCATTTGTTACACTTTTTTTCAAATGATAAGTCATTTATCAATTGAATGTCCTCGGTGTTGTTGTTTTCCATTTTATTGCACAACAGAGATAATAGAGGGGAGTGATTGCAAACATAGTCTAGTCATAATTGTTTGAATGCAAGGATTATTTCCATTTTCTGAAGATTTATTTGATTTCCTAGTTTTATGATTATTAACTAGCAAGATAATTAGGCAGACATATTGGCTTGATTTAGTGGATTTTTTGCTCCTTAATTAGGGTCCTAATTGGGTAACCAACCTTTATATATTTGAATTTTCGTTTCTCAAGAAATAATATAATAACAATGTAGCCCTATTTTCTGTGTTATCAGTAATTTCACATTAGATTTCATTATAAGGTGAGGAGCTTGAATCTCTTATTCCCAAATTCACAAAAAACGAAAAAAAAAAAAAAAAAAAAAAAAAAAAGAGGATAGTAGAGGGGTGGGGTACACTGAACAATGATCTTCTTAAAAAAAAAAAAAATACAGTATCTCTAATCTTATTAAAATTCAGAGAATTGAAATAGAGTCTGACTACTGATTACGCGGCGGCCTTCGCCACAAGGACATAGCAAAGAAATGTGCACTACTTTTTTGTTTAAGGAATTCAATCTGTGGACAAAGCAAGATTATCAACATCTGACATATCAGGCCAAGAGCCATGGATATAAAACTATCTCCATCTCTATCTGAGCAAGTGCATTATTGTTGAGCTTCAACAAACCACCGGTTTTAGATGTTTCTTCCATATTTGTTTAATCAGCAACCGTAGCATTACCGACATTATATGTGTTCATCACCAACAAGATGAACTGTTAATCAAGTTGGGCATAAAACTTTGAATAAAATCATTAAAAAAAAAAGAATAAAATCTTACTAAATTATGTCTAATTTTTGAGACGATGACTTCATCATTTTATTTTATTTTTTCTTATTTTTGTTGCTTCTTATTTTATTCCTCTCATACGTTTTATCTTTTTCTGTCGTTCACCAATTGCTTTGTCGTTCCTAGATTTATTCTCGTTTTATTTCTGGTTTATTATTATTTGTTATCGTGCTTACCGTTTTTTCCCTGTCACTTCTTTTGTTGTTCTTTTCTTATTGTTTTCTTCGTTATGTTTTAAGTTAATTGTGATTTCTAAAAGGTGTACGTGGGTATATAGATATAGTACCTTGATCATTTGTGTGTTTAAAAAGAGGAAAAAAAAAAAAAAGGAGACTAGTGTGATTTTTTCTTTTTAACATCTTCTCTTTTCCGGGCTGTTTTCTCCATTGAGATCAACAAGAACCAACTTTGATGGCAGCAAAGGCAACCCGTATAATGTATTTGTGTATGTTTATGTTGTTATGGGTTAAAGCCCTAATCTTTTAGTATAACGAAAGCAATGAAAAAAAAAAAAAAAAAAATTCAAGTGCACACGCAAAATTTATAGTGGTTCATCCTCAATTTGAGAGCTACATCCACTTTTAGTCACTGCAAACTTTCACTATGATGGAAAAGAAGATTACAAGAGAATCATATGCCTCACGCCTCTCAAACTCACTTTTTCTCTTGTAACATGAATATTTCCCCAAAACAGGTGCCCCCGGTATAAGTAAAATTAGGGCAACCAAAAATACATGGCGGATCTGCATGGAACTCTGCATCAAGGCAATAATTATGCTTCAGTGCTTTCAATGTCTTTTAGTTGATCTTCAAGTGTGTCTGCATTTTAGCCGGTCAGGCCTTTCCAATCTTATCCCCATGGCCCGCTCTCCGAGATCCTTCCATTTTGATTGGAGCTCATGCCTCGTAGTTCTTTTGGACTATTTCATATTTGTGTTAGTAGGAGTATCAATGATCTTTCACCAATGTTTTAATTGTCGACCATTTCTCCAGCCCACTAACAGCATATGAAATACCCATGTGGATAGTCTTCATCTTTATCAGCCATTTCCCTGAAAGATGATAAAAGATTCCTCTGAATAACCAATAGCGAAATAAATCTTTGTCTTGAATCAAGAGAAAATAATCGGAACTTTGAATAGCCATGAATCAGAGCGGAAACATAAGCATCACAATAATGAAGACCCTAACATACAGATGGAAGGAAGAAATACAAAACTATGATTGTCTCCGACATTCAATGAGCTGAAAGTTCAATATTCCCTCTTTACACTGGGGATTGCACCATCTTCCGCCTGTGACGACATGTGTCGAGTTATGCCTCTCTTCCTCCTGCAACGAAGTATCGAGTTATGCATCTTTTTTTATGGTACTATTAAGGTTCTACGTCAATATTATTAGGGACATTAATGATAAAAGTCTAACTGCATTTGTCTCGTTTATCGATGATGACCTTACATTTGTATCTCATTGTGTTGAACACAAGGGGCTTTCCACTAATTTCTTATGCAATTCAACAAATATGTCCGTAAACTGGGACCAAATAACAGTTGTTCAAAACATCTTCTGGCAGTAGTTTGCTCTGATCAGAAGGTAATCCCCAACTCAAGGATCCCAGTTCTCACAACCTCCTCCAAAAAGAATCAAAACGGAAAAAAAATTTGTTAAGAAAATTGTAAAAATGATCTCATAATTCCGTTTTTTTTTTTTTTTTTTTAAGGTTTAATCGCGGACATTTTAGTAGACAGTTGAATGATGCATACCTTCCAGATTGCTACAAGTGCCCCAACCAATTTCACATCCGAACGAGTTTGCAAGAAGGATGCATTTATTTTAAATTGCTAGTTAGCACTAATGTAAGATAGATGCCATTGAGTAGTGACACAAGCTATGATTGATTACCTTTTTATCTAATGTCTCAATCATGCAAGATGCTGGAAGTTCGTCGTTAAATGATAATTTAGCATTTGCATATAGGAGATTGCACCATCTTCCTCTTGTGACGACGGAGATCCCATCCAATCACGCATCTTTCTTAAAGGTGATATGAAGGTTCCCTGTCATTTGTTGATGATGTCATTAGCTGCACAAATCTTACATCTTCATCTAACGGAGTTAAACACAAAGGGCTTTGAGCTTCATTATGCAATTCAGCAAATTTATTCATAAACTCCGGACCAAGTGAGAGAGTTCTTAAAACCTCTTCTGGCGGTGGTTTGCTAGGATCTGCAGCTATTTCCAGCTCATTTATCCCAGTTCTTTCATACTCCTCCTAAAACACGTAGAAGGACAAAACAGTTTGTCAGAAAATTATAAGACATCTCACATTTTGGTAGCCACATGAATGACAAGTATACCTCCCATATTAGTACAAGTGACTGAACCATTTTCTCATGTAAACGGGATTGTGATAAGGAGGCATATATTTTAAACTGTTGATTAAGATTCTCTGCAAAACCACGAATAATCTCTTACTTTAGTCCCCAAAAAAAGTTACCTAGGAGATGCTGTAAATTGTGATAGTAGTGACAGAAGCTAGACAAACCATTTACAGTGACATCCCCCTTGAGTTGACAAAGACTTTGACATTTAAAGGAGCTGATGTATGGATTTGATCAGACATCAAAATCACTCAGAGAATACCACATTCAATCAGCTGGAACCGTGGAAGATATCCAAACAGGTGCATCTGAAGATAGACTACCACTTATATCTGCCTAATGCAAAATACAGGAAACACAAAAATTATTTATTCAAATTCCAAAAATGTGAGCAAAAAACAAGAATACTAATAAATTGGTTCAAAATCATCGGGTATGAGCAAGTTAATAAATAACCTTCAGAATCAGGAGGTGTGCATGTCAAGGGATTCATGTCCTTTCTAGGTTGTTCAGTGTGGATGGATTTTCTTTGGTACAGGACGACGGAACTTCATTTTAGACAGATTTGTATGACCCGTCCCGTATAAGTTGTAGTTAACCTACAAGATGAAAAGCTTACATCATAAGAAAAGAGGAAAAGGCAACAATAGCAACAGGTGATGTAAGCTTAGCAATAATGCCTGATTATTACCAGGCACTTGAAGAACAGATAATTAGCTAATCCTGGAAACACACAAACCAGATTGAACTCTTTTAAAAAAAAAAAAAAAAAAAAAAAAAAAAAAAAACCACAAAAAACCACTGGAATGCTTCAGTTTGGGGGGAGCTGCTTACCTGAAACTGAAGAATAAAGGGAATGTGGACTTCATCATGAGGTTGTAATCATTTGCCAAGAAGTTCACCATCCTGAAAAGAAAGTATGACCATTGATAAAAAAATCACGACTCCGAAACACGTTTATTTCTCTAACAGGATTTATTGAATCATCTTCATATATTAAGTAAAAGGCCTAGACCATTTTTCCGTCAAACTTCAAGGTCAGTTGAATTGAACTCAGGATCTTGACATTAAAGATGGGTGTCGAATTACCGCTAGGCTACGCCAACAACCATAGTTTTAGGCCAAATTATTATTATTATTATTATTATTATTATTATTTTTTGCGCTTAAAAGACAAATCAGTAATTTTTTTACGCAGAAAAATTAAAAAGAAAAAAGAAAGGCAAACCAAAGACAAATAAAGACGTTGAAACCTATAACTGCCCAGTTAGAACTTTATGGCTTCTTCTAAATAGCCTATTTGTGAGTACCATGATCTATCCACAGGAAAATGAGAAAACTTGCATATAACAAAATAACAATTTTTTAATAGCAAAAAAAAAAAAAAAAAAAAAGTATCTACCACGAGTTAATGTTGAAAGTCTACATAAAACATTTTGGTATATAGTATTTCTCATGAAGAAACCATGAACATTGATGTAAGACAAAGCATGTTTTCATGAAAAATAAATTAAAAATCAAACGGACTGTGGCCAAATGTACAGACATAGATAAATTTGTAGACAAATTACGAAGAAGGCATATATTAAATTAAACTCATTGCTTTACAAGATAAATTATATATTTGGTTTCAAAATATAGAAGAAGTACCTTTAAAAGATTGTACCTTGATTCATGGTCACCAGAGTATGAAGCCACCAAAAGTTCTTGCGAGCCAGTATGGTCTCCTTGAAATAACCACATATCCAGTGATAATCCCGATCAGAAAACCACACCCGTATCCCATTGCTACTGGTCTCCAACTAAAGCCAAAATTGTCCGACTCTGATCGGCGGCCACGGTTAGAAGTTGGTGCTGCATCGTCTCCACATTTCTCCGACAATGGAGGGCCGCATAGTCCCAAATTTCCATCGAAAGATGAATTTAAGAATGTACTAAATTGTCTCTGTTGCGGTATTGGGCCAGTGAGTTGGTTTTGGGAGAGATTTAGATACTGAAGAAATGTGAGGTCGGTCAATTCTTGAGGGATTCCACCAAAGAGCTGGTTTTTAGAGAGATCCAATGACTCGAGTTCAGTTAAATTCCCCAACGATGATGGGATGAGGCCTCCAAACTCGTTGCTTGATAAGTTGAGTGCAACCAGGGAACGAAGTTTCCCTATACTCCTTGGGATTTCTCCGTGAAATCTGTTGTTGGAAAGATCTATGCTCACCAAGAAGGGTAAAATTTCGGAATACGCCAGTTTGCTACTCTTAGTGCTTAATATTACCAGCTCGTGGTAAAAGATACCACCCATTCCGGGCAAATAAGCCTCTAAAAAAGTACTATATGGTTCTTGATCTTTAAGAGCTTTTGACATGGATGTCCAATTCTTGAAGAACTCGGAGGGTAACACGCCACTAAAATGGTTGTAAGAGAGATCGAGAATTTGCAATTTTGCAAATGCCAAAGGTCTATCGACAGACCATATAGGACCCTCAAATTTGTTTGATCCTAATATAAGAACCTTCAAGTCTGGCAAATTTTGCAACCAAAAAGGAAACACATCACTCATCTGATTGTAACCGAGATTCAGAAGTTCCAAACTTTGACATTTGATCAAAGATTGTGGAACCTTGCCCTGTAAACGGTTGTTACTAACATCCAATGCTTTGAACATCTCACAACCATATTCCGTAAACATATCATTCGATAAGTTTCCGTGAAAGTTGTTCTCTTGCAAATGCAGCACTACGAGTTCCCTCGAGTTACCGAAACATTGAGGAATGGTGCCGTTTAAGCGGTTCTTGGAGAGATCAAGAATTAATAGTCCAAGTTTACAGATCAGGGGAGCAACTGTTCCGGTCAAGTTATTCGCACGTAGGTCTAACAATCTCCATGTTTCGCATGCTGGAATAATTGAAGAAGCCGCTTCTTCCCAACCACTGATAAAGTTGTTGGAAAGATACAATTTGGACATAAACTCTTTCCCTATCGTCCAAAACCATTTGGGAATTTTGCCTTCAATTCTGTTGTTGGAAAGATTTAAGATCGCTAATTCATATTGGGTTTTCAGGAAAACTGGAAACTGCCTTATGTTTGACCAAGACAAATCCAAGACGTTGAATTTGGGAAAAGTGAAATTTTCACCTTTATTTGGCATTGAGACATTGTTACGCGAAAGATTGAGTACTTTGAGGTGACCCAGGCCCGAGAAGATGCTGAACTCAATGGTCAAGTTATTAAAACTAAGGTCGAGAGAATACAACGTGCTTGAAGAGATGTTGTGATTATCTATGCAGGTGAGCTGGTTTTGGTTTAGCTTTAGGTCTTCCAAAGTAGGTATTCTGAAAAAAGAAGAGGGAATGATTCCACTAATTGAATTGTTTGACAAGTCAAGAGAAGTGAGAACCGTGAGTTTCTCTAGTGCATTGGAAGGATCAGAGACCTCTGTCAATTGGTTACTAGAAAGATCCAACCGGTCAAGTAGAGTTAGATTCACCAATGACAGGGGGAACTTTCTCGTGAAAGCATTGTTCGATAGCCCCAAATCAACTAATTGCCTGAGGTTGCCAAGTGAAAGGGGAATTTGACCACTAAAACTATTGTCTGAAAGTTCCAGATCTTCCAGTCGACTTAGGTTTCCAAGTGAAGATGGAATTTGACCACTAAAACTATTGTATGAAAGATCCAGATCTTCCAGTTGCCTTAGGTTTCCAAGTGAAGATGGAATTTGACCACTAAAACTATTGTCTGAAAGATCTAATTGTTTTAGAGATGTGAGATGTCCAAGTGACGTTAGAATTTGACCACTAAAACTGTTGCCTGAAAGATCCAACTCCTCTAGTTGCGTTAAGTTTCCAAGGGAAGAGGGAATAGTGCTTGAAAGACTACAACCTCCAAGATTTAAGAGAATCAACGACTTAAGATTGCCAATTGAAAGAGGCAGTTTTCCAGAAAATTGAACGAAGAAAAGATCCAAATATTTCAGGTTACTGCCAGATTGAAATTCTGGTAAAGAACCCAAATCCGTAGGGTCGGAATCGAAAGACGACATATAAATTGTGTCAATCTTAGGCAAGTTGAAGATATAGCGTGGGAATTCACCATGCAAACTACATTCACCAAGAGACAGAGATGTCAAGGAAGATAAGTTTACCGGGGATTTATGCGCTGATGAAGAAAAGATTGTGAGGCAGTCTAAGTAAAGTACTCTCAGCTTCGTCAGGTTCTGGACAAGCCTCGTCCAATCGACCACCATGGGATGATCAAAATCGTAATAAGAGGAGAGATCAAGTGAAACCAATTCGGTCAGTCGTGCAATCTCCGGTGGGACCTCCCCTGAGAAGAAGGAGTAAGAGAGGTTGAGGTGGGTCAGCCTCGTGAGATGCCCGAATCTCGATGGAACAGTGGAGAGACTGAAGTTGTTGAAGGCTAAGTTGAGACTTTGAAGGTGAAGCAAGTCAAAAAGACTGCTGTTAGGACTGAGAGGTCCATTGATGCTGCAGTTATAGAGATCAAGGCTGACAACCTCGCCGTTCTTGGCATCGCAGGTCACTCCATCCCAAGAGCAACAGTCCCTGGTATGGTTCCAATTCTCAAAAATGTTTGCATGAGAAGAGGAAAACTCTTGCTTCAGTTGGAGCAAAGCAGAGGTTTGAGAAGGAAGGCATGGAAATGGTCGAAGGGAAGTGGTGGAGTTGAGAGAATGTGAAGCAAAGAAGCAACAGGAAATGAGAAGAAGAAAGAGATAGGACAAATGAGTTTCATGTTTCATTCGCTTCATGTTGACAGAGAAAGGAATTAGGACGAAAACTGGCATATCAAGAGAAATGAACCAAAGACAAAATGTAAAGAAGAGCAAGTGTGTTTTGGTGTAGGATTTGAAGCAGGTCAAGAGCCTCATTTATATACATCCAAAGTCCCGTTTGGAGTGACCACCGCAATTGGTGTTTTCAAGATGTTTTATCACGCGCTTCGCACGTATGGCAAACCCATGAGGCAAATCAAAAGAAAAAAAAAATGTATAAAAAGTTTGTAAATTGTTTTTTTAAATTATTTTTTAATAAATTTTTTTTTGCAAGAAATGGTTAAAAAAAAAAAAGAAAGACAGAGAAAAAAGTAGAAAAAGTAAGGAAGAAAGAAAAAGCACAAGATGACAAAATAATTGAACCAAAATTTTGAATAGTAAAAAGAAGGTAACTCTCCTTTATATAACAGTTATCGATTATAGATTATAAATTATAGATAGAGATTATTATGATTTTTTGAAAAAGGTAAGCCAATTTCTCTATTTGTATTTAACTATATCTTTTTTTCTCTTTAAAAAAACTCACACTTTAAAAATTCATTATTTTCTTATTTTAAGTCAAAATGAAATTAATTTTTAAATTGCATAAAATGATAAAAATAGAGAAACAAGACTTATATTACTAGTTTTTTTTTAATACTGTTAAAATTTTTTTGTTTTTTTTTAATTATCATAATTTATTATCAACCGAATAAACATTTTCAAACATTTATTAATGGTCAATAAAAACAAGTTTCGAAACTTCAACTGCAGTTGATGTTCTGAGCGCTACCTGAGAAAGCAAGATATGTATTTTTTTTGCACCAAGCGTAATTTTATTTAAAAAAATGAAAAATAAAATTCTTACTATCTTAAAGCATAAGGCCTAAAATGAAACAATCAAAAGTAAACTTATTTAAGCATCATAATTTTTTTTTAATCGAAGCTTCTCATTAATATTGCTAGCTTAGAGAGGTGCTCATAAATCTAGAATTGTTGGTTACTCTTGAATAATTATTTGATGTTAATTAGAAAACAAATTTAACTCCCGTCATTGATCATAATAGATGATGGCTAGACCTTTCATCATCACGTTTCCTAAGCTTGTTGCTTTTTTCTTGTGCGTGGCGTGGGATTAGGGCGGAAGGAAAAGTAGTCAGATTGCAAGTTGTGGGAACGATTCCTGAATCGCAGGAATCGTTCGGAACGATGCCGTGGATCTCAAGTTATGGAAATCAACTAATACTCTACGAAAAAAAGCCTTATGCAAAAACAACACGCGGATTGACCTTTAAAATAAGGTTGTCGTGGGAGTTGGAAGAGGGGCTTCCGCCCCCCTTTAGGGATCGATGGCGGGGCCCCCAAAAAATCTACAATGTAACCAATTGTTCATTTGGGGTATTTTGTAGATTTTACATTTATAATTTCTGTTGTCCTAGTTTATATATAGAGGATACCGTTATTGGAGTTTTATTTATCGGAGAGGGCTGAAAACCACACAATCTTAGTACATTCCTCATTGTTATAACATTTATGCTCACCGTCAAAATGGAACCACTTAATTAATGGATTCTATCCAAAAAATAAAAAATAAAAAATAACAAAAGGTATTCTAAGAGCTGGAATTTGAAGTGATAATTTTGGATGTGTGATAAATGTAAGACTCTTTTACAAATCTATACATTTACGGCATTTTGCATATTTGTCCATTCAATTTTTCAAACTCTGACAATATCCTCAAAATTTTATTTTTGGAATTTTACCTCCCAAACTTGCATACGTGCCTCATTTTATAAATCGTTATATGCTAAACCGATGGTGGAAAAGCATGTCCAACCAGAAATTCCCAAACTCTAATTCAAACCCTAACACAAGTATCTCAAATTCTCAACTTTCAATCACTAGAATTCAGCCAAAATTCGGAGCTTAATTAATAAAGTAGACCATAATACAACAGTTTACCAAGTAAGTGAACTGGCCAAATTTAAAGTTTAGGAGGTAAACATGTACACTACAGCATTTAGTACACAAAAATATCTTATGTCCTTTGTGGATATATTTATTCATAGTTTACCAAAAACTTTTTTTTTTTTATATTGAAGCATTTCGTTGTACAATATTGCTAGTTTAGGGAGGTGCTCATAAATCTAGAATTGTTAATTAGTTAGTATCAGATAATTATTTGTTGTCAATTAGAAAACAAAGTTGACTCCCATTATAGATAATATAATATGACCAGAACTTTCATCATCACGTGTAGTCCAGGTAAACGGACCGTCGTTGATGGATGAGCAACAAAGAATTAATGACTGATATTAACAAAAGAAATTTCCTTAGCATGTTGCTTTTTTCTTGTGCGTGGCGTGGGATTAGGGGAAAGTAAAAGTATAGAAAATCTGAATATGAAGACTTGAAATGCGTGACGAGTTCGCTTTCTTTAAAGCGTTATTGTCCCCTCTTGAAAAGAGATTGCTTCGGGTTGAATAACAGATTGCTTTCAGAATATGACAAGCCTTCGTAAACAAATTTTAACACTAAACAAAAGTAAAAATTCGAATTAAAAAAAAAAAAGCAATATTTCTGAAAGAATAACCGTAGAAGAGAGAGAGAATTCGAATTTCTTTAGTAAAATGAAATTTAGGGGGTGTTTGGTGAATGGGTTTAGTTTAAGATTTTTAAGTTTCAATAGTAATTTTTCAGAAAAGACAAAAAAAATTTTCAAAAAATACAAAAAGCTTTTTCAGAAAAAGACAAAAATCATGATGAAAAAAAGTACAATTTAGTTCAAAACGAACTAATGTCCAAACGGGCCCTTAACTTCTCTACAACTCTTTATAGAAATATGACAATTTTTGTGACACCCTTTGAGAAAAAATTGCCATTTTAAAAAATATATTTTCTTTTGAAAAAATACAACCCTTCTAAAAGTTACATCTTTTTCGAATTTAAAGTTAATAAATAATAACAGTTAAACTCAACGGGACACATGTCACGTGCACAAGTGCCAAGTACGCCTAATAAGTGTCAAAGTGTCTCTGCAACTTCACTGTTAAGTTCGTTTTATTTTATTTTGTTTATTTACTCTTGACATTACTTTGAATTAGGTCGCGATCTAATTCTGAGTAGAAGTTGAACCAAACAGGAATTGAATTGGAAACCTATGAAACGATGTTGTGAAAAGATTGAGAGAGGAATCCCATAAGCAGAGCAAAAAGAAAAGGAATAAAATCGACTTCACGAGAACCAAAAATATGCAGGATTAAGAAGCGTGAGTAGGATTTGAATTCTTTGAGAGTGCACGTGTAAAATCAAGATTGATTAGTTATAAATTTGATGGTCTAGATTTATTTCTTATAGACTGATGTTCCACCCTTTTACGTTACAATAACATTTGACTGACTTGAGAATTAATGGACGCTCCAATCAAGGTTAATTTCTTTCGATTCTTAGGTCTAATTGGTCCAGCTGGCACTTGCTGTCTTGTCTTGCTCCTACTTTTTTTTTTCCTTTTATTTTCTCTCTCATTTTTTCACACTAACTAAAGATATGAAGTGAACAACAACCTATTTTGTTTGCCACCATGTCGTTCGTTTTAATTAGCAAAACCTATTTTCTGTGCATGCCTTCACCATATTGTTACAAGACACTCATTTTTCATTCCATACACTCCTAGTGAAACGGACTAATAAAGAAAAATGCACATATTCATTTTACTGCCGTTTGTTATTTAATTTTTGTCATTTGGACATAACTGTCATTTTCTTTCTGTTGTCGTTTTTTCTGCTTCGTAGAAAGTCGTTTATTATGCACATATTCTTAGTCTCTTTTTTCTTTTTTCTTTTTTTTTTTTGGCCCCTTGTTTTAAGAATTTTATGGTTGTCCTAGAGATTTGTTCATAAACCAAAAATCAGAATTCATTCATAATAAGTTGTTTACAAATATGACTTCCAACAGTATAAGATCTGCCAAACTAAGATTGAATTTCATGGAGTAATACTTAGTCATTAATAGCTAATTACAGTTTTTCTTTTGCGTGGGATTAGGGGGAAGTAAAAGTAGCTCCTTGTAATGAGTTGTTATTTTATGGATGTCGTTTTAGTTGGTACGTCGTTATCTTTTTTTTTTTTTTTTTTCCCTCTCCATTTACGTATCAAAAAAAGAACGAATGAAAGAGAGAGAAATGGAAGAATCAACTTGGAAGACTGGTGTGGAGTCAAACAAGAATTTTCAAAGATTGCCTAAAATTTCGGGGATGTTTAGCTGCCTGCTGGCACTCGCTGTCTTCTTCTTGATTTCTCTCTCTTTTATTTATTTATTTATTTCCTTCTCTTTTACACTAACCTTTCGTAAAAATTATACGTGAAACTTACGCGAAAATTATTAATAAACTATATGCAACATGTACAGCCACTCTGCTAGTGTTATATTGATCACAGATGTTTAGAAACTACAAATATGATTTCATTAAAAAAAAAAAAAAAACCCTGTAAAAGCATACAAACACTTTGGAATAAAATAGGAAACCACCACAGGATCAAGATTCGAGTGATCAAAACACATCACAATTGCACATCGAGACCTAATCCTTCTAATTTAAAAAAAAAAAAAAAATTAAAACTACAAAAATAGATTGAAATACAAATAAATATGAAAAAAAAAAATCCTACCCGAGAGGAAAATTATGATAGTCATCTATCTTTATAAAGAAAAAGGATAAGTTATGCAGTCCTACTTCGCTTAGAAATGGATAAGTAAAGAGATTACCTTCTAAAAGTATAGGAACTTTTGGAGTAAAGCCCAATAGCAAAATCGTGTGGGAACAAGACCATAAATGGACAATATCAAAGGGAGGCATATATGGGTCCATACAAATGGCATCATAGCCTATACCCAATAGAAAGTATGGCCAACGAGGACGTTGGACTACAAAAGAAGGGGTGGTTGTGACAGTCATCAATACCTATAAGCAAAAAGGGTAGGCTGTGTAGTTCCACATCGCTTGAAAATGTATATATATGTGATAATTGATAGGTAAAGAGATCACTTTTTAACAGTATGAGGCCTTTTGGGGTATAGTCCAAGAGAAAAACCGTGCGAAGAAGGTGTTGGGGAAGTTGAGAAGGGTTTGGTGGTGAGGAGGTGAAAGAGGGAAGAACGGTGGAGTTTTGGGGTTCGGGATGAGAGAGACAGGCGTCAGAGGATGAGGAGAGAGAAAGGAGAATGTGCCATTAGAGACAGTGACTGAGACTGAGAACTAGGTTTGCCTTTGACCTAAAACCTCCATGGAAGATGTGGAGGGAGAAGAAAAAGAAGCTGAAACCCTAGAGCGCGCTTCTTTTAGTAAAGGAGTGGAGTTGATTATCAAAGAAGGCAATTAAAATGATTAAAACATAAATTTTTTTATTTTTTATTTTTTTGTAGAAAGGAAATTAAATCTATGAAAAAATAATTGAATCGCATGAAATTAAATTTCAGGATTAAAATGTTTATTAATATATTAAAGAGTCAAGTTATCTAAGAAATTAAATTTCTAATATATATGTTTACCTTCTAAAATATTAGAAGGATTAGTTATAGAATTACTACAGTTACAAAATTCGTTTTAAATGAAAAAAAAAAATTTTAAATAAGAATAAGGTTATATCTAGTATAAAGGTTAGTCAATTTCTCTAAAAGAATTTAATTGTGTAGGTAATAGCTAGGAGATAAACTTCTCCTTATTAAGAAGCTTAATTCTCTATTTTTAGGTGGGATCCATGTTATTTAATTCCTAAAAATAAAAATAAACACTAGAATTTAAAATCAAAAATTTAATTTTTTTTTTCAGAGAAGATTACTCATTAATAAACACGTTAAAAAGAGAAAAGAAAAAAAAATAATGAATTTGTGTCATTATGGTACTATTTAATTATTTGTATTTTGTTTCGCTTGAAATTTGCATTACTTTACATTAAAAGCAAAGATATACTCTTATCTCTTCTTCTTATTGTATTTATGTAGATGCAGCTTATAATGGTGCATAATTAAGGTGTTTTTCGTCTTTTACAAAGAATTTATATCTTAGTTATTTATAATCAATCAATTACCTTTTACAAAGAATTTATATCTTAGTTATTTATAATCAATCAATTATCTTTTTGGATAGAAAAAATAGCCTTTTTTTTTTTTTTTTGCAATTATGAATTATTGAAAGTCATTTTTGTCGTGCTTGTAGTCATAATTTAGCGATATTGTATAAGTGTATAGTTTGAGTATTCTACCTTTTTTTTTTTTTAAGTAATTTTAATCATGTTTTGGTGAATTTATATTTGAAGATACAGAAAATAATTGCGTCATCCGAGAGTGCCGGATCTCGCCCATGAGGGTGGCTCAAGGGTGATGGACGCTCCTCTCAAAGGCCTATCTATATACCGTGCACACACATCACACACTCACCCGTAACACCCACATATGACACATAGACTTTGATGTGTCTATTGGACTCAATAACTTGTGTTAGAGACGTTCTTGGTCTAATATGATTAGCATAATCACTAAATTAACATATATTATTGTCAATAATAGATTTTGATTATGCATGGATAAATTCAAATGTTGATCATGTTACTGAGGTCCATACAGGTGATAGAATTATCGTGTCGATAATTTAATTCCTTGATAGGATGCATGAAGTTTAAGCTTGTTAAGTTTGTCTATGTTTTATTTATTTGTGTTCTTATTTGACATCTTGTGCCATACGATTATCATGTGTTCTAATTATGCAATCCAAGTAGGAGAATATTGAAAACAATTTTACAAGGATTTCCATAACTGTTAAACTTATATTATGGTCAAACAATAAAGGAAAGCACTAAGGATTTTGTGTTTTAACTATATTATTGAGGTTGAGTTTTATACGGGCAATTAAATTAAATATTGTGTTTGGTGTATTGGTTTGGAGTGGACTTTTTAGGTTAGAGTTTGTTGACTTTTCAAAAATTAGTTAAAATTTTTGCTGATTTTTTAGAAAAAGACAAAAACCGATTTGAAATTTTTTAGTCTATACCTAATGTCCAAAAACAAGCTTAACCCCTGTTTGGAACACGAGTTTGAGATGAAAATTTTATGTTGAAGTTGGATGACTTTTCAAAAACTAGTTATAAAATGTGTTAACTTTTTAGAAAAGAACAAAAATTGATATGAAAAACTTCCGTATTGATCGTATGTCAATTTTCGGAATGGAAAATTTTCTTGTTTTGAACGAGAAAATCTTTTATTTTGAGGATAAGATGGTGTTTGGATGTGTAACAAAGTTTCTTTTTGAAAACAAAAAATTGTTTGAAATGAGAAAAAATTGTATTAAATGGTGCATTGTGAGAAGATTTCAAAAAGATTCTCTTTCTAAAAGAGTACCATACAAAGTAAGTTTGAAAATAAAATAGTTTTTATTTTACAAAATGAGAGAATGATGGAAAAAGTTGAATCAAATAATTTTTTTACTGCAAAATTTTCCAATTTCAAAAATTGAACATGTCATCCAAACATAGGGGGTTTTCTATAATCCAAATGCACCATAAATTATTTGGTAGGTTGTTGAACGGTGACAGAAATTTGTTGATTATCATGAACCACAATCTTTGCTACCCTTTCAGGCGGTGGATTGATGCATTTGGTTGCGATGCTATCATATAATAATAAAAAATTGGTTGAAGATCATTAACACAAAAAAAATTAACAATAGTACGAATGGTATGAATCTATCATGTTAAATTTAACAATGGTGAAATTGGACTTGGCTTTGAGAGTGGATATATTAAGTGCTAAGAAACTCTATTATTTCATAGAGGACGAGCGTATGGTGTGTTGTGAGGTTACTTGCTGTGGGACTTTGTCTCGGTGTTTGGGGTAGTAAACTTCATTTTTAGACTGCTGAAATTGTCTTGTGAAAGTTCCGCTATGGTATCTTTCTCACTAAGAGGATCTTTTGCTCCAACGTATTGAGACTGAGTTATGTTATGGGAAGAAAAAGATATCGAATGCCTCTTTGTTATTTAGAACACGTCCACAAGTTACATGAGGGCAGATCTACTAAAGGCCTACCAATTATTTACACCTCTAGTTGACGGGATAGCCATGGATGTAACAAGTACGAGTACGAGTATGACCATCATTTTTAATAAATCTTTTTAAACATGGAAAACACTTACTAAGGGCATTTTACGCGATTTAACTCAGCCATACAAGGCAGCATATTTCAAGCTAAAAATGATCCATAATGCACATAATCGAGATATGATGTCCTGAATTTCCTGTCTCATTTGCTATCCCTCCAATAATGTAATCCTATATCATCTGAACTTAAGAATTTAACCATATAAAAAAAAATACTAGTTATTAAAAAACCTTAGACAAATTGATGAGTTATCAAAAGCTTTTTGAAGGAATAACCTTTAAGACAGAAAAATGGGATAACAAAGTTATACTCTAACGCATGTATAGCAAACTTAACTTGTGAATGGACTCTGTTAACTAGAGTCGCTACCTTCAAGGGCAGCTCAAAATGTAACCCTATGTGAGAAACTTCCGAGAACATGGCGCATAGGTTCTCGAGGATTAATTGGTATCTCATCTCGGTACTCATCGTTTCTAATTAAAATAAATAAATAAATCACTTGACATTACAAATAACATTAAAAGAGTCGATGTTCTCAAAAGAAGAATGCATACCCGCATCAATTGCAAAAGAGAGACCCTCATCATAGAAAGAAGCTCAGCAAAAGAGCACATAAAACTAGAGTAATCAAATTGGTTATGGTACATTTTTCTTTGAACGAAAATTTATGCTCAAATATTTGGACAAGAAAACCATATGAAAAAAGGAAGAGCAACTAAAGAAGCTTACTAAGGGGACACAGAAATAGAAATGTACAACATGAGGCAGCTTAACATGGATGCCTATATACATGTATGTATATATATGTATTATTATATGTATATGTATTATATGTATATGTATATGTATTATATACATGGATGCCTAAATTCATGTATTATTATATGTATGCATGCATGCATTCTTTTATATGAACATGTATACGGAGCACAAAATAATCATTTTGTAAGAAATGGTTTCAGAGACTCGGACAAGCTTTGCGGCAATTTAAAACCACTCAACCATGCATTTTGGGTAGAGACCTTGGTCTGCAGCAACAGCCGAAAGGCCTTGAAGTTCTTTCTGGACCTTACACCTCTCGTAGAACACCGGGCAAGCAAGTGAGGTGCACTTTACACCACTTTCCACAAGCCAGTCCCCACCGCCGCAATGTCGGCATATCTGCATGAGAATTGGCAGTTAGACAAACAGATGAAAAAATATAATGCGAATGAACTGACTAGTAGTAATTTCTGGTTAAGTTGGTAGTGTAACTTACTGCAGCAAGACGTTGCATCTCTCTCTCCAACTTTGAAGTCCTTCCGACAACAGCTGCCACAGCAGCAGTTTTGTTTTGGGAACATTGCTTGCACAGATGGGTTGATGCATCGACCAACTGGCCGCACAGAATACAATGTTTCGAGAGATAGTAATAATCAATTCGGGTTCGGAGAGGATTTGAGGTGAAAAGGGGGTGTTTGGAAATCGTCTCCCGGACTGGTCGGGGCATTTCCAGGAACCACTTGTTCAAGTCGGCTCCAACAAGTCCAAACACTCGCTGCAGAGCCGGGATTATCTGCTTGTTAATGTAATACAGACCATTCAGCCTATAGGGTGAACCAAGAGTCAGGAGTTCCAATGGATCCACAACCATATCTACTAGACGAGCCCCAGGCTCTCCATGTATGACGACATAAGGAACTCGTTCTCCATAACGTGGCTCTGCCCTTGGATCAGTTCTCATCGCTTTAGTGGCCACTATTGCAGCTGGTGGGAGTGACGAGGAATCCCTTCTACTGTAGGTTCCTAACCGAACTTCCTTTGCAAAAACAAAATCCTGAAGAGACACCCTTCCGGACAGGATCCGCTTCCATTGACGCTGCAAATATGCTTTAACCTGAGATCAAAGAAGTCAGTCATTACTACTGAGTGAGGCCAAGAGCCAGAGAACAAAAAGCTATTTACATACAAACCCCAATCAAATTGTCCGAGGATCGTGATTTACAACCCAATGAAAATTTTACAACAACCTACCTCCCCATGAAATTTTTCCAAGACCAGTTACATCAAGCTATGGATTTAGTGAAACGATTATTTAGTTCAAATAACAAAAACAATACAATTAAAAGGCCTGTGTTTGCTTTATATGCATGTCAAGTAAAACGCGCTTTTACCTCAGAAATGTCCTGATGTTCGAAAAAGATTCTCAAGGACTGCTCCATTGTTTTGGAAACAGCCTCACATGTATCCCTGCGAACTGTCTCGATACCCTTAGCATCAAAAACAGGTTCCACTTGCTTAGGGCTTTCATAGCTATAACCAACATATCGCTTCTTAGTAAGGAGGAAGCATGGATGATAAACTTTTTCCATTTTAAGAGTAACTGGATTTGGATTCATTGCAGAGATTTCAGAGGCAATCTCATTCCCAATTTTAAAAGCATCTTCACGAGAGCGTCCCTTTAGGAGGACAAACATGCTGCACAAAATAAAGCCAGTCAACCTGATAAGTTCCCAAACACACACAAAGAATCATAATGAACAATATGCCAACTCCCGAATCCATTTGCGGGCTACAAAGATGAACTGCCACGATAAACAATAATAAACAAAAGAGAAAAGTGATTAAAGAGTCCTGGGGTTAAATGGAGACTCTGCCGTCATACCCCATAATAAATAGAAGTAAATGCATACCTGTCAGTATCGCCATAAACAACTTTGGCCTTCCACTTGTCATTAGCATTTACAAAGGAAATAGCCTTTTCGACTGTTCTACGACCACACTGAACAATACTATCCGCAAGCTCGGCACAAGGCATGCGACCACTAAACCCAGCAGCAGTATAGCCATATGTTACATTTGCTATTAGTTTCAATGCCAGCTGTCTTGCATTAAATATCTGGAAAAAATAGTGCAATTTTTACTCTTCGAACTTAAAAGTGCACAATATGAGCCATTACTCAAACAATATTTCCAATAAAAATATTCCAGTAAGATGAAGTCAAATAGACACAAACACTATCATCAAGAAGTTTCTTATGCAACAACAGGTTGGAAAATATCTAGAGAAAATATAGAAGTTGAGGAGAAACAACACAAATTGATAAATGCGATCCCTCTCTCTTTTCTAAAATGAAAAGGTGAGAAAATATTCAGAGAACCACGTTACAGTAGTAGAATGAATGACTGATCAGTCATAGCATAAGTATCTAAGAAAAGTGTTAGTTTACCAATCAATCCCAAAAGCTTAAGCTGTTAAGAGGTGGGCCAACAATAGTTTTATATTTCGACACTCCCCCTCAAGTGCAGGCCAGACAATGGGCAAACGTGCGGACAAATATTAATTTGAAAGTCCAACACAAATTATAAGAAGCTTGAAACAAATTAAGGCCTAACACACAATGATAATAAAGGGGTTAAATAGTGCAATTGTAGAGGTTCAAACCCAAGACCTCCCGCTCTGATACCATATGAGTTTACCAATCAATCCCAAAAGCATAAACTGTTAGGAGGTGGGCCAACAATAGTTTTATATTTCAACAAAAAGTATTCATATAAAACAGCAAGGCTGAGAATCTGAGAATTATTGAAAATCCTACGGCAAAACATAGACATACTCTGTTAAGAAGTTGCTGTGAAGGAAACAATTTTTTCATAGCTTGTTTCACCATAATCCTAGTTGACAATATTTCCTCCAATAAGCGGGGCAATACACCTTTACGGACCTGTGTAACATCAAGAAACAGAAGTTATTAATCTCCCTCGCCCGTTTCTCATCTGATGCTCATGTTAGTTTCCCTTTATAGAGTAAACTGATAAGTATTTCTTAGAGCCCTAATATGAGAATGTACCCTTGTCATGAATATTATTTCTTCTGGACAATAGTATCTCATGCTGGGTTCACAGAACAAAGGCACTTTCTAAACTTTAAGACAGGACAGCAAGAGAGAGAGAGAGAGAGAGAGAGAGAGAGGGGGGGGGGGGGGGAACTGTCAAAAGTTTGCGGAAAATCAACCTGATCTCCAGTTGCATAAAATATACGTGGACTTTGTCTGGCTGCAGCAATAAATTAGGAAAGAAAAAGAAATGGGTAGAAGTACCTTTGATTGGACGTACAGAACACCATTAGGAGTGAGCAGTATTTGATCCTTTAACTTCTGCAGAATATCTGAATCTGGTGAATATTGAGTGACGCCAAGTATATTTGCCTTTGAAGGAGCAATGTTCCCAAGGCATGTAGAATAACACAGGTTGTATGCAATTATCATAGATGGATAAAGCGACTGAAAATCAAAAACAACTACTGGATCTGCATAAAATCTGGACTCTGGTTCCATTACAAGAGGCAGACATTCCATTGCAGGTTGAGAAGCAACCTGATATCATAAATTTGAGGCACTGATCAATCACATTCCGAATCACAAAGCAATTAATTCATAAAGGTATTACTTCGTGCTTAATAAATCCTAACGGGAAGAAAGAAAATAAAAGATATCTGCCACAACTTAGAAGACCGTGAGAGATGATACAGTACAAACCTGCTGTTTCCCAGGGGAAATGGCTAGATAATTTTGTGTATGTGCCAATCTCAAGTACATGGACTCAACACGATATTGTGAACCTCGTGAGAGAACCGAGAAAAAATCGATGCCAAATACACGAGCAAGTTCTGATGTTCGATTTATCTGCACAAGCACACTCATAAATATCTTCCAAGTGTGGAAACAAAGTCAATTGCCTGACAAATGATGACGTAAAACCAAACACAAATGAAAGACAGAGTCCTTTAAAGTGAAGTTCATCCGAACTAACTAGAAGGAAAAAAAAAAAAAACACACACAGCCATGGCATTGTATATAATGGGAGATGGCATTGTATATAATGGGAGAAAAGGAACTTAAACCTAATCGTATCATCCTTCTAACCATTCTCCATTACCAAATAAAGAAATACACAAATCAACACATATCTATAGGCATAACCATCGCCTCAAATAAGACAAAAATAAAATGAAATGAAATGAAAAATAAACAAACAAACGAACAAAAACAGAGAAAAAGAAATAATATAGGCATCAAACAAAGATTTTTGACAAAGATAAGTATCTACTCCATCCTCCCTTCCCAGTACCAAGTTAATGCGGAAAAGGCTTTTGATAGAGAGGAATTGATAAGTATTTTTTCCCCCTTCTCTCATCATGTCAGAGCCTTTCTTACCATGTCAAGTTGGTTCAAAATGTCAAGGTTCAACTTTGCTCTCTCTTTCACGTATTCTAGACATCGATATCTTGCTCGCTCAGGACCACTGGAAAACCATCTGCTTAGCACCTTATGAGAAATATAAGGAATTTTTCGCCTCAATACAGCATCAGCAACTGCTTCAATTGTGTACATATTAAGCTTAACTTCACCACGCATCAGTCGCCAAACATTAAGGACAATTCTACCGCTAACGTGGACCCCACTACCATGAGTTCGTCCCCATTCATCCTCAATTATTGCATCTTCCAAAACAACAGGATCAGCAATTACTGACTCAGGAATTACGTTATCCAGTAGCCCAGTCTCAGGAATTTCTGAATCTCCAGCAGCAATCTTAGTTTCACATGGTGTACGAGATATGCTGTTCAGTACACCTATACCAAGATAAGAAGCTCGTTCTGCCAAAAAACCAAGCGAACCACCTTGAACATCCCAACCCATCAAAATATCTGGGTCAAGTGAACATACAAACTTTATAAAGTGATCAAACAAGCACCTCTCCTCAGAAAAAACCAATACATTGCAGCCAGTAATTCCATCAAGATTCCTGCAAGTGGATGGGGATAACCATCAGAGGCAATTCAAATCCCTAATGCTTGTAACCCACGTGAATCTATATACTCATAAATGCCCACACAAAATGTAGAATCCATACCTATGAGAATTTTCAGCTTTACTGTGCAAGAGCACATGGAGTTCGGCGGCAAAATCACTATCACTAAGAATAGCAAGAGATATTATATTGACAGCATCAAATCGAGGATCGGGTCGAAGATCTCCTCTAGAGGCTGCTTGAACCTATCACCAATTCACCTTCAAATTGGATCAATGTTATAAGACAAACGCTTCTACTCAGCAAACTCTGAGGAGACTTGAAACTTTGACAACAAGAATTAAACACTATCAGAGCAGATATGAAGTTCTCACAAACATAACTTTTGGCACAAGATAGCAAATTTAGGACCAAAGTTCTTTAGGTTATTCTAATTTGCTATAAATCAATTCAGTAAAAAGTAGACAGTAATTATATAAAATAAAAAGTTAAAAAAGTAGACAGTAGAACTAAGCACACCTCTATGCTTAACAACGTCAGCTGCTGTCCACAACCAACACTTGCAGGGTCCCGGAATCCAATTTGACTAAGAGGAGTAGGCTTAGATCTCCCATCTGGCCCTGAAATCTGAGAAATATCTATTGAACAATCAGAAGATGCTTTAACTTTTCCAGCATCTCGTTCCCTCCGCACCGTTGATGTCTTCTCATTACCAGCAAGGTTCCTTATGGTATCAACATTGTCACAGTTATCTTGTGGCCTATGTGCCTGAAGATATTGTTGATGAGGTGTAGAACCTGATTCGGGAGAAGCATTCTTGTTATGATTGGGTGAGGAACTTGGTGAACCAATCAGAGCGCTAGAAGTTCCTGCAGTTTCTTTCAATCACCTGATAAAGAGTTTCCCAATTCTAAAACGTAAACCAAGAAAACATATCAATGTTTACCTTTATGAGATGAAGGCTCTGTCAATACTGTATTTTCCTCCACTGAATTACCTAGAAGTCCCAAACTAAAAATCAGATAGATTCCAAAAACTAATAACCAAAAATTGAAACTTGTAGCTATGGCTTCTGTTACCAGCTGACAGCCATCTTTTCACATTTTCAGATGGAGGCGGTGAAACTAGAGGCGTTAACAAATATGAGTATGAACCATCGTTTTGATAGTGAGTAGGGACACCGACTGGAGCTTCTTGTTCTGAAGTAGATTCATTCACTCCAATGCAATTGTTCTGAAGTTCTGCCTCGTCTTGACAGTTTTCCATAAAGAATGGAAGAAAATCATCCAAAGCTCTCCCTTAATCAGAGGAATTTTTTGTCAACAATGCTTAAAAGAAAAAGTCAAAACGATATGAATGTCAAAACCAAAATCCCAGGAAAAAGACCCACAGAAACTAGGATTTCTTTAATCAATAACACTCAAATAGAAAGAAGCACAGAATCAATAACCCAGCAACAGCAGAATCCAAAACCTGAGAAATTTCTTCCTTAAATTCAATGAAAATTCACAAAATACACCTGCAGAAGTCTCATAAAATTGCCCTACTCCTATATAGGTATAACTCACACTCTTCCAAAATCTTCAGAGTGAAGATGTATCAAGTAATGCATAGTTCCTAGTCTATATATCTAATAACCGTGTGATATAATGTGCATCTAGGACTCTTAAAAGGTCTGTGTCCAAATTGTGAACATGTACTTCTTTCAAAATAAAAATAACAAACTAGGTCAAAGGAATATACGTTACTTCAGAGCAACACAGTCTACAAAATTCAAACTTAATCATGGGCATAAATAGTTGATAACTATGCTCTATGAATGGACAGGGTATTGGAAAGATATGCCATGGCAGGCTTTTATGATGCAAGAAGCAGTTTTAACCTAATTAAAAAGTAGGATATATATATATATATATATATATAAAGCTCTGTTCTTAGAATAGAGAAAGCAAGCATTAGTCTACTGAGGCAAAAAACGTAATAAAATAAAATTGAAAGCTCAACCTGATGCTCCATCATGAGATTCCTTATCCGCACAGGGAAGATGGGAGATAAAAGAATAAGAATAAGCTTTTCTAGATGGCCGATTTATCCAAGCAGTTAGAGGTGGTTTTCTGCAAAAGGTCAAGCTAATTAGATCTGTATCTTGACGATCAATCGTGAAGAGCGCAAAACATCTCCCTGGCTCTGTCCACTGCTTAAAGCATTCACGTCAATTGTTCTATTCATTCCCACTGATTTCTTAAGAGATATTTCATGTTCCAATTCCCTGGAGAATTGACCATCAGTGCAACTCTTCACACACACTTCGTCATGCCCAACAGCAATTTGAAAACAGCTCGAAGCCGCAGCATTCATTGACTCCAATCCCTCACCAGCAAATGTGTTATCCCGAGGATGAGACTTCAATAACGGAACACCGGATTCTTGACTATTTTCAGAATGGCTGATAGCAGCAGCAGAATCAGGAACACCAGGCTTAGACAGCGAGGATCTTGTGTGCATATCAGAAGTACCCGTGGATATGAAGTTCCCAGATCGAGTGGCCACTCCACCACCATCACTATTATCCTTCTTAAAAGAAGTAAAATTTCCATCATCTGTTGTACGGCCAACTAACGAGCCATCAATCCTAGACGAAAGGGTGAATTCTCCAGACATTGGAGTGTCGTAACCAGTTGCTTTAACATCACAAACCTCATGAAGCATTGATTGTGATGCAGTCAGCAATGGAGAAAAGCCAAGAGACACACAAGGCCTCTCATTAGGCTCATCAATAGGTAGCACTTGAAATTCTGAATTTCTAGGGAAGATAATTGTATCTTCTTTTTCTTTCATTTCCAAATGGGCCTCTTGTAGGCCCTGAGAGCAACATTCAACTGGATCAACACGGTAATGCCGCTTTCTCCTCATCAAGTCCCGTACAGAGCATCCGACGAGTGGAGCAACCTCCTTCCCATCACAAATATCACTCTTGGCATGTTTTATTGAAGAATGCTCATGTTGTCGCACCGCATCTTCGGATAAGGAACTTGCAGTTATGGGGCCTTTGGTTTCAGTACAGAAACTGAAAGGTTCTCTCTCATCTTTTGACTTTTCATTTATGGAAAAAGGTAAAGAACCCCATAACAATTTTTTCCTCTTGTGCCTATGATTAAAGCTTGAGTGAGCATCCTCCACGACCTTTTTCTCAATAAGAGTATCCTCTAAAAATACCTGGTGCTCACAAGCCTCATCAAAATTTCTCTTGCAATCAGTTTTGGAGCAATCTTCAGTTGATCTGGCAGGAGGAGTTAAGAACATATTGTCACCAGCACCATCCACTTGGGGAATAATTTTCCCAGATGAAGTGCTGAGACAGTGGTTCTTTTCAGGCAAATTAGCTCTCTCCTTATCCTTAAAGTCAACGAAATCATCAACTGAATCAAGAATGTCCTGACACTCCTTTTGAGATTCACTCTCATAATCCAAATTAGCTTTCTCCAAAACTTCTTCCATGCTACTTGCAGGCAAAAGTGGACTCAAAATGGTCTCGCGAAGAAGTTCATCGTCAGAATTTATGTCATCCGCTGCCTGAGTACTGGCAAGCCACTTTAGAAGACACAAGGCTTCCTTATCTGCAACCTGAAGAAGCATACATGTTTTAATTTGTACATTAAAGACAAGTAAAAATTTCTTATGAAACAACCTGCAAGTTATATTTTGGAGAACAAATAATAGGATTGGAAAATAAATACTAATGCTGGTTCACCTCCTATCAGCTTAAGCTTTTGGTAGCATCAGTAAACTAACATATACAAATATGAAACAAAACGCAAGACAATACAGCTGACTCATACATCCTCATTCCAAATTAGTATTCTGTACGCATGCTTCATTACTAGTTACATACATTCAAATTTTAAAAGTATGTTGACACAAATCATTAAACAAGTTGTATATTAAATCTAAAATAGTAGTCCATTCAGGAGGGAAAAAAAAAATCTAAAATAGTTGCCAAAACTTTCCCCAAATGAACGTGGAGTCACTTATTTAACAAATAAGAAGCCAATCTTGTTTAAGTCGAAGTCAAAAAAGGAGTCAGATAAAATCCAGAATAACTTAAGAACTATAAAACTAGAAGCAGAACTAGAAGAGGCCCAATTGCACAAGTAGAAGGGGGAGGGGGGATGCATACAGCACAAAAACTAAATCTAATTCATTAGTCAAAATAAATACCAGGAGAGAGAAGGGAGAAAAAGGGGAAAAAAATGGTGAAGCAATTTTTATTTCGACAATATAAAAAAATAGGAAAGCGCCTGGAACTTTGCCAGTGAGAGCGCAGATAAGCAGCAATGCAAAGAAGCCCAAACATACAAGTGGAAGAAAGAAATGCAAAACTATAATTGATTACCTTTTTATCTAATGTCTCAATCACGCTAGATGCAGGAAGTTTGTTGTTAAATGATAATCTAACATTTCCATCCCCATCTGTAGGGGAGATTGCACCATCTTCCTCTTGTGATGACAGAGATCCAATTACGCGTCTTTCTTTAAGGTGATCAGAAAGTTCCATGTCATTTTTTGATGATGTCATTTGCTGCACAGATCTTACATCTTTATCTAACGGAGTTAAACTCAAAGCGCTTTCTGCTTCATTATGCAATTCAACAAATTGATTTATAAACTCTGGACCAAGAGAGAGAGTTCTTAAAACATCTTCTGGCGGTGGTTTGCTAGGATCTGCAGGTATTTCCAGCTCACTAGTCCCAGTTCTTTCATACTCCTAAAGTATCCAAGAGAACATTACAGTTTGTCAGAAAATTGTAAGACATGATCTAACACATTTTCGTACTGACATGAATGACAGGTATACCTCCCAAATCGGTACAAGTGATTGAACCATTTTCAGATGTGAACGAGTTTGTGATAGGGATGTATACATTTTAAACTGCTGATTAAGAATCTCTGCAAAACCACGAATAATCTATTACTTTAACTCACCAAAAAAAGTAACCTAGACAGATGTTGTAAATATGGACAGTAGTGACAGAAGCAACGCAAACCATCTACAGTGGCATCCCCCTCAAGCTGACAAAGACTTTGACGTTTGACAGAGCTGATTTCTGGATTTGGTGAGACATCAAAATTGCCAGGAGAATACCACATCCAATCAGCTGGAACTGTGGAAGATATCCAAACGGGTGCATCAAAAGATGGACTACCACTTTTATCTGTCTAATGCAGAATAAAGGGAAAAAAAATTATTACAAAAACAAAGATCATTTTATTCAAATTCCAAAAACGCTAGCCAAGAACATGGATACTGATAAATTTGTTCAAAATCATCAGGAAAAAAATTAACCTCAGAATCCAGAGGTGTGCACATTGTGGTATCCATGTCCTTTCTAGGTTGTTTGGTGGAGACAGATTTATTTGGGGAGAAAACATCTGGTACAGGATGACGGAACTTCATCTTAGACAGATGTATATGACCCATTCCATATAAGTTGTAGTCAACCTACCAAATGAAAAGCTTACATCATAAGAAAAGAGGCAAAAGCAACAATAGCAATAGCTGATGAAATCATAGGAATAATGCTTGATTATTAAGCACCTCAAGAACGGATAATTTAGCATATCTAGGAAACGCACAAACCAGATTGAATTCTTACAAAAAACACAAAATTCCTCTGGAATGTTTCAGTTTGCAGAAAATTGCTTACCAGAAACTGAAGAATAAAGGGAATGTGGGCTTCATGAGGTTGTAAACACTTGTCAAGAACTCCACCATCCTGAAAAGAAAGTATCACCAATGATTTAAAGTATAACTTATAAGGCCAACCAACAATGACAAAACATGTCAATTTCTCTAACAGGACGTAAATTGATATGCTTCAAAAACACCTTCATCTTTTATCTTCAGAAAAATGCTTAAGTTCAACAATTTTGAGGCCCAAATATAAGCTAAATAACAGATTGGTTAAGAAAAATGTGCACATTTGCAATGGAAAAGAGGAGGTCCCTTTTGCTTATATATAATTGAATGCTGTGTCTGGCACCTAAAACAGAATTTTCATCTTAAGTAAAAGTTCTAGACCCATTTTTTTTTTTCCTTTAAACTTGAAGGTCAGATGAGTTGAACTTAGGAGCTCAACATTAAAGATGGGCATCGAAATTACCACCAGGCGAAGCTAACAACCATAGTTCTAAGTCACATTATTTTTTTACGCTTCAAAAACAATTGAGATATTTTATAAGCAAAAAAGTAAAAAAAGAAAGGCAAACCAAACATAAATAAGGACATTGAAAACTACACGTGATCCTGTTAGAACTTTACGGTTTCTTCTAAAATAAGGCAACACAGTTCTAAAGGGGTCACAGATATCTGAAATTACAGAACATAGAAGAATATAAGTTAAGAAATTGTAATTAGGACACAAAGTAGTAGCATGATTAGCAACAATGGAATATAAATGAGATGTTCAAGATCAATACCAGAAGAAGATTAGCAGCACGAGAAACATCATGTGGGTAATAGCTTATATCCTGTCAAGGTACTCAAAAATATACTCCTGGGCCATCAAAAAGCAACAGAAAACAAAAAGGATACAGGTATATCTTCACGAAGAGCTCCTCTGATGAATAGTAACCATAAAATCTTTTTGCACGAACAAGGCTGCAACCATGAACATGCTGCCGTCTTGAGCATGCCTTACTTTTAAGCTGGAAGATATCATGCACAGAACTTTAGCACCTAAACTTTTGACATCACCCATCCAAAGAACAAAAAGCGTGTAAAGCAAATACAAGAGCCCAAGAGGAGAACTCTATCTGATGCAACGAGGCATACCGACCTTTAAGGCTTTCTCTATAGCTAGAGCTATTTCGTGCGTGAATGCATCACCTATGCAACCAAAAAAAAAATAGAAAACCTAAGTAAATTTGTGCACCCACTCAGAAAATGAAAACATCGATTATCATAGCAGGTGGGTTAGATAATAGAATGAAGATTCAGAGGGGGAAAATAAAGAGTTGTAAATCTCAATCTAGCAAATCTGCAAGTCCCTCTAACAGAAATTCTACATCAATCTTCTTTTGGGCATTGGCTCAAACAGGAAAGATTCTATTTACCTTCTTTCTGAGATTGAATATCGGCACATGGCACATACAGATAAGGCAAAACCTACAAAAAAAAAAAAAAACAAAAAACAAAAAGCCAATTGTTAGCCCAAAAAAAAAAAAAATCATTCATTAGGTAAAATCTCAGAAAAAAATTATATATATAGCAACGTTACACAAGGAACAGATACCAACCATTGAAATAAACTATATATATATATGATTTTCAAGATCATATCAAAGCATTAAAAAAAAAAAAAAAGGATTGCAAAAATCTTAAGGAAAAAAAAAAAAAAAAAAGGGAAATGAAGAATGTAGAACGTGATCTTACTTGATGGACGTGCAAGCAAGTTTTCTGACCAGCAGGAGTCGAGCCGTATATTCTTATCACGGGAACCTCATTCACTTTCCCGCCTGAAAAAATCATTCAACAGAAATTACTTTTCCAAGAGAAAATCAATCCACATATAAACCCTAGCATCAACATTCTGATTTTCATGAATTCGAGAACCGTTAATTCACGAACAAATTTCAACTAACACCAACTTTCGCAAACAATAAACAACCAAAATAAAGCGATATTAGACAAAACCCTAGAAACGAAGAAAGAAAATCTGGATTCCAGCAAAATCACCGCAACCAAACAAGTAGAGAGATGGAGCGGAGTGACGAAACGGCGTCGTGTGAGTACCGTGGAAGCTGCTGTAGGAGAGGTCGAGGCCTGGAATCGGCGGCCCCATGTAGTAGTCGGCGGCGACGATGCGGACGCTGAAGGTCTGCGAGTCCGCCATCGGAGGTTGCTTGAATTGACGGAAATGCCCCCGGACGACGACGGACTTGCTAATCGCCGATGAAGGGCAAAAATGAGACGAAATTCGTTTGGCGCATAACCAGAAGTATTTTGGTTTATTTTCGAAGGCAAAAGGGAGTAAAAAAACTTCTTGTGTACTCTTTCTCCAGTTTCGCGGCTTTTCGCCCACTCAGATGATGCTTCTACGGTCTGCCACGTAGCATTTTTATTTTTTTTTAATTTGAAAAAACGTGGTAAAAGAGAAGCCTAGCCTCTAATTTTAAATCACAGGAATGCCATTCTCTTCGCATTTTATCTAGCAGTCTAAAAAATTAGGGGAATAAGTTTTAAAAAATAAAATAAAATAAAATTAGAGAATAGGTAAAATTGGTTATTTATATTAATTAAATATTATCCATCATTGATTAATCATATTAATTATTTTTTATAATCATCATTGATTATTTATTTAAATTGATTGAATATTTTTAAAAAAATGATAATTAATTTTTAAAAACTTTTAGGCCATTTATTTAAAAACTTTTTTTCAAAAGGCTATGTATCTCTAAATCCCTCATAAAAAATAAGAAAACTTGCTTACAAAAGAATAATAATAATAATGTGATTGCATGTATAATCTAATAGTAATATCACAACTAACTCCATTAAAAAATACAAAATTTGAATTCCACATTTCTAAATTTAAAAAAATTAAAAAAAGATAAAACATAACAATTCACCTATCTCGAGTTAACATTAAATGTCTACACAAAACCTTTTTTTTTTTTTTTTGAGAGAACCTACACGAACTATTTTGATAAGTAATATATCTCGTGAAGAAACCATGAACATTGATGCAAGACAAAGTATGGTTTTATGAAAAAACAATTAAAAGCAAACGATCTGTGATCAAATGTACAATAGCTCAACTTGGTTTATAGATAAATTACCAAAAAGGCATATATAAAAATCACACTCATTGCTATACAAAATAAATTAATTGGTTTCAAAATGTAGAACAAGTACCTTTAAAAGAGTGCGGCTTGATTCATGGTCACCAAAGTATGAAGCCACCAAAAGTTCTTGCGAGCCAGTAGGGTCTCCTTGAAATAACCACATATCCGGTGATAACCCCGATCAGGACTCCACACCCGTATCCCATTACTACTGGTCTCCAACTAAAGCCAAAATTGTCCGACTCTGATCCGCGGCCACGGTTAGAAGTTGGTGTTGCATCGTCTCCACATTTCTTTGACAGTGGAGGGCCACATAGTCCCAAATTTCCATCGAAAGACGAATTTGAGAACGTACTAAATTGTCTCTCTTGTGGTATTGGGCCAGTGAGTTGGTTTTGTGAGAGATCTAGACACTGAAGGAATGTGAGGTTGGTCAACTCTTGAGGAATTCTACCAGAGAGCTTGTTTTTGGAGAGATCCAATGACTCGAGTTCAGTCAATTGCCCCATAGATGATGGGATGAGGCCTCCGAAATTGTTGCTTGATAAGTTAAGCACAACTAGTGACCGAAGATTACCTATACTCTTCGGAATTTCTCCGTGAAATCTATTATTGGAAATATCTATGCTCACCAAGATGGGTAAAATGTTGTCATACGTCAGTTTGCTACCCTTAACGATCAATGTCACTGTAGATACAAAGGCATCAGATGGATTTTTATCTTTACTATCTTCCATCATGGATGTCCAATTCTTGAAGAAACCAGAGGGTAAAGCTCCACTAAAATGGTTAAAAGAGAGGTCAAGAATCTGCAACATTGCAAATCTCAGAGGTCTATCGGGAGACCATATAGGACCCTGGAATTTATTTGATCCTAACATAAGAACCTTCAAGTTTGGCAAATTTTGCAACCAAAAGGGAAACACATCACTCATTTGATTGTAACCGAGATTCAGAAGTTGCAAATTTTGGCATTTGATCAAAGATTGTGGAACCTTTCCCTGTAAATGGTTGTTACTAAGATCCAATGCTCGGAGATTCCCACAACCATATTCTGTAAACATAATATGAGATAGGTTTCCATCGAGGTTGTTATCCTGCATACCCAGAACCCTGAGTTCGCTTGAGTAACCGAAACATTGCGGTATGGGGCCATTCAAGTGGTTCTTGGAGAGATCAAGAAAAACGAGTCCAATTTTACATAGTACGGGATTAACTCTTCCAGTCAAGTTATTAGCTCGCAGGTCTAATAGTTCCCATGTTTTCCACGTTGGAATGATTGAAAAGACCACTTCTTCCCAACCACTGATAAAATTGTTGGAAAGATGCAATTCATGGATAGAATCTGTGGACATAGTATCATCTTTCCCTTTTGTCCAGAGCCATTTGGGAAGTTTGCCTTCAATTTTATTGTTGGAAAGATCTAAGAAGAGTAATTGATCTTGGGTTTTCAGGAAATCTGGAAACTGCCTTATGTTTGACCAAGACAAATCCAACCCATAAAATTTGGGAAAAGTGAAATTCTCACCCTTATTTGGCAGTGAGACATTGTTATGAGAAAGATAGAGTTCTTGGAGATGACCTAGATCCGAGAAGATGCTGAACTCAATGCTTAAGTTATTAAAACTAAGGTCGAGAGACAACAATGGGCTTGAAGAGATGTTGTGATTATCTATACTGGTGAGCTGGTTTAGATTTAGTTTTAGGTGTCTCAAAGTAGGTACTCTGAATAAAGAAGAAGGAACGGCTCCAGTGATTGAATTATTTGACAAGTCAAGAGAAGAAATATTAAGTTTCTCTAGTGCATTGGAAGGATCAGAGAGCTCTGTCAATTGGTTACTAGAAAGATCCAACTCTTCAAGTAGAGTTAGATTCACCAATGACAGCGGGAACTTTCCCGTGAAAGCATTGTTATGAAGTTGCAAATAATCTAATTGCCTAAGGTTTCCAATGGTCGATGGGATTTGACCGCTAAAGCTATTTGCTGAAAGATCCAAGGATCGTAGTTGCATGAGGTTGCAAATAAAAAGTGGAAGTTGACCACTAAAACTATTGTCTGAAAGATACAAATCTTCCAGTTGCCTTAGGTTTCCAAGGGAAGATGGAATTTCACCGTCAAATCTATTGTTTGAAAGACCCAAGTGTTTTAGAGATGTGAGATGTCCAAGTGATGTTGGAATTTGACCACTAAAACTGTTGTATGAAAGATGCAACTCCTCTAGTCGCGTTAAGTTTCCAAGCGAAGAGGGAATAGTGCCTGAAAGACTACATTCTCCAATATTTAAGAGAATCAAGGACTTAAGATTGCCAATTGAAATAGGCAGTTTTCCAGATAAGTACATGGAAAGATCCAAATATTTCAGGTTACTGCCAGATTGAAATTCTGGTAAAATACCCAAATCCACTTGGTCGGAATAGCTATCCGACATATGAATTGCCTCAATCTTAGGCAAGTTGAAGATATAGTGTGGGAATTCACCATGCAAACTACCTCCATTAAGAGACAGAGATGTCAAGGAAGATAAGTTTACCGTGGATTTATGCACTGATGAAGAAAAGATTGTGACAAAGTCTAAGTGAAGTACTCTCAGCTTCGTCAGGTTCTGGACAAGCCTCGTCCAATCGGCCACCATGGGATGATCAAACTCGTCATCAGAGGAGAGATCAAGTGAAACCAGTTCGGTCAGTCGTGCAATCTCCGGTGGGACCTCCCCTGAGAACAAGGAGTAAGAGAGGTTGAGGTGGGTCAGCCTCGTGAGATGCCCAAATCTCGATGGAATAGTGGAGTGATTGAAGTTGTTGAAGGCTAAGTTGAGACTTTGAAGGTGAAGCAAGTCAAAAAGACTGCTGTTAGGACTGAGAGGTCCATTAATGCCGAAGCTATTGAGATCAAGGCCAACAACCTCGCTGTTCTTGGCATCACAGGTCACTCCGTCCCAAGAGCAACAGTCCCTGGTACAGAAAATTAAAGAAGAATAGAAATAAATTTAAGGAGAGAAGAAGAACACAGAGGTTTTTAACGTAGATATATCAATACACAAAAATGTGGCTCTATGTATATACATATTACAGAATCTATTCACGTCTACTTTACAATTCAAATAAATTCAAAATCTAAACTAAATAACTAACTAGATAATTGCTAAAATATATTCAAATATAATCTTACATAATTACGAATAAATAAATAACTATGACAATTTATTTCCTCCTATAACATTACTTGGAATGGTTCCAATTCTCAAAAATGTTTGCATCAGAAGAGGAAAACTCATGCTTGAGTTTGAGCAAAGCAGAAGGAAGGCATGGGAATGGTCGAAGGGAAGTGGTGGAGGAGTTGAGAGAATGTGAAGCAAAGAAGCAACAGGAAATGAGAAGAAGAAAGAGACAGGACAGATGAGTTTCATGTCTCATTCGCTTCATGTTGACAGAGAAAGGAATTAGGACGAAAACTGGCATATCAAGAGCAATGAACCAAAGACAAAATGTAAAGGAGAGCAAGTGTGTATTGGTGAAGGATTTGAGGCAGGTCGAGAGCCTCATTTATATACATCCAAAGTCCCGTTTGGAGTGACCACTACAATTTGTGTTTTCAAGATGTTTTATCACGCGCTTCGTACGTATGCAAACCCATGAAGCAAATCAAAAGGAAAAGAAAATTTGTTAAAAAAGTTTGTATATTGTTTTTTAAAATTATTTTTAATAAAATTTTTTTGCAAGAAATGGTAAAAACCAAAAAAAAAAAAAAAAAGACAAAGTACAAAGTAGAAAAAGTAAGGAAGAAAGAAAAAGCGCAAGACGACAAAATAATTGAACCAAAATTTTGAATAGGAAAAAAAAGGTAGCTCTCTTTTATATCGCAGTTATAGATTATAAATTATAGATATATTATCTTGAAAAAGGTAAATCAATTTCTCTATTTAGATTTAAATATATCTTTTTTTCTTTTTAAAAAAACTCACACTTTAAAAATTTATTATTTTCTTATTTTAAGTCGAAATGTAATTAATTTTTAAATTGTATAAAATGATAGAAATAGTGAAACAAGACTTAAATTACTATATATATATATATTTTCTGAATACTGTTAAAATTTTTATGTTTTTTTAATTATCATAATTTATTATCAATCAAACAAACATTTTCAAACATTTATTCAGGGTCAATCAAAACAAATTTTGAAACTTCAACCGCAGTTGATATTCCGAGCGCTACCTAAGAAAGCAAGATATGTATTTTTTTTTTATTTTTTTATTTTTGCAACAAGCGAAATTTTATTAAAAAATGAAAAAAAAAAAATCTTACAATCTTAAAGCACAAGGCCTGAAATGAAACAATCAAAAGTAAACTTATTTAAGCATCATAATTTTTTTTTTTAATCGAAACTTCTCATTAATATTGCTAGCTTAGAGAGGTGCTCATAAATCTAGAATTGTTGGTTACTCTTGAATAATTATTTGATGTTAATTAGAAAACAAATTTAACTCCCGTCATTGATCATAATAAGTTTATTTTGAAGGGGAAAATAAATAACAAAAAAAGAAACAACTAGACTCGACCTAGCAAAAGAAGCAACAAGCAGGAGGCAATCTCATAGCATTGCTATTAAATTCTCTCATTGAAACTAACCTTTAAATACGTCTCGTTAAAAATCCTGTAGACAAAATCCAAGGGGAAAAAACCTAAAAAGGAAAAAGAGTATATATTTACCATATTGGTCCGCTAAATACAAAGCCAAAGGGGTAATCCCACCGAAAAATATAAAAATTTTGTACTTACTACATTGAAAAGTGAGGACACTAATTATTAATAAGAAGTAAAAATTAAATTTAACATCGACTATACTTTACAATATGTTTGCAACAAAGTTAGCAAATTTAATATCAAAGATAGTATTTTATTAAATAACACTTTTTTCATCCAAATCTTAAAATTTATCATTCACCGATTTAGTATTATATTGCTCTAACATTATATACAGGTCATAATAAAAGTAGTCAAACTAAGATATGATCATGAGTACGTACCTTTATTTTCTTTTATTTCAGTCTGTCGTTTTTTCTTTTCTCTCATATTTATTTTTCTTAAAGGGAGAATTACATTGACATTCGTTATGTGATAACTTTACAAAATAAAGTTATTTTATCACTTTCATGTATGTAAATTGTCTACGTTTTTAAGTATTTTAATTTATTTTAAATTAATTTTGTTTAATTTTATATAATATTAATTTTGTGTAATTATATTTATTAATTTAATATTAATTTTAATATTTTGTTATTTAAATAATTAATTTTCTCGTTATATATGTTATTTAGGTGAAAATGGATAAAAATTAAATTTTGAACTCAAATTAGGAGCAAATCGGTCGTCAAAAAGTAAATTTTGAAGACCTAAGAGATGAAGTAATTATTTCGTGTTCGTGGGCTTTTCTCAGCTCGTTCCTCAACTTTTGCATAAGAAGATAGAAAACCTTACACACGGCAAGGAAAACACGCTTTCAAACTTTGATTATTTATTGTCACCTAGAATAACATACATAAGAAGACCGAAGCCCTAGTTAAAAAATAAGTCATAGTAATTTTCCTTTAAAAAAAAGAAAGAGAAAAAGAATTATGCTCCGTTTTGTGAAATATCTTAAACTCAAATTTTTTATATCAGTTTTTGTATTTTTTTAAAAAGTCACAAAAATTATAACTAATTTTAAAAAAATCAATCAACTCAAATTTAAAAATTTTAACTCAAACCGTTTCACCAAACGGAGCCTTAGTCATAATAAATTAAATATTTATTTTGTTTGTGTCCTCATTTTTCCACCTCCATTTTTTAAAGCAATGTCACCCACCATTGACGTGGGACAAAAATGATATTTAAATTGTGTCTAATTTATTGCTTTTTCTTGTGCTTTTAATTGATAGAACAAGAATTAAAGCTATAGCTTTTTAAAAGTGTTTGAAAGCAAATTCTTAAAAGAGCATAACGAGACAATATATATATATAACGAGACAATATATATATATATATATATAAGCAATACAAAACATTTGATTCATTTTTTTTAAATGAACTAATGGAGTGAATAATTGATATTAAAGAATACTAGTATATTTTAATTAAGTTATCACCTACTAACGATCATGTCCTTTATCAAATTCCCAACTCAATACAAATAATAACAGAAAAGAAAATTACAAAAAAGTTAAGAACAAAAAAAGAAATAATAAAAGCTCAATTAAGAGCCAAAGACGTACATATAAGACTAATTCAAAACCTAAATAAAATAACGAACTAGATAATTATTGGAATAAATTTTAATTAATCTAGATAATTACATTAATGCATAACTAAAATGAATACTATTTATTTTCTCCCGTAACAATTTACATAAGAAGACCGAGGACTGGTTATTAAATAAGTCATATTTTTCGTTTAAAAAAAAAAAAAGAAGTCGTCATAATAAATCAAGTTTGTCTTTTGTTTCTAACATAAAAAATAATAATAATAAAAATAAAAAGAATTTCTTTTGTTTCTGTCCTCATTTTCCCAGCTCTTCCACACCATTGACGTTTACTTGGACTACATACTCACTTCATTTCGTGTTCGTGGGTTTTTCACAGCTGGTTCCTCAACTTTTGCATAAGAAGATAGAAAACCTTACCACGGGATACACGCTTTGAAACTCTAATTTAAAAAAATCAAACTTTAAAATATTATAATTTTGTCATTTCACATTGAAATGAAATGAAAATTTTTATAAAAATTTTATAGAATTTTGAGAAAAACAAAATAAGATCTATATATCTATTTTTTTTTTGAATGTATTTTAAATTTTTACATTTTTTAACTCTATATAGTTCATTTTCCACCAAACATACAATTTTAACTCAACTCAACTCAAATTAAATTAACTTCAAAACTCCAATTCGAATTTAAAATAAACCAGGTAGGAATTATGATTGTCTGGAAAACTATAATCATCCTTAATCACCAAATGAGCATTATGATATTAGATAAAGGAAGTCAACCGAACTACTGTTTCCCCGTGTTCGGGGGACCTTATGGTCTCCCCCGTGTAGGCCGTCGATGGACATTAAGGTCTCCCCATGCGGACCCGCAAGCCTACCATCCTGACTCAGATGGCCTTCCACGGGCGTCACGGGGCAACTCGGCTTGGAAAAATTGCCCCGTGTTTGGGGGACCTTAATGTCCCCCGATGTATAAAAATGACGAATAGGACATGCAAAGACTCATGAAGACCAAGGGCACACGTCATAATGTAAAGTAATCAAAACTAAGGTGTCATGGGTGATGTTTTTTCTTTTGTTTCTTTGTGTCCGATCCTTTATTCCCTTTATCTTTCATGAATTATTGCTTTTCGTATTCCTCCTCTTCCATTCTAAAGCAACTATTAACATTGACGTTTACTTTGATTATATCGTGTTCGTGGGTTTTCAGTATCACTCAACATTGCAGAAGGAAAAAGAAAGAAAACCTTCTGCACACGGTAAAACCAGCTTTCCTTTCTACTCTTATTTAGAAAGTAAGAACAAAAACACGTAAATGTAAGTGTGCGTTCTACTTTCGGTGTTTGATTACTTTTGAGAGCAAAAAGTAAATAGTAGTTTAAAAAGAAAAAAAAAGAAGTAATAATAGCAAACTACAAATTTATCAGGTAAATGATTTATTATGTTTTGTATATTTACTATTTATTTAATAAATTTTCCATTTACTAAATAAATTTGCTGTTTGTAAATGTACTGCTTACTTTAAAAATTTAAAAATTTAGCTATTTATTTCAATTATTTCAAAAAAATGCTACAGACTACAAATTTTTTAATTTATTTATTTTGTGTTGAAATAAAATCTGCCATCATGTTTGAGAAATATAACACTTGACAATGAGGACATCATGTTTTTTCATTCACAACGCTAATATAGAATTCATTTAACACTGTTTGACCTGGAAGACAGGTTATATTCAAGCATTGTCTAAACGAAACAGCACAAATGTATGGTTAGCATAGTAGAGCGAAAATTGCTGAAAATAAATGATATTCATAAAATAAAATATTGACACAGTAGTTATTTAACGTGACAAAAACCATAAAAAAAAAAAAAAAAGGACAACGGACACTGGACACACCAGCTCAAATAGGAGTCCTCGACTTATTCCGAGTTTTGATCCTCCTTTAGCACCTCTTCGACCTTACTCCAGCTTGTCACAACATCAACAAGTTGAGAGTTATACAAATAACTCCATAATGCTATGAATTTTTCACCCTACGAAAGCTCTAAAAAGTTTAAAATAAAATCAATAAATGTGATTCACAACTTGTGTTTCCTTAAAAAAACAAAGGACAACCGATGATAAAAGTGTCGAGATACATTTTACTCCTTTTAAGGTCGAATATCTCGTACAAAAACTACAACTAAATCTGCCATTTGTCAAAAATTCAATTTGAATTGAATATGAAAATATGTATTTCAATTGATAAATGAAAACCCAACACATTAATGAGAATAATTTTCCAATTTTAATAGTAAAAAATCCATCTTAATAGTTTCAAACATCTCAGGAAACTCAAAGAATCCAAAAAATGTCAGAATGAAATTCCAAAAATCATCACAAAATCATACATTTTTTTTCAAAGGAAAATCATACATTTTTTTTAATAATAAGTCTCAATAAAAAAAGATTAAAAATATTAACAAAGGCAATTTATTATTTTTTTGGTTATTTTTGTTGTTTCCTATTTTATTCCTCTCGTTTTCTCTTTTGCTATCGTTCACTTATTCCGTTGTCATTGGTTTTTTGTCGTTTTATTTTTGGTTCTGACCTACTTACCGTTTTTCCTTCGTCACTTTTTCTAATTTTTGTTGTTGTTCTTTTTTCATTATTTTATGGGTAGTAAATAGTTTTTTAAAAGAATTTAGAGACCTCATCTGGCGTCAAGAACAGGTAAACCGTGTCCAAATCTATAAAGATTTTGGATTGAGACCCTTTGAAAATTCCCTTGCCTGGAGCCCCTTCATTAGAAGGATTCAACAAAGTACATGCTATCTTAGCTGGCTCAACTCTGGTCTTTAACTCTCCCGAATCTTTTTTGTTGTAGTGCCTCCTTCTACTTCCTTTTTTTTTTTTTTTTTTTTTTTTGAACTTCCCACACCCTCCTTCTAAACACACACCACTCTTAAATTTAAAATAATTAAATTACTTACTACACACCCCTTTGTATTCCATAATTACCCCTGACTATTTTCATAAAATAAAAACTAATCCATCATTTCAAATTTCTTTTCACACCCACATATTTTCGTTTATTGTAATATTACTTTGATAATATCTAGTCAACGTCTAAATTATATATATCTATCAGAGGAGAAAAAAAACAGTCAAGAAAAAGACATTGAACAATATACGACAATAAGGCATTAAAGAAATTAAGTTTAGTTTGCTTTTTTTTTTTTTTTTAAATAGTTATTATTATTTCTTTTTTGCACAACAGTACCCCTAATGAGAATCAAATTATAAATTCAACATGTTCACCCAGCAAAAATACCGCCGTATACACCAACCAAAGTTACAAAAAAATTAGCCGATGTGTTCAACAATTAATAAATATAGACATACATACATATATAATTTTATGTATAGCAACCAACCAATAATCAACGTATAATGGCAACATGCAAATGTGGGGGAAAAAAAGCAAGGCATAAAAGAAGGAAAAAAAAAAAAAACTATAACGGTAAAACTATTATAAAGAATATTAACATATCTCAACGTAATTTTCTCAGATTAAAATTATGATTTTGTAGTAAGTTTCTAAATAATAAGGTTTATACGCTATTATTATTTTTTTGGATTTGATAGATAGGCGTGCGGAAAGAAAAAAGAATATCATTGAGTTTCTTTTTATCAATTAAGCAATTAAATTTATAATGGTTTTCTTTTTATGTCATTTTGTTTGAGAATATTTTTGTATTTAAAGAATTTAATTAATAGGGGTGCGCAATAAGTCAAAGTGGGGGTGTGAATAGAACCACCCTTATTAATATTATGTTAATATTATGTGTGCAAATAAAATCTCCCTAGAAATGTCTTCTATAGGCCTAGCTACTTGGTTTGTTTGTTTGTTTTTTATTTTTTATTTTTTTATTTTGAATTTTTTCTACTCAAATAGATAATTATAAGCATAAACCAATTGCTTTGAAGTCTACTTGGTTCTTCCTTCTGAAGGTCGGTCATTCTGTTCATGGAAAATGTATCTTCTTGTCTATGTGTTTTACCAAAAAAACAAAAAAAACAAAAAAACCAATTGCTTTGAAGAATGTATAACAATACCGTTGTACATTCCTCCTTGTTGCGACATCTATGCTCGTCATTAACAGGAACCGTTTTATTGCATTATGTCCTAAACAAAAATGAAATAATAAAAGCTCAATAAAGAGCCAAAGACGAACGTAAGACTAATTCAAAATCTAAATAAAATAACGACCTAGATAATTATTGGAATAAATTTTAATTAATCTAGATAATTGCATTAATTCATAAACAAATAAACACTATTTATTTTCTCCCTTAATAATGTCCATAAGACCGAAGACTGGTTATAAAACAAGTCATATTTTTCTTTAAAAAAAAAAAAAAAGAAGTCGTCATAAAAAATCAAGTTTGTCTTTCGTTTCTAACCTAAAAATAAATAAAAAGAATAATAAAAAAAATAAAAAGATTTTCTTTTGTTTCTGTCCTTTTTTTTTCCACCTCTTCCGTACCATTGACGTTTACTTGGACTACATACTCACTTCATTTCGTGTTCGTGGGGTTTTCACAGCTGGTTCCTCAACTTTTGCATAAGAAGATTGAAAACCTTACCACGGGACGTAAAACACGTTTTCAAACTCTAATTTAAAAAAATCAAAATTTAAAAGATTATATTTTTGTTATTTCACATCAAAATGAGATTAAAATTTTTATAAAAATTATATATAATTTTGATAAAAACGAAATAAGATCCATATATATATATATATTTTTTCAGATACATTTCAAATTTTTACACTTTTTAACTCTAGACAGTTCATTTTCCACCAAACGTACAATTTCAAAATTTAACTCAACTCTAATCAAAATAACTTAAAAACTCCAACTCAAGCATACTAATCAAACGGCTTCTAATCTATAGTTGCTTGACCGACGTACAAAAATGGCAAATAGGACATGCAAAGACTCCCGAAGACCAAGGGCACACGTCATAATATAAAGTAATCAAAACTAAGATGTAATGAGTGATGTTTTTTCTTTTGTTTCTTTATGTCCGATCCTTTTCTCCCTTTATCTTTCATGAATTATTGTTTTTCGTATTCCTTCTCTTCCATTATCTAAAGCAACTAATAACTAACCCCGTTTGGTTCTCCGTCTCTAACTCAAAAATTTTTAACTTAAAATTTTTTTTTAAATCAACAAAAATTTTAACTAGCTTTTGAAAAATCAACCAACTTCAAATTTAAAATTTCAACTCCAACCGGCGAACTAATAGGTTTTTTTCTAATTCCAACAAGTACCCCAAACATTGATGTTTCTTTTTTTTTTTTTTTTGGTACATAACCATTGACGTTTACATGGCTTGTATCGTGTTCCTGGGTTTTCAATATCACTCAACATTGTAGAAGGAAAAAGAAAGAAAACCTTCTACACACGGTAAAACTAGCTTTCCTGTCTACTATTATTTAGAAAGTAAGAACAAACGTAAATGTAAGTGTGCGTTCTACTTTCGTCTTTGATTATTTTTGGGAGAAAAAAGTAAATAGCAGTTTTCAAAAAAAAGAAAAAAAGATGTAAATAATAGCAAATAACAAATTTATTAGCTAAATGATTTATTTACATCTTGTATATTTGTTATTTACCTAATAAATTTTCTACATACCTAATAAATTTGCTGTTTGTAAATATACTGTTTACTTTAAATATTTTAAAATTTTGCTATTTATTTCAATTATTTCGTAAAAATGCTACTTACTACAAATTTTTTAATTTATTTATTTTGTGTTGAAACAAAATCCTGCAATCATGTTTGAGAAATATATCACTTGACAACAAGGACATCATGTTTTTTCATTCACAACGCTGATATAGAATTCATTTAAAATAAAATATTGACACAGTGGTTATTTAACGTGACAAAAAAAAAAGGGAAAAAAAAAAAAAGAGACAACGGACACTGGACACACCAGCTCAAATAGGAGTCCCCGACTTATTCCGAGTTTTGATCCTCCTTTAGCACCTCCTCGACCTTACTCCAGATTGTCACAACATCAACAAGTTGAGAGTTATACAAATAACTCTATAATGCTATGAATTTTTCGCTCTACGAAAGCTCTAAAAAGTTTAAAATAAAAGCAACAAATGTGATTCACAATTTGTGTTTCCTTAAATAAACAAAGGACAACCGATGATGAAAGTGTCTAGATACATTTTACTCTTTTTAAGGTCGGATATCTCGTACAAAAACTACAACCAAATGCTCCATTTGTCCAAAAAAATTCTATTTGAATTGAATCTGAAAATATGTATTTCAATTGATAAATGAAAACCCAACACATTAATGAGAATAATTTTCCAATTTTAATAGTAAAATATCAGAATGAAATTCCAAAAATCATCACAAAATCATACAATTTTTTTTTTTTGGAAAGGAAATTCATTCATTTTTTTAATAATAAGTCTCAATAAAAAAAAAGATTAAATATCCTAACAAAAGCAATTTATTATTTTTTGGTTATTTTTGTTGTTTCTTATTTTATTCCTCTCGGTTTCTCTTTTGCCGTCGTTCAACTATTTCGTTGTCATTTCTTTCTTCTCGTTTTATTTTTGGTTCTGACCCACTTACCGTTTTTCCTTCGTCACTTTTTCTAATTTTTGTTGTTGTTCTTTTTTCATTATTTTATGGGTGGTAAATAGTTTTTTAAAAGAATTTCGAGACCTCATCAAAAATAGTTAAACCGTGTCCAAATCTATAAAGATTTTGAATTGAGACCCTTTGGAAATTCCCTTGCTAGGAGCCCCTTCATTAGAAGGATACAATTATATGCCATCTTAGCTGGCTCAACTCTGGTCTTTAACTCTCCGGAACCGCCCCTTCCGCCTATATACTCATGCACCTCAACAGAAAAATGCCTGGACAGAGTCGCAATACGCAAAATGCCGAGAACCAGAAGGAGATGCCTGAAGATTGTCTGCAGGAAGGCCTCTTTCGGGGTTTTTCCTGAGTGCCTCATACTTAGGAGTGCCTTCTTTGGGAATGAAACGGTGACTCATTGAAGGGTGGTTTGATGGCTATTTGGAGGGACAGGCAACCAATAAATGTTTGTGCATGTTTCTATTGTTACGGATTAAAGCCCTAATCCTTTAGTAACGAGAGCATTAATAAAATAAAATAAAAAGTAATCAAGCACACACACAAGATTTATTGTGGTTCACCCTCAATATGAGAGCTACGTCCACTTTCAGTCCCTGCAGACTTTCAATATGATGAAAAAAGAAGATTACAAGAGAATCCCATGCCTCACGCCTCTCAAAACTCACCTTTTTCTCTTATAACATGAAAAATATTTCCCCAAAACAAGCGCCCCCCAATATAAGTAAAAACAGCCAAAAGTACATGGTGGATCCCCGTGCTAACTCTGCATCAAGGCAATAATTAGGCTTCAGCTTTCAATATCTTTCGGTTACTGTTCAAGTGTATCTGGATTTGGGTAGGCCATGGCTTGCCTCTCTTGTCCGCGTGGTCCGCTCTCGGAGATCCTCCCACCTTGATTGAAGCTCATGCCTCATAATTCTTTTGAACTATTTCATATTTGTGGGAGTAGTAGGAGCAAGAGTCTTTCACCCGTGTTTTAATGGCTGATATCTCAAGCCCTCCCACAGCATAAGGAATAACCATGTGGATTGTCTTCATGTTTATTGTCCATTCCCCTGAAAAGATGAAAAAGATTTCCATGAACGTTCAGGAATCAATAGCGAAAATAATATTTGCCTTGAATCACAATAAAATGATTGGAACTTCGAATAACCAGTGTATAGAACTTTGAATCAGAGTGGAAAGATAAGCATCACAACAAAGAAGACCTTAACATACAGATGGAAGGAAGAAATACAAAAACTATGATCAATTACCTTGTTATCTAATGTCTCCGTCATTCCATAAGCTGAAACTTCAATGTTCCCTCTTTATACAGGGGATTGCACCATCTTCCTCCTACGACTGACACGTGTCGAGTTATGCCTCTCTTCCTCTTGCAACGACGTATCGAGTTATGCATCTTTTTTTATGGTACTACTAAGGTTCTACGTTAATATTTTTAGGGACATTAATGACAAAAGTCTAACTGCGTTTGTCTCATTTATCAATGATTTCATTAGCTTCAAAGGCCTTACATTTGTATCTCATTGTCTTGAACACAAGGGGCTTTCCGCTTTTTCATGCAATTCAACAAGTTTGTCCGTAAATTGGGACCAAATGATAGATTTTCAAAACATGGTTTGCTCTGATCAGAAGCTAATCCCCAACTCATGCATCCCAGTTCTCAGAACCTCCTCCAAAAAGAATCGAAACGGAAAAAAATTTATCAGAAAAATTGCAACAATAATCTCATAATCTTTTTTTTTTTTTTTTAATAGGCATAGTCACGGACATTTTAGTAGCCAGATGAATGACGCGTACCTTCCAGATTGCAACAAGTGCCCAAACCAATTTCACATCCGAACGAGTTTGGAAGAAGGATGCCTACTTTTTATATTGCTTGTATGCATTGATGTAGACAGATGCCATTGAGTAGTGACACAAGCTATGCTTGACTACGTTTTTATCTAATTTCTCAATCATGCTAGATGTTGGAATCTCGTCATTGAATGATAACTTTATATTTCCATCCCTATCAATAGAGGAGATTGCACCATCTTCCTCTTGTGACGGCGAAGATCCAATTACGTGTCTTTCTTAAGGTGATCCTGAAGGTTCCCTGTCATTTGTTGACGATGTCATTAGCTGCACAGACCTTACATCTTTCTCTAACGGAGTTGGACACAAAGGCTTTCCGCGTCATTATATATGCAATTCAACAAATTGATTCATAAACTCCGGACCAGGTGAGAGATTTCTTAAAACCTCCTCTGGCAGTGGTTTGCTAGGATCTGCAGCTATTTCCAGCTCATTTATCCCAGTTCTTTCATACTCCTCCTAAAACACGCAGAAAGACAAAACAGTTTGTCAGAAAATTGTAAGACATCTCACATGCGACATGAATCACGAGTATACCTCCCCTATTGGTATCAGTGACTGAACAATTTTCTCACGTGAGCGGGTTTGTGATAAGGATGCATATATAATAAACTGTGATTAAAAATCTCTGCAAAGCCACGAATAATCTATTGCTTTTGTTCCCCAAAAAAAGTAACGTAGGCAGATGTTGTGAATTCTGATATTAATGACAGAAGCTAGTGGCATCCCTCCTGAGTTGACAAAGACTTTGACATTTAATGGAGTTGATGTCTGTATTTGATGAGACATCATAATAGCTACGAGAATACCACATTCAATCAGCTGGAACCGTGGAAGATATCCAGACACGTGCATCAAACGATGGACTACCACTTATATCTGCGTAATGCAAAATACAGTAAGCACAAAAATTATAGCAGAAACAAAAATTGTTTTATTCAAATTCCAAAAATGCTAGCAAAAAACAAGAATACTGATAAATTTGTTCAAAATCATCTCGTATGAGCAAGTGAAAAAAATAACCTCAGAATCAGGAGGCGTGCATGTCGAGGGATTCATGTCCTTTCTAGGTTGTTCAGTGTGGACAGATTTTCTTTGGGGGAGAAAACATCTGGTACCGGATTTTCCTTGAAAGTTGTTATCCTGCAAACGCAGCACCATGAGGTCGCTTGAGTTACCAAAACATTGCAGTATGGAGCCATTCATGTGATTCTTGGAGAGATCAAGAAAAACGAGTCCAATTTTACAGAGCATGGGATCTATTGTTCCAGTCAAGTTATTAGCACGTAGGTCTAATAGTTCCCATGTTTTCCACGTTGGAATGATTTAAGAGACTGCTTCTTCCCATCCACTGATAAAGTTGTTGGAAAGATGCAATTCAGAGATAGGATCTTTCCTTAGCACGGACGTGGAATCTTTTCCTATTGTACAGAACCATTTGGGAAGTTTGCCTTCAATTTTATTGTTGGAAAGATCTAAGAGGAATAATTCATCTTGGGTTTTCAGGAAATCTGGAAACTGCCTTATGTTTGACGAACACAAATCCAACTCATAAAATTTGGGAGAAGTGAAACTCTCACCTTTATTTGGCAGGGAGACATTGTTATGAGAAAGATAGAGTTCTTTTGAGGCAACACAGATCCGAGAAGATGCAGAACTCAATGCTTAAGTTATGAAAACTAAGATCAAGAGTAGACAATAAGCTTGAAGAGATGTTGTGATTATCTAGACTCGTGAGCTGGTTTAGACTTAGGTTTAGGTGTCCCAAAGTAGGTACTCTGAATGAAGAAGAAGGAACGGCTCCATTGATTGAATTATTTGACAAGTGAAGAGAAGAAATAGTAATTCTCTCTGGTGCATTGGAAGGATCAGAGACCTCTGTCAATTGGTTACTAGAAAGATCCAACCCTTCAAGTGGAGTAAGATTCACCAATGACAGCGGGAACTTTCCCGTGAAAGCATTGTTCGAAAGCTGCAAATAAAGCAATTGCCTATGGTTTCCAAGGGTCGATAGGATTTGACCGCTAAAACTATTTGTTGAAAGATACAAGAATTGTAGTTGCATGAGGTTGTCAATAGAAAGTGGAAGTTGACCACTAAAACTATTGTCTGAAAGATCCAAATCTTCCAGTTGCCTTAGGTTTCCCATGTTGCCTGAAAGATGCAAAGCAGAGGTTTGAGAAGGAAGGCATGGGAATGGTCGAAGGGAAGTGGTGGAGTCGAGAGAATGTGAAACAAAGAAGCAACAGGAAATGAGAAGAAGAAAGAGATAGGACAAATTTGATGTCACATAACTATTGCAATAAGACTAATAAAATACTAACTAAAAATGCACATGAGTTTGTGGTTGATGACTTGAAACCTGTGAAGACCGAAGACCTCGTCTCCAATGTATTTTAACAGTATAAATATTACTTTTGCTACAAAAAGAGTGAGAGATAATATTTTCATACTTTATGTTCCAATGCTATAATGCTATTTCAAATGTTATTTATACTTTTTGTCGTCTTTATTATGCTTTGTAGCTCGTAAAAATGAACCTTTAGCATTTAAATGATTTAAAAGTAAAAATTTTGTATTGATTACATCGAAAAGTGAAAACTCCATCCACTAAGAATTAAAAGTTAAATTTAACATTAACTATACCTCATGACAAATTTGCTACAGAGTTAATAAATTTGACATAAAAAATAACACTCTATTGAAGAGTATTTTTTTTTTAATCTAAATATAAAAAATTACCATTAATACACCAATTCAATATCATATTGGAGATGCTGTAACATTATTTACAAGTCATAATATAAAGTAGTCAAACTAAGATATGATAAATACGTACCTTTTTCTTCTGTTTCTGTCCACCATTTTTCCTTCTCTTTCATATTTATTTTTCTTATCTATATAGAAATATATATTTATATATTCCTCCTCTTCCATTGTTTTTCTTTCCAGAAAGTCCCACCGTTGACGTTTACTTGACCATCTACTCGGTGAGTTTCTCACAACGTTCACTCAAACTTTTGCAGATGATCAAGATATAAATCCTTACACACGTCTTTTTCATTATCTTACAGGGCAATTTACCATTCATCACGGGGAAGTGATGCTAATCAAATACGATTATGCATATATATATATATATATATATATCTACATATTTTAGTAATTTAGTCATTAGTGGACGAATTGGAAGGAAAAATGTACAAAGTTGCATACCAAGTCACAGCTTATTGCCCCGGACCACTTTCTAATTCATTTGTATCAAATTGAGTAATTAAATTTGTACCCACAATATTAATAAATATCTCAATTTGATAAATACTTCATAATGTAACCATAATAAAACTATCCTTTATAGATACTTTTTATATAATATCATATTTAACTTTTTCGCACACCCACTTTCGTTTCAATTTTAATTTGTTACAGACATGATTTAACAGTAATTTCACACTTGATTTATTATAAGGTGAGGAGTTTGCATCCTCCATTTCCAAGTTCACCAAAAATAAATAAATAAATAAATAAAGATAGTAGGGGGGTGGGGTAGACTGAACAATGATTTAAAAAAAGAAAAAAAAATTACGGTATTCCTAATCCTATTAAAATTTAGAGAACTGAAATAGAGTATGAGTACAAATTACGCCAAGGTCTTCGCTACAAGGACATAGCAAAGAAACATGCACTTCTTTTTTGTGCAATGAATTCGATCTGTGGACAAAGGAAGATTATCAAGATGAGCCAAATCAGGCCAAGAGCCATGGATATAAAACTGTCTCCATCTCTATCTGAGCAAGTGCATTATTGTCGAGCTTCAACAAAACTACCGGTTTTAGATGCCTTTTCAGTTATTCCATACTTGCTTAATCAGCAACTGTAGCCTTACCGATATTATATATGCTCATCACCAACAAGATGAACTGTTAATCATTTTTTTTTTTTTTTTTGAAAAGATGAACTGTTAATCAAGTTGGGCATACGACTTTGAACAAAATTATTCAGAAAAAAAAAAAAAAAAAAAAAAAAAAAAGAAAGAAAGAAAAAAATGAATAGTCTGACTAAATAATATCCAAGAGACGATGACTCCGTCATCCTTTTTTTTTCTTTTTGTTTCTTATTTTACTCCTCTCGTACGTTTTCTCTTTTTCTGTAATTCACTAATTTCTTTGTCATTCTTAGATTTCTTCTCGTTTTATTTGTGGTTTATTATCTTTTGTTATCGTGCTTACCGTTTTTTCTTTCACACTTTTTCTACTTTTGTTCTTTTGTAATTGTGTTCTCCTTTGTCGCGCTTTAAGTTAATTGTGATTTCTAAAAGATGTTATTGGGTACATAAATATAGTCGTGACAACTTGTGTGCAAAAAAAAAAAAAAAAAAAAAATTGAAGTGTATTTTTTCTTTTTATCATCTTCTCTTTCCCGGGCTATTTTCTCCATTGAGATCAAGAACTTTGATGGCAGGAAAGGCAATCCACGTAAAGTATTTGTGCATGTTTCTGTTGTTATGGGTTAAAGCCCTAATATTTTAGTAGAGTAATGAAAAAAAAAAAAAAAAAAAACAAGTGCACACGCAAAATTTATAGTGGTTCACCCTCAATGTGAGAGTTACATCCACTTTCAGTCATTGCAGACATTCACTATAATAGAAAAGAAGATTACAAGAGAATCACATGTCTCACGCCTCTCAAACTCACCTTTTCTCTTGTAACATGAATATTTCCTCAAAACAGGTGCCCACAATATAGGTAAAATTAGGGCAACCAAAAATACATAGTGGATCTGCATGCTAACTCTCTGTCAAGGTAATAATTACGTTTCAGTGTTTTCAATGTCTTTCAGCTGATCTTCAAGTGTATTTGCATTTTAGCCGTCATGGCTTTCCAATCTTTTCCCTATGGCCCGCTCTCGGAGATCCTTCCATCTTGATTAGAGCTCATGCCTCATAGTCCCTTTGAACTATTTCACATTTGTGGTAGTAGAAGAAGCAATAGTCTTTCACCCATGTCTAATTGTTGACAATTTCTCCAGCCCACTAATAGCAGATGAAATACCCGTGTGGATAGTCATCATCTTTCTCAGCCATTTCCCTGATAAGATGATAAAAGATTCCTATGAATGTTCAGGAACCAATAGCAAAACGAATATCTGTCTTGAATCACAAGAAAATATTGGAAGTTCGATTAGCCAGTGTCTGGAACTTTGAATCAGAGCGGAAATATAAGCATCACAACAAAGATGACCTTAACATACAGATGGAGGAAGAAATACAAAACTATGATCAATTACCTTCTTATCTAATGTCTCCATCATTCGATAAGCTGAAAGTTCAATGTTCCTCCTTATGCAGGGGATTGCACCATCTTCCTCCTGCGATGACACGCATTGAGTTATGCCTCTCTTCCTCCTGCGATGACATGTATCGGGTTAAGCATCTCTCTGTTTTTTTTTTTTTTGGATACTATTAAGGTTCTACGTCAATATTATTAAGGGACATGAATGACAAAAGTTTAACGGTGTTTGTTTCGTTTATTGATATTGTCATTAGCTGCAAAGACCTCACATTTGTATCTCATTGTGTTGAACACAAGGGGATTTCGCTTTCTTATGCAATTCAACAAATTTGTCCATAAACTGGGACCAAATATATAACAGTTTTTCAAAACATCTCCTGGCAATGGTTTCTTCTCATCCGAAGGTAATCCCCAACTCATGCATCCCAGTTCTCACAACCTCCTCCAAACAGAATCATAACAGAAAAAAATTTGTCAGAAAAAATAGCAACAATGATCACATAATTCTTTTTTTTTTTTTTTTTTTTGAATAGGCATAATCACAGACATTTCAGCAGCCAGTTGAATGACGCATACCTTCCAGATTGACACAAGTGCCCAAACCGTTTTCACATCCGAACGTGTTGGTAAGAAGGATACATACATTTTAAATTGCTGATTAAGAATCTCTGCAAAATCACGAATAATCTATAACTTTAGTCAGTCCCCGAAAAAAGTAACCTAGGCAGATGCCGTGAATTGTGATAGTAGTGACAGATGCTAGACAAACCATCTACAGTCACATCCCCCTCGATTGTACAAAGACTTTGACATTTAATGGAGTTGATATCTGGATTTGCTGAGACATCAAAATCGGTAGGAAAATACCACATCCAATCAGCTGGAACTGTGGAAGATATCCAAACAGGTGCATCAAAAGATGGACTGCCACTTGTATCTGCGTAATGCAAAATACAGTAAACACAAAAATTATTACAGAAACAAAAATTGTTCTATTCAAATTCCAAAAATGCTAGCAAAAAACAAGAATACTGATAAATTTGTTCAAAATCATCTGGTATGAGCAAGTGAAAAAATAACCTTAGAATCAGGAGGCGTGCATGTCGAGGGATTCATGTCCTTTCTAATTTGATCAGTGTGGACAGATTTCTTTGGGGAGAAAACATCTGGTACAGGATGAAGGAACTTCATTTTAGACAGAACCCATCCCATCAAAGTTGTAGTCAACCTACAAAATGAAAAGCTATTTTATCATAAGTAAAGCGGCAAAAGCAACAACAGTAATAGCTGATGAAATCATAGGAATAATGCTTGATTATTAAGCACTTGAAAAACGGATAATTTAGCAAATCTTGGAAACGCTCAAAACAGATTGAATTCTTACAAAAAACCACTGGAATCTTTCAGTTTGCAGAAAAACTGCTTACCAGAAACTGAAGAATAAAGGGAATGTGGCTTTATGAGATTGTAAACACTTGTTAAGAACTCCACCATCCTGAAAAGAAAGTATCATCAATGGTTAAAAATATGACTTATGAGGTCAACCAACAATGACAAAAACAAGTTAATTTCTTTAACATGACGTAAATTGGTATGCTTCATAAACATCTTCATCATTTATCTTCAGAAAAATGCTAAGTTCAACAATTTTCAGGCTCACATATAAGCTAAATAACAGATTGGTTAAGAAAAATGTGAACATTTGCAATGGAAAAGAAGAGGTCCCTTTTGCTTATAAATAATTGAACGCTGGGTTTGGCACCTAAGAAAGAATCTTCATCTTAAGCAAAAGTTCTAGACCATTATTTTTTTTCTTCCCTTTAAACTTGAAGGTCAGATGAGTTCAACTTAGGATCTCAACATTAATGACAGGCATCAAAATTACCACTAGGCTAAGCCAACAAACATAGTTCTAAGCCAAATTATTTTTCAACGCTTCAAAAACAATTGAGATATTTCATACGCCAAAAAGGAAAAAAAGAAAGAAAAACCAAACACAAATAAAGACATTAAAAACTATACGTGATCCTGTTAGAACTTTAAGGTTTCTTTTAAAATAAGGTAACAGAGTTCTAACAGGACCCTAGACATCTGAAATTATATAACAGAGAAAATAATATAAGTTACGAAATTGTAAATAGGACACAAAATAGCAGCATGATTAGCAACAACGGAACATAAATGAGATGTTCAAGATCTCTACCAGAAGAAGATTAGCAGCACGAGAAACATCATGTGGGTAATGGCTTATATCTTGTCAAGGTACTCAAAAGTATACTCCTGGGCCATCAAAAGCAACAGAAAACAAAAAGGATACAGGTATATCTTCACGAAGAGCTCCTCTGATGAATGATAACCATAAAATCTTTTTGCACGTACAAGGCTGCAACCATGAACATGCTGCCGTTTCAAACATGCCGCCGTTTCGAACATGCCTTACTTTTAAGCTGGAAGATATCACGCACAGAACTTTAGCACCTAAACTTTTGATATCACCCATCCAAAGAACAAAAAGCACGTAAAGCAAATACAAGAGCCCGAGAGGAGGACTCAATCTGATGCAATGAGGCATACCGCATACCGACCTTTAAGGCTTTCTCTATAGCTAGAGCTATTTCGTGTGTGAATGTTTCACCTATGCAACCAAAAAAAATAGAAAACCTAAATAATTTTGTGTGCCCACTCGGAAAATGAAAACATCGACTATCATAGCAGGTGGGTTAGATAATAGAATGAAGATTCAGAGGGGGAAAATAAAGAGTTATAAATCCCAATCTAGCAAATCTGCAAGTCCCTCTAACAGAAATTCTACATCAATCTTCTTTTGGGCATTGGCTCAAACAGGAAAGATTCTATTTACCTTCTTTCTGAGATTGAATATCGGCACATGGCACATACAGATAAGGCAAAACTTACTAAAAAAAAAAAAAATCATTTATTAGGCAAAATCTCAGAAAAAAATTATATATATAGCTACGTTACACAAGGAACAGATACCAAACATTGAAATAAACTATATACATATATATATATATATGTATATGATTTTCAAGATCATATCAAAGCATTTAAAAAAAAAAGATTGCAAAAATCTTAAGGGAAAAAAAAAAAAGGGAAATGAAAAATGTAGAAAGTGATCTTACTTGATGGACGTGCAAGCAAGTTTTCTGACCAGCCGGAGTCGAGCCGTATATTCTTATCACAGGAACCTCATTCACTTTCCCGCCTGAAAAAAATCATTCAACAGAAATTACTTTTCCGAGAGAAAATCAATCCACATATAAACCCTAGCATCAACATTCTGATTTTCATGAATTCGAGAACCGTTAATTCACGAACAAATGTCAACTAACACCAAATTTGGCGAACAATAAACAATCAAAATCAAGCGATATTAGACAAAACCCTAGAAACGAAGAAAGAAAATCTGGATTCCAGCAAAATCACGGAAACCAAACAAGTAGAGAGATGGAGCGGAGTGACGAAACGGCGTCGTGTGAGTACCGTGGAAGCTGCTGTAGGAGAGGTCGAGGCCTGGAATCGGCGGCGCCATGTAGTAGTGTCGGCGGCGACGATGCGGACGCTGAAGGTCTGCGAGTCCGCCATCGGAGGTTGCTTGAATTGACGGAAATGCCCCCGGACGCCGACGGACTTGCTAATCGCCGATGAAGGATAAAAATGAGACGAAATTCGTTTGGCGCATAACCAGAAGTATTTTGTTTTGTTTTTTTTTTTTTTTTTTTTTTTTTTTTTTTTTTTTTTTTTATTTTTGTTTATTTTCGAAGGCAAAAGGGAGAAAAAAACTTGTTGTGTACTCTTTCTCCAGTTTCGCGGCTTTTTGCCCACTCAGATGATGCTTGTACGGTCTGCCACGTAGCATTTTATTTTTTTTTTTAATTTGAAAAAACGTGGTAAACGAGAAGCCTATCCTTTAATTTTAAATTACAAGAATGCCATTCTCTTCGCATTTTATCTAAAAGTCTAAAAAATTAGGGAAATAGGTAAAAATAAAATATAATTACAGAATAGGTAAAATTGGTTATTTATATTAAGGGTCCGTTTGGTGAATGAGTTTGAGTTGGAAATTTTAAATTTTAATAGTAATTTTTGTTGACTTTTTAGAAAAGATAAAAAAATTTTTCAGAAAAGACAAAAAACTTTTTCAGAAAAAGATAAAAACTGATATGAAAATTTTGAGTTTAAACTCAAATCCCAAACACCCCTAATTGAATATAATCAATCATTGATTAATTAAATTAATTTTTTTTATGATTAATCAGTGATTGATTATTTATCAAAATTAATTGAATATTTTTTAAAAAAATAATTAATTTTAAAAACTTAGACCATTTATTTAAAAACTTTTTTTAAAAGGCTATGTACCTCTAAATCCCTCATAAAAAATAAGAAAACTTGCATTCGAAAGAATAATAATAATGTGATTGAATGTATAATCTAATAGTAATATCACAACTAATTTCATTAAAAAAAGTACAAAATTCGAATCTCCCATTTATAAATTCAAAAAAATAAAAAAAGATAAAACATAACAATTCACCTACCTCGAGTTAACATTAAATGTCTACACAGAACCTTTTTTTTTTTTTTTTTGAGAGAACCTACACAAACCATTTTGATACGTAATATTTCTCGTGAAGAAACCATGAAACATTGATGCAAGACAAAGTATGTTTTTATGAAAAAACAATTAAAAGCAAACGATCTGTGATCAAATGTACAACACTCAACCTGATTTATAGATAAATTACCAAAAAGGCATATATAAAAACCACACTCATTGTGTACAAAATAAATTAATTGGTTTCAAAATGTAGAACAAGTACCTTTAAAAGAGTGCAGCTTGATTCATGGTCACCAGAGTATGAAGCCACCAAAAGTTCTTGCGAGCCAGTAGGGTCTCCTTGAAATAACCACATATCCGGTGATAACCCCAATCAGGACTCCACACCCATATCCCATTGCTACTGGTCTCCAACTAAAGCCAAAATTGTCCGACTCTAATCCGCGGCCATGGTTAGAAGTTGGTGTTGCATCGTCTCCACATTTCTTCGACAATGGAGGGCCGCATAGTCCCAAATTTCCATCGAAAGACGAATTTGAGAACGTACTAAATTGTCTTTCTTGTGGTATTGGGCCGGTGAGTTGGTTTTGTGAGAGATCTAGACACTGAAGAAATGTGAGGTTGGTCAACTCTTGAGGAATTCTACCAGAGAGCTCGTTTTTCGAGAGATCCAATGACTCGAGTTCAGTCAATTTCCCCATAGATGATGGGATGAGGCCTCCGAAATTGTTGCTTGATAAGTTAAGCACAACTAGTGACCGAAGATTTCCTACACTCTTCGGAATTTCTCCATGAAATCTATTATTGGAAAGATCTATGATCACCAAGATGGGTAAAATTTCGTAATACGTCTGTTTGTTACCCTTAACAATCAATGTCACTGTATATATAACGTTATTCAATTGATTTTTATCTATACTATCTTCCATCATGGATGTCCAATTCTTAAAGAACCCCGAGGGTAAAGCTCCACTAAAATGGTTAAAAGAGAGGTCAAGAATTTGCAATTTTGCAAAACTCAGAGGTCTATCGGAAGACCATATAGGACCATGGAATTTATTTGATCCTAACATAAGAACCTTCAAGTTTGGCAAATTTTGCAACCAAAAGGGAAACACATCACTCATTTGATTGTAACCGAGATTCAGAAGTTGCAAATTGTGGCATTTGAACAAAGATTGTGGAACCTTGCCCTGTAAACGGTTGTTACTGAGATCCAATGCTTGGAGATTCCCACAACCAGATTCTGTAAACATAATATGAGATAAGTTTCCGTCAAGGTTGTTATCCTGCAAACTCAGAACCGTGAGTTCGCTTGAGTGACCAAAACATTGCGGTATGGAGCCATTCAAGTGGTTATTGGAGAGATCAAGAAACATGAGTCCAATTTTACAGAGCATGGGATCAACTCTTCCTGTCAAGTTATTAGCACTTAGGTCTAATGTTCCCGATGGTTTCCACTTTGGAATAGTTGAAGAGACCGCTTCTTCCCAACCACTGATAAAATTGTTAGAAAGAAGCACGAACTCTTGCCCTATCGTCCAAAACCATCTGGGAATTTTGCCTTCAATTCTGTTGTTGGAAAGATCTAAGATTACTAATTCATCTTGGGTTTTCATGAAATCTGGAAACTGCCTTATGTTTGACCAAGACAAATCCAACTCAAAAAATTTGGGAAAAGTGAAATTCTCATCTTTATTTGGCAGTGAGACATTGTTATGCGAAAGATAGAGCATGTTGAGGTGACCCAGGCCCGAGAAGATGCTGAACTCAATGGTCAAGTTATTAAAACTAAGGTCAAGAAAAGACAATTGGCTTGAAGAGATGTTGTGATTATCTATACTGGTGAGCTGGTTTAGACTTAGGTTTAGGTGTCCCAAAGTAGGTACTCTAAATAAAGAAGATGGAACGGCTCCAGTGATTGAATTATTTGACAAGTCAAGAGAAGAAATAGTAAGTTTCTCCAGTGCATTGGAAGGATCAGAGAGCTCTGTCAATTGGTTACTAGAAAGATCCAACACTTCAAGTAGAGTTAGATTCACCAATGACAGCGGGAACTTTTCCGTGAAAGCATTGTTCTGAAGATGCAAATAAACTAATTGCCCCAGGTTTCCAAGGGTCGATGGGATTGGACCGCTAAAGCTATTTGCTGAAAGATCCAAGGATCGTAGTTGCAAGAGGTTGCCAAGTGAAAGTGGAATTTGACCACTAAAACTATTGTGTGAAAGATCCAAATCTTCCAGTTGCCTTAGGTTTCCAAGTGAAGATGGAATTTCCCCGTTAACTCTATTCCCTGAAAGACTCAATTGTTTTAGAGATGTGAGATGTCCTAATGACGTTGGAATTTGACCACTAAAACTGTTGCCTGAAAGCTCCAACTTTTCTAGTCGCGTTAAGTTTCCAAGCGAAGAGGGAATAGTGCCTGAAAGACTACAACCTTCAAGATCTAAGAGAATCAAGGACTTAAGATTGCCAATTGAGATAGGCAGTTTTCCAGATACGGGGAAAAGATCCAAATATTTCAGGTTGCTGCCAGATTGAAATTCTGGTAAAAAACCCGAATCCGCTTGGCCGGAATAGCTATACGACATATAAATTGCCTCAATCTTAGGCAAGTTGAAGATATAGTGTGGGAATTCACCAAGCAAACTACATCCACGAAGAGATAGAGATGTCAAGGAAGATAAGTTTACCGGGGATTTATGCACTGATGAAGAAAAGATTGTGACGTGGTCTAAGTGAAGTACTCTCAGCTTCGTCAGGTTCTGGACAAGCCTCGTCCAATCGGCCACCATGGGATGATCAAAATCGTCATTAGAGGAGAGATCAAGTGAAACCAGTTCGGTCAGTCGTGCAATCTCCGGTGGGACCTCCCCTGAGAACAAGGAGTAAGAGAGGTTGAGGTGGGTCAGCCTCGTGAGATGCCCGAATCTCGATGGAACAGTGGAGTGACTGAAGTTGTTGAAGGCTAAGTTGAGACTTTGAAGGTGAAGCAAGTCAAAAAGACTGCTGTTAGGACTGAGAGGTCCATTGATGCTGCAGTTATAGAGATCAAGGCCGACAACCTCGCCGTTATTGGCATCGCAGGTCACTCCGTCCCAAGAGCAACAGTCCCTGGTATAGAAAATTAAAGAAGAAAAGAAATAAAGTTAAGGAGAGAAGAAGAACACAAAGGTTTCTAACGTGGATATATCAATACACAATAAATGTGGCTCTATGTATATACATATTACAGAATCTATTCACCTCTACTGTACAATTCAAATAAATTCAAAATCTAAACTAAATAACTAACTAGATAATTGCTAAAATATATTCAAATATAATCTACATAATTACGAATAAATAAATAACTATGACAATTTATTTCCTCCTATAACATTACCTGGTGTGGTTCCAATTCTCAAGAATCTTTGCATGAGAAAAGGCAGACTCTTGCTTCAGTTGGAGCAAAGCAGAGGTTTGAGAAGGAAGGCATGGGAGTGGTCGAAGGGAAGTGGTGGAGGAGTTGAGAGAACGTGAAACAAAGAAGCAACAGGAAATGAGAAGAAGAAAGAGACAGGACAAATGAGTTTCATGTTTCATTCGCGTCATGTTGACAGAGAAAGGAATTTGGACGAAAACTGGCATATCAAGAGCGATGAACCAAGACACAACGTAAAGGAGAGCAAGTGTGTTTTGGTGTAGGATTTGAAGCAGGTCAAGGGCTTTATTTATAGATAAAGCAAGGGCTTCAAGTTTCATTCTACGTGTTATTCGTCGTACCTCAAAATTTAGTAGGCGTATGGTGTGTTTGACGCATCACTTTTCTTTCTCCCAAATACAAACACTTATTCATATTAGGGTACGTTTGACGCACCGATTAAGAATTAATTTTTATATTAGAGTTTATTAACTTTTCAAAAACTACTAAAATTTTTTGTTGACTTTCAAAAAAAAAAAAAAAAACTCAAATGGAATTTTTGAGTCCATAATGGAATAGATTCTCAATTCAAATTGTATATATTTTTTAAAAAATTTAAGATGCTAAATGGAGGCTTTTAATTAGTGTATGCTATGAGTCCAAAAATTTGATGTCACATTACTATTGCAATATGACTAATTAAATATTAACTAAAATGAGTTTACGGTTGACGATGTGAAACATGCGAAGACAGAAGACCTGTGAGACCATCTCCAATATGTCAAAAGAGTGAAAAATAGTATTTTCGTATTTTATGTTCTATAATGATATAATGCTATTTCAAACGCCATTTATACTTTTTGTCATTTTTATTATGTTTTAGAGCTCGTAAAAATGAATTTTTTAGCATTTAAATAATTTAAAAATAAAAATATTATATTGATTACATTGAAAAATGAAGATGCTAATCGATAAAAAGTAAAATTTAAATTTGACATTATCGATACCTTATGACAAATTTATCACGTAATTGACAAATTTAACATAAAAAAAACACTCTATTAAAGAATATATTTTCTATATAAATATCAAAATTTATCATTGATACATCAATTTTAGATGCTCTAACATTACATATGATAAAGTAGTCAAACTAAGAAACGACGATGCCCTTTTTCTTTTGTTTCTGCCATCATTTTTCCTACCCATTCATAATTATTTTCTTATATGTAATTTTATATATTCCTCCTCTTCCATTATTTTTTCTTTCCAGAAAGTCCCACCGTTGATGTTTACTTGAAAATCTACTCAGTGGGTTTCTCACCACCGCCACTCAAACTTCTGCAGATAATCAAGATAGAAAACCTTACACACCACATGTTACACAAAACACGCTTTCTTTTTTTTTTTTTATTTTTTTTTTTATAACTATTATTATATTTTAAAAGGTAATTTACCATTCATCAATGCCAAGTGATGATAATCAAATACGACTATATGCATGTATAAACATATTTTAGTAATTAAAAGTCAATAGTGGACGACTTGGAAGAAAAAACATACAAGTTGCCTACAAGTCATAGCTTATTGCTCCGGACCACTTTCTAACTAATAATTAATATCAAATTGAGTGGTTATATTTTTGCACCCACAATATTAATAAATATCTCCACCTAATAAATGCTTCATAACATAAACATAGTAAATCTATTATTTTATAGATACTTTTTACATAATGTCAGATTTAATTCTCTCACACACCCACTTTCATTTTAATTTTAATTTTAATATGTTTTATTAGAAATAAATTAACAAAATCTAAATAAGAGAAAAAAAAAAAAGACTTTTTTCATTCTAAAGTATCCCTAAATTTAATCAGGAAAAACAAAGCTGTTATAAAAATAAAAAAAAAAAAAAAACACCTTCCTTAATAACAACTTTAAGGAAAGAACGAAAACTCAAGGTATGCCTAGATCAAAAACCAGTAATGTCATCCTGCTTAAAAAAAAAAAAAAATACATAAGTATAAAATCACATAAATGAACCTATCAAGAAAAAATAAACAAACGAAGAATCATATTAAAAAAAACCACAAAAAATAATTTTCAAATACTAAAAGCAAAGAAAAAGAACACATAATACTAAGAAATCATTAAACAAAAAATACATACTTCAGTAGTTGTTGGTTCTTTAAGAAACAAGCTTTTTATTTTTGGGTTTCACTTGAATCCTCCATTGAAAATTTTCATGTAGTTATGAAGATTTCTTAAAAAAAAAAAAAGATAAAAAACAATTTAGAGTTTATAAAATGAAATTAACGTTAATTAAATTTGTAGGGAATCTTTTTTTGCTTCTTTAAAAAATAGTAGTTCTATTTGTAGTTAATGTAGTGGTTTTTTTTTTTAATAATTATTTTTGTTTCTTTAAATTAGCCAATGGGTTCAACAATTAATAAATATACACACACAGAAATATATAATTTTATGTCTAGCAACCAACCAATAATCAACGTATAAGGGCAACATTCAAATGTGGGGGGAAAAAAGCAAGACATAAAAGAAAATTAAATAAAAAAACCAAAACGGTAAAAATATTATAAAGAATATTAACATATCTCAACGTAATTTTCTCAGATAAAAATTAGGATTTTGTAGTAAGTTTTTAAATAATAAGGTTTATATGTAATTATTATTTTTTTGGATTTGATATATAGGTGTGTGGAAAGAAAAAAGAATATCATTGAGTTTCTTTTTTATCATAAGTTATCAATTAAGCAATTAAATTTATAATAGTTGTCCTTTTATGTCATTTTGTTTGAGGATATTTTTGTAATTAAAGAATTTAATTAATAGGGATGTGTAAAAATTCATGTGGGGAGTGTGAATAGAACCACCCTTATCAATATTATGTGTGCAAATAAAATCTCCCTAGAAAAGTCTTCTATAGGCCCCGCTACTTGGTTTGTTTTTTTTTTTTTTTGGTTTGTTTTTTGGTTTATATTTTGAAAATTTTCTACTCAAATAGATTATTATAAGCATCAACCAATTGTTTCGAAGTCTACTTGGTTTTTCCTTCTAAAAGTCCTTCGATCTGTTTGTGGAAAATGTATCTACTTGTCTATGTGTTTTACCAAAAAAAAAAAAAAAAAAAACCAATCGCTTTGACGAGTGTACAATACCGTTGAACATTCCTCGTTGTTGCGACATCCATGCTCGTCATTAACGGGAACCGTTTTATTGCATTATGTCCTAAACAAAAATGATTCGAGTCCAAAAAATCAAAAATTTTGCTAGCGTACGTATATTGTTCGTATTCCCCTTTTTTCTTTTCTTTCCTTGACTTGAAATGACAATTTTGGGGTAACATAAATGGTTCTTGACTCATTTACAAATATATATAATACACACACACACACATATATATATATATATAGAATTTGAGTCGTGCGTGGAATGCAGAGACGTAGTTAGAATCAAGCTTTTTTTATGCCGTGCAGTACTCTTCATTTATCACATATTGCAATTTACACCATGAGCATTTAATTTTGACAATTGTGCTCTGAAATGAAAATCTTGAAGCAATTTACTCCCAATTGATAACAATGTTAATCTTTTGAAGAAAATTTAAATTTAATTTTTACGTGAGTCATTAACTAATGACATGAATAAATATATATATCTATTGCAATGCAAACTTAATGAGGTTAATTAAGATCTTTAATTAAGTTTCATCAAAGTAGAAAATTTTGAACTAACTTTGTGAAAATATAAATTTGGGTGCATTGATTAAAAGAAGACCTTTAATGTTCTTAATTATCGACCTATATGCAAATCAGTTGTCAATTTTCATAAAAAAAATTAACATTGTTATTGAGGAGGGTATATTGTTACATATTTATAAGTTTAAAGTGCAAATTGTCAAAATTTAAAATTTAAAATGCAAATTACAACTGCGCGATAAGTTCAAGCTGCATTAGTGCAAAAAAATGCATTTAGTGCACAGGTTGGAATTGAAATTTTTAGATTGAAATTACTTGAATTGAGTGGTATGTTTGGTGAGGCGTTTGAATTACTAGAGTTAAAAGGTGTGAAAAACATGAAATCTGTTCGAAATAAAATCAATATAGAGCTTATTTCATTCGTCTCGAAATTATATGCAATTAAAAAAAAAAAATCATCTTATTTTGACCTGAACATGTATACGTAAAGTTATGGATGTATAAAGTTTGAGTTACAAAGTTGTAATGGTAACTATAAATAGTGAAATTGAAGTTGACTTTTCAGAAAAATGCAAACAAATTATGATCCAAATTGAACTGAACCGTTACACCAAACAGGACTAAGATCAATATGCATTCAAGACTCTTCCTTTTTCGTTAAAGGAAAGAACAGCAGAATCCTTAAATAATAATAATAATAATAATAATAATAAATAAATAAATAAATAAATAAAGAACAGCTGAACACATGATCTCTAGCTGGAAAAAGAAAGTTTTGATTATGGTAATATATCCCCAAAGTTTTATTATTATTATTATTATTATCATTATTATTATTATTATTATAATAAGCGAAGAAAACCGAGGTGAATTATAAGATTAAATAAAGGAACTTGTAGCTTATAAATTTGAACCGTTTTCATCTCCCACACATTATCAAGTAAAGATAAAATCTGTCTGCTGGAATATGAAGATTTAATTAAGCGTTAGAATGTGTGACACTCTCAAGGAAAAAAAAAAAAAAAAAGATTTAAGAGCCAGAATAATGCGAGTCAAAACAATGCACTGATCAATGTCAACATGGAGACCAATGGTTGAGATTGAAGAAAAAAAAAAATCAATGGTTAATATTGTGGAAGATAAGATCAATGGTCAAGATTTAAAGAAAATTAATCGAAAAATAAGGTATGGGCCAATTGGATTAGAAGATGTTGATTATGGATGACAGAGGTGAATCTATGGTAGAGATTTTGGAAGATAGATTAGATAGATGGTGGAGATAAATTCAATTAAGAAAACAGAGAGAGAGAGAGCGAGAGAGAACATTGACATATTCATTAAATTGAATTTCTTATTAAAAAAAATTGAATTAACATTTTTTATTTGGCTCTGAACTTTTTCCTCGTTTATTCTCTTTCGTTGGATTTTGTTATCGTATTTAATAATTTTCTAATATTTCATTTTTATTCTTAATTTTCGTTTTTGTTCTTTCGTTATTGTTTTATCCTTTCTTGTGTTATAAGTTATTGTCTTTTCTTTTACCGGCCATTTATAAACA
>CM046377.1:15400507-15555672 GCA_025413485.1 Ficus microcarpa | reverse complement strand
TTGATCCATGAACTTTGATGGAAATGACATTTTCATCTTCTCAGGGGAATGGAAGACAAAAATGAAGACTACGCACAGGGAAAATCCACATGCTGTTAATGTGCTTGAGGTATGGTAAGTCATTAAGACGTGGGCCGGAAGACTACTGCTCCTTCTGCTACCAAATGTATGAATATAGTTCAAAAGGACTATGCGCTCCGATCGCGGTGGAAGGAGCTCAAAAGAGTGAGCCCTTGGAACAAGAGAGGCAAGCTATGGTGAGCCAAAATGAAGACACTTAAAGAACTCAGACACGTTGAGCCTCGGAGTTTAATCATTGCCCTGACTTTGAGTTAGCATGCAAATTAATTTTGTATTTTAGGTTGCCCTAATTTTACTTTATATTGGGGGCATTGGCTTTGACGATATTAAGTTGGAGAAATGACAGATTTTGAGAGATGTGAGGTGTGTGATTCTCTTGTAATCATTTTTCTTCATATAAGTGAAAGTGATTTCTGACGGTTAAAAATCGATACAGCTCTCACATTAAGGGTAAATCACTATAGATCTTGTGTTTGCACTTTTTTATTTTATTTTATTTTATTAGGCTTGTTAATACAGGATTATGATTTTAATTCAGGACAATAGATCCATGGACAATTATTATCTGGATTGCTTCTTCCATCCATGTAGCTAGGTCATCAACTGTGGGCAGTACGTACCTTTATGGAGGGTACCCCCAGATGTCCGTTCAATGAGTCGTGGTTGGCTTCCGGGAAAAAGTGATCTCGGAATTTATGGACTCATTCCAAGTTAATTTTGTTGATCTTTTCTTTGTTTATAAATGGCCGGTAAAAGAAAAGACAATAACTTATAACACAAGAAAGGATAAAACAATAACGAAAGAACAAAAACGAAAATTAAGAATAAAAATGAAATATTAGAAAATTATTAAATACGATAACAAAATCCAACGAAAGAGAATAAACGAGGAAAAAGTTCAGAGCCAAATAAAAAATGTTAATTCAATTTTTTTTAATAAGAAATTCAATTTAATGAATATGTCAATGTTCTCTCTCGCTCTCTCTCTCTCTCTGTTTTCTTAATTGAATTTATCTCCACCATCTATCTAATCTATCTTCCAAAATCTCTACCATAGATTCACCTCTGTCATCCATAATCAACATCTTCTAATCCAATTGGCCCATACCTTATTTTTCGATTAATTTTCTTTAAATCTTGACCATTGATCTTATCTTCCACAATATTAACCATTGATTTTTTTTTTTCTTCAATCTCAACCATTGGTCTCCATGTTGACATTGATCAGTGCATTGTTTTGACTCGCATTATTCTGGCTCTTAAATCTTTTTTTTTTTTTTTTTTTCCTTGAGAGTGTCACACATTCTAACGCTTAATTAAATCTTCATATTCCAGCAGACAGATTTTATCTTTACTTGATAATGTGTGGGAGATGAAAACGGTTCAAATTTATAAGCTACAAGTTCCCTTTATTTAATCTTATAATTCACCTCGGTTTTCTTCACTTATAATAATAATAATAATAATAATATTAATAAAAATAAAAAACTTTGGGGATATATTCCATAATCAAAACTTTCTTTTTCCAGCTAGAGATCATGTGTTCAGCTGTTCTTTATTTATTTATTTATTTATTTATTATTATTATTATTATTATTATTTAAGGATTCTGCTGTTCTTTCCTTTAACGAAAAAGGAAGAGTCTTGAATGCATATTGATCTTAGTCCTGTTTGGTGTAACGGTTCAGTTCAATTTGGATCATAATTTGTTTGCATTTTTCTGAAAAGTCAACTTCAATTTCACTATTTATAGTTACCATTACAACTTTGTAACTCAAACTTTATACATCCATAACTTTACGTATACATGTTCAGGTCAAAATGAGATGATTTTTTTTTAAATTGCATATAATTTCGAGACGAATGAAATAAGCTCTATATTGATTTTATTTCGAACAGATTTCATGTTTTTCACACCTTTTAACTCTAGTAATTCAAACGCCTCACCAAACATACCACTCAATTCAAGTAATTTCAATCTAAAAATTTCAATTCCAACCTGTGCACTAAATGCATTTTTTTGCACTAATGCAGCTTGAACTTATCGCGCAGTTGTAATTTGTATTTTAAATTTTTAATTTTGACAATTTGCACTTTAAACTTATAAATATGTAACAATATACCCTCCTCAATAACAATGTTAATTTTTTTAATGAAAATTGACAATTGATTTGCATATAGGTCGATAATTAAGAACATTAAAGGTCTTCTTTTAATCAATGCACCCAAATTTATATTTTCACAAAGTTAGTTCAAGATTTTCTACTTTGATGAAACTTAATTAAAGATCTTAACCTCATTAAGTTTGCATTGCAATAGATATATATATTTATTCATGTCATTAGTTAATGACTCACGTAAAAATTAAATTTAAATTTTCTTCAAAAGATTAACATTGTTATCAATTGGGAGTAAATTGCTTCAAGATTTTCATTTCAGAGCACAATTGTCAAAATTAAATGCTCATGGTGTAAATTGCAATATGTGATAAATGAAGAGTACTGCACGGCATAAAAAAAGCTCGATTCTAACTACGTCTCTGCATTCCACGCACGACTCAAATTCTATATATATATATATGTGTGTGTGTGTGTGTGTGTATTATATATATTTGTAAATGAGTCAAGAACCATTTATGTTACCCCAAAATTGTCATTTCAAGTCAAGGAAAGAAAAGCAAAAAGGGGAATACGAACAATATACGCTAGTAAAATTTTTGATTTTTTGGACTCGAATCATTTTTGTTTAGGACATAATGCAATAAAACGGTTCCCGTTAATGACGAGCATGGATGTCGCAACAACGAGGAATGTTCAACGGTATTGTACACTCGTCAAAGCGATTGGTTTTTTTTTTTTTTTTTTTTTTGGGGGGTAAAACACATAGACAAGTAGATACATTTTCCACAAACAGATCGAAGGATTTTAGAAGGAAAAACCAAGTAGACTTCGAAACAATTGGTTGATGCTTATAATAATCTATTTGAGTAGAAAATTTTCAAAATATAAACCAAAAAACAAACAAAAAAAAAAAAAAACAAACCAAGTAGCGGGGCCTATAGAAGACTTTTCTAGGGAGATTTTATTTGCACACATAATATTGATAAGGGTGGTTCTATTCACACTCCCCACATGAATTTTTACACATCCCTATTAATTAAATTCCTTAATTACAAAAATATTCTCTAACAAAATGACATAAAAGGACAACTATTATAAATTTAATTGCTTAATTGATAACTTATGATAAAAAAGAAACTCAATGATATTCTTTTTTTTTCTTTCCACACACCTATATATCAAATCCAAAAAAAATAATAATTACATACAAACCTTATTATTTAGAAACTTACTACAAAATCCTAATTTTTATCTGAGAAAATTACGTTGAGATATGTTAATATTCTTTATAATATTTTTACCGTTTTGGTTTTTTTATTTAATTTTCTTTTATGTCTTGCTTTTTTACCCCCACATTTGAATGTTGCCATTATACGTTGATTATTGGTTGGTTGCTAGACATAAAATTATATATTTATGTGTGTGTATATTTATTAATTGTTGAACTCATCGGCTAATTTAAAGAAACAAAAATAATTATTAAAAAAAAACCACTACATACAAAATTAACTACAAATAGAACTACTATTTTTTAAAGAAGCAAAAAAAGATTCCCTACAAATTTAATTAACGTTAATTTCATTTTATAAACTCTAAATTGTTTTTTATCTTTTTTTTTTTTTTTTTTTTTTTTTTTTTTTTTTTTTTTTTTTAAGAAATCTTCATAACTACATGAAAATTTTCAATGGAGGATTCAAGTGAAACCCAAAAAAAAAAAAAAAAGCTTGTTTCTTGAAGAACCAACAACTATTGAAGTATGTATTTTTAATTTTATGATTTCTTAGTATTATGTGTTCTTTTTCTTTGCTTTTAGTATTTGAAAATTATTTTTTGTGGTTTTTTTTAATATGATTCTTCGTTTGTTTATTTTTTTCTAGATAGGTTCATTTATGTGATTTTATACTTACGTTTTTTTTTTTTTTTTTAAAGCAGGATGATATTACTGGTATTTGATCTAGGCATACCTTGAGTTTTCGTTCTTTCCTTAAAGTTGTTATTAAGGAAGGTGTTTTTTTTTTTTTTAATAACAGCTTTTTTTTTTCCTGATTAAATTTCGGGATACTTTAGAATGAAAAAAGTCTTTTTTTTTTTTCTCTTATTTAGATTTTGTTAATTTATTTCTAATAAAACATATTAAAATTAAAATTAAAATTAAATAAGTGGGTGTGTGAGAGAATTAAATCTGACATTATGTAAAAAGTATCTATAAAATAATAGATTTACTATGTTTATGTTATGAAGCATTTATTAGGTGGAGATATTTATTAATATTGTGGGTGCAAAAATATAACCACTCAATTTGATATTAATTATTAGTTAGAAAGTGATCCGGAGCAATAAGCTGTGACTTGGTAGGCAACTTGTATGTTTTTTCTTCCAAGTCGTCCACTATTGACTTTTAATTACTAAAATATGTTTATACATGCATATAGTCGTATTTGATTATCATCACTTGACATTGATGAATGGTAAATTACCTTTTAAAATATAATAATAGTTTTAAAAAAAAAAAAAAAAAAAAAAAAAGAAAGCGTGTTTTGTGTAACATGTGGTGTGTAAGGTTTTCTATCTTGATCATCTGCAGAAGTTTGAGTGGCGGTCGTGAGAACCCACTGAGTAGATTTTCAAGTAAACATCAACGGTGGGACTTTCTGGAAAGAAAAAAATAATGGAAGAGGAGGAATATATAAAATTATATATAAGAAAATAATTATGAATGGGTAGGAAAAACGATGGCAGAAACAAAAGAAAAAGGGCATCGTCGTTTCTTAGTTTGACTACTTTATCATATGTAATGTTAGAGCATCTAAAATTGATGTATCAATGATAAATTTTGATATTTATATAAAAAATATATTCTTTAATAGAGTGTTTTTTTTATGTTAAATTTGTCAATTACGTGATAAATTTGCCATAAGGTATCGATAATGTCAAATTTAAATTTTACTTTTTATCGATTAGCATCTTCATTTTTCAATGTAATCAATATAATATTTTTATTTTTAAATTATTTAAATGCTAAAAAATTCATTTTTACGAGCTCTAAAACATAATAAAAATGACAAAAAGTATAAATGGCATTTGAAATAGCATTATATCATTATAGAACATAAAATACGAAAATACTATTTTTCACTCTTTTGACATATTGGAGATGGTCTCACAGGTCTTCTGTCTTCGCATGTTTCACATCGTCAACCGTAAACTCATTTTAGTTAAAATTTAATTAGTCATATTGCAATAGTAATGTGACATCAAATTTTTGGACTCATAGCATACACTAATTAAAAGCCTCCATTTAGCATCTTAAATTTTTTTAAAAATATATACAATTTGAATTGAGAATCTATTCCATTATGGACTCAAAAATTCCATTTGAGTTTTTTTTTTTTTTTGAAAGTCAACAAAAAATTTTAGTAGTTTTTGAAAAGTTAATAAACTCTAATATAAAAATTAGATTCTTAATCGGTGCGCCAAACGTACCCTAATATGAATAAGTGTTTGTATTTGGGAGAAAGAAAAGTGATGCGTCAAACACACCATAAGCCTACTAAATTTTGAGGTACGACGAATAACACGTAGAATGAAACTTGAAGCCCTTGCTTTATCTATAAATAAAGCCCTTGACCTGCTTCAAATCCTACACCAAAACACACTTGCTCTCCTTTACGTTGTGTCTTGGTTCATCGCTCTTGATATGCCAGTTTTCGTCCAAATTCCTTTCTCTGTCAACATGAAGCGAATGAAACATGAAACTCATTTGTCCTGTCTCTTTCTTCTTCTCATTTCCTGTTGCTTCTTTGTTTCACGTTCTCTCAACTCCTCCACCACTTCCCTTCGACCACTCCCATGCCTTCCTTCTCAAACCTCTGCTTTGCTCCAACTGAAGCAAGAGTCTGCCTTTTCTCATGCAAAGATTCTTGAGAATTGGAACCACACCAGGTAATGTTATAGGAGGAAACAAATTGTCATAGTTATTTATTTATTCGTAATTATGTAGATTATATTTGAATATATTTTAGCAATTATCTAGTTAGTTATTTAGTTTAGATTTTGAATTTATTTGAATTGTACAGTAGAGGTGAATAGATTATGTAATATGTATATACATAGAGCCACATTTATTGTGTATTGATATATCCACGTTAGAAACCTTTGTTTTCTTCTTCTCTCCTTAACTTTATTTCTTTTCTTCTTTAATTTTCTATACCAGGGACTGTTGCTCTTGGGATGGAGTGACCTGCGATGCCAATAACGGCGAGGTTGTCGGCCTTGATCTCTATAACTGCAGCATCAATGGACCTCTCAGTCCTAACAGCAGTCTTTTTGACTTGCTTCACCTTCAAAGTCTCAACTTAGCCTTCAACAACTTCAGTCACTCCACTGTTCCATCGAGATTCGGGCATCTCACGAGGCTGACCCACCTCAACCTCTCTTACTCCTTGTTCTCAGGGGAGGTCCCACCGGAGATTGCACGACTGACCGAACTGGTTTCACTTGATCTCTCCTCTAATGACGATTTTGATCATGCCATGGTGGCCGATTGGACGAGGCTTGTCCAGAACCTGACGAAGCTGAGAGTACTTCACTTAGACCACGTCACAATCTTTTCTTCATTAGTGCATAAATCCCCGGTAAACTTATCTTCCTTGACATCTCTATCTCTTCGTGGATGTAGTTTGCTTGGTGAATTCCCACACTATATCTTCAACTTGCCTAAGATTGAGGCAATTTATATGTCGTATAGCTATTCCGGCCAAGCGGATTCGGGTTTTTTACCAGAATTTCAATCTGGCAGTAACCTGAAATATTTGGATCTTTTCCCCGTATCTGGAAAACTGCCTATCTCAATTGGCAATCTTAAGTCCTTGATTCTCTTAGATCTTGAAGGTTGTAGTCTTTCAGGCACTATTCCCTCTTCGCTTGGAAACTTAACGCGACTAGAAGAGTTGGAGCTTTCAGGCAACAGTTTTAGTGGTCAAATTCCAACGTCATTAGGACATCTCACATCTCTAAAACAATTGAGTCTTTCAGGGAATAGAGTTAACGGGGAAATTCCATCTTCACTTGGAAACCTAAGGCAACTGGAAGATTTGGATCTTTCACACAATAGTTTTAGTGGTCAAATTCCACTTTCACTTGGCAACCTCTTGCAACTACGATCCTTGGATCTTTCAGCAAATAGCTTTAGTGGTCCAATCCCATCGACCCTTGGAAACCTGGGGCAATTAGTTTATTTGCATCTTCAGAACAATGCTTTCACGGAAAAGTTCCCGCTGTCATTGGTGAATCTAACTCTACTTGAAGTGTTGGATCTTTCTAGCAACCAATTGACAGAGCTCTCTGATCCTTCCAATGCACTGGAGAAACTTACTATTTCTTCTCTTGACTTGTCAAATAATTCAATCACTGGAGCTGTTCCATCTTCTTTATTTAGAGTACCTACTTTGGGACACCTAAACCTAAGTCTAAACCAGCTCACCAGTATAGATAATCACAACATCTCTTCAAGCCAATTGTCTTTTCTTGACCTTAGTTTTAATAACTTGACCATTGAGTTCAGCATCTTCTCGGGCCTGGGTCACCTCAACATGCTCTATCTTTCGCATAACAATGTCTCACTGCCAAATAAAGATGAGAATTTCACTCTTCCCAAATTTTTTGAGTTGGATTTGTCTTGGTCAAACATAAGGCAGTTTCCAGATTTCCAGAAAACCCAAGATGAATTAGTAATCTTAGATCTTTCCAACAACAGAATTGAAGGCAAAATTCCCAAATGGTTTTGGACGATAGGGCAAGAGTTTGTGCTTCTTTCTAACAACTTTATCAGTGGTTGGGAAGAAGCGGTCTCTTCAACTATTCCAAAGTGGAAACCATCGGGAACATTAGACCTAAGTGCTAATAACTTGACAGGAAGAGTTGATCCCATGCTCTGTAAAATTGGACTCATGTTTCTTGATCTCTCCAATAACCACTTGAATGGCTCCATACCGCAATGTTTTGGTCACTCAAGCGAACTCACGGTTCTAAGTTTGCAGGATAACAACCTTGACGGAAACTTATCTCATATTATGTTTACAGAATCTGGTTGTGGGAATCTCCAAGCATTGGATCTCAGTAACAACCGTTTACAGGGCAAGGTTCCACAATCTTTGGTCAAATGCCACAATTTGCAACTTCTGAATCTCGGTTACAATCAAATAAGTGATGTGTTTCCCTTTTGGTTGCAAAATTTGCCAAACTTGAAGGTTCTTATGTTAGGATCAAATAAATTCCATGGTCCTATATGGTCTTCCGATAGACCTCTGAGTTTTGCAAAATTGCAAATTCTTGACCTCTCTTTTAACCATTTTAGTGGAGCTTTACCCTCGGGGTTCTTTAAGAATTGGACATCCATGATGGAAGATAGTATAGATAAAAATCAATTGAATAACGTTATATATACAGTGACATTGATTGTTAAGGGTAACAAACAGACGTATTACGAAATTTTACCCATCTTGGTGATCATAGATCTTTCCAATAATAGATTTCATGGAGAAATTCCGAAGAGTGTAGGAAATCTTCGGTCACTAGTTGTGCTTAACTTATCAAGCAACAATTTCGGAGGCCTCATCCCATCATCTATGGGGAAATTGACTGAACTCGAGTCATTGGATCTCTCGAAAAACGAGCTCTCTGGTAGAATTCCTCAAGAGTTGACCAACCTCACATTTCTTCAGTGTCTAGATCTCTCACAAAACCAACTCACCGGCCCAATACCACAAGAAAGACAATTTAGTACGTTCTCAAATTCGTCTTTCGATGGAAATTTGGGACTATGCGGCCCTCCATTGTCGAAGAAATGTGGAGACGATGCAACACCAACTTCTAACCATGGCCGCGGATTAGAGTCGGACAATTTTGGCTTTAGTTGGAGACCAGTAGCAATGGGATATGGGTGTGTAGTCTTGATTGGGGTTATCACCGGATATGTGGTTATTTCAAGGAGACCCTACTGGCTCGCAAGAACTTTTGGTGGCTTCATACTCTGGTGACCATGAATCAAGCTGCACTCTTTTAAAGGTACTTGTTCTACATTTTGAAACCAATTAATTTATTTTGTACAACAATGAGTGTGGTTTTTATATATGCCTTTTTGGTAATTTATCTATAAATCAGGTTGAGTTGTTGTACATTTGATCACAGATCGTTTGCTTTTAATTGTTTTTTCATAAAAACATACTTTGTCTTGCATCAATGTTTCATGGTTTCTTCACGAGAAATATTACGTATCAAAATGGTTTGTGTAGGTTCTCTCAAAAAAAAAAAAAAAAAAGGTTCTGTGTAGACATTTAATGTTAACTCAAGGTAGGTGAATTGTTATGTTTTATCTTTTTTTATTTTTTTGAATTTATAAATGGGAGATTCGAATTTTGTATTTTTTAATGGAATTAGTTGTGATATTACTATTAGATTATACATTCAATCACATTATTATTATTCTTTCGAATGCAAGTTTTCTTATTTTTTATGAGGGATTTATAGGTACATAGCCTTTTAAAAAAAAGTTTTTAAATAAATGGTCTAAGTTTTTAAAAGTTAATTATTTTTTAAAAAAATATTCAATTAATTTTGATAAATAATCAATTACTAATTAATCATAAAAAATAATTAATTTAATTAATCAATGATTGATTATATTCAATTAGGGGGTGTTTGGGATTTGAGTTTAAACTCAAAATTTTCATATCATTTTTTACCTTTTTCTAAAAAAGTTTTTTGTCTTTTCTGAAAAAGTTTTTTATCTTTTCTAAAAAGTCAACAAAAATTACTATTAAAATTTAAAATTTCCAACTCAAACTCATTCACCAAACGGACCCTTAATATAAATAACCAATTTTACCTATTCTGTAATTATATTTTATTTTTACCTATTTCCCTAATTTTTTAGACTTTTAGATAAAATGCGAAGAGAATGGCATTCTTGTAATTTAAAATTAAAGGATAGGCTTCTCGTTTACCACGTTTTTTCAAATTAAAAAAAAATTAAAATGCTACGTGGCGACCGTACAAGCATCATCTGAGTGGGCAAAAAGCCGCGAAACTGGAGAAAGATTAGAAATCTGTCCTTACAAAGAAATCTGTACCACTGATCAAATTAGAAAGGACATGAATCCCTCGACATGCACGCCTCCTGATTCTAAGGTTATTTTTTCACTTGCTCATACCAGATGATTTTGAACAAATTTATCAGTATTCTTGTTTTTTGCTAGCATTTTTGGAATTTGAATAGAACAATTTTTGTTTCTGTAATAATTTTTGTTTTTACTGTATTTTGCATTACGCAGATACAAGTGGCAGTCCATCTTTTGATGTACCTGTTTGGATATCTTCCACGGTTCCAGCTGATTGGATGTGGTATTTTCCTACCGATTTTGATGTCTCAGCAAATCCAGATATCAACTCCATTAAATGTCAAAGTCTTTGTACAATCGAGGGGGATGTGACTGTAGATGGTTTGTCTAGCATCTGTCACTACTATCACAATTCACGGCATCTGCCTAGGTTACTTTTTTCGGGGACTAACTAAAGTTATAGATTATTCGTGATTTTGCAGAGATTCTTAATCAGCAATTTAAAATGTATGTATCCTTCTTACCAACACGTTCGGATGTGAAAACGGTTTGGGCACTTGTAGCAATCTGGAAGGTTTGCGTCATTCAACTGGCTGCTGAAATGTCTGTGATTATGCCTATTCAAAAAAAAAAAAAAAAAAAGAATAATGAGATCATTGTTACAATTTTTTCTGACAAATTTTTTTCTGTTATGATTCTGTTTGGAGGAGGTTGTGAGAACTGGGATGCATGAGTTGGGGATTAACTTCCGATGAGAAGAAACCATTGCCAGGAGATGTTTTGAAAAACTGTTATATATTTGGTCCCAGTTTATGGACAAATTTGTTGAATTGCATAAGAAAGCGAAATCACCTTGTGTTCAACACAATGAGATACAAATGTGAGGTCTTTGCAGCTAATGACAATATTAATAAACGAAACAAACACAGTTAAACTTTTGTCATTCATGTCCCTTAATAATATTGGCGTAGAACCTTAATAGTATCCAAAAAAAAACAGAGAGATGCTTAACCCGATACATGTCATCGCAGGAGGAAGAGAGGCATAACTCAATGCGTGTCATCGCAGGAGGAAGATGGTGCAATCCCCTGCATGAGGAGGAACATTGAACTTTCAGCTTATCGAATGATGGAGACATTAGATAAGAAGGTAATTGATCATACTTTTGTATTTCTTCCTTCCATCTCTGTGTTAAGTTCTTCTTTGTTGTGATGCTTATATTTCCGCTCTGATTCAAAGTTCCAGACACTGGCTATTCAAAGTTCCGATTATTTTCTTGTGATTTAAGGCAAATATTCGTTTTGCTATTGGTTCCTGAACATTCACAGGAATCTTTAATCATCTTTTCAGGGAAATGGCTGATAAAGATGATGACTATCCACACGGGTATTTCATATGCCATTAGTGGGCTTGAGAAATTGTTAACAATTAGGCATGGGTGAAAGACTATTGCTTCTTCTACTACCACAAATATGAAATAGTTCAAAAGGACTATGAGGCATGAGCTTTAATCAAGATGGAAGGATCTCCGAGAGCGGGCCATAGGGAAAAGATTGGAAAGCCATGACGGCTAAAATGCAAATACACTTGAAGATCAACTGAAAGACATTGAAAACACTGAAGCATAATTATTGCCTTGACGAAGAGTTAGCATGCAGATCCACTATGTATGTTTGGTTGCCCTAATTTTACCTATATTGGGGGCACCTGTTTTGGGGAAATATTCATTTCACAAGAGAAAAAGTGAGTTTGAGAGGCGTGAGACATGTGATTCTCTTGTAATCTTCTTTTCCATTATAGTGAATGTCTACAATGACTGAAAGTGGATGTAGCTCTCACATTGAGGGTGAACCACTATAAATTTTGCGTGTGTACTTGATTTTTCTTTTTTTTTTTTTCCTTTACTCTTTTTACTAAAATATTAGGGCTTTAACCCATAACAACAGAAACATGCACAAATACATCACGTGGATTGCCTTTCCTGCCATCAAAGTTAGTTCTTGATCTTAATGGAGAAAATAGCCCGGGAAAGAGAAGATGTAAAAAGAAAAAATCACACTAACTTTTTTTTTTTAACACAACTGGTCACGACTGTTTTTATATACCCAATAACATCTTTTAGAAGTCACAATTAACTTACAGCGTGACAAGGGATAAAACAAGTACAAAAGAACAACAGAAGTAGAAAAAGTGTCAAAGAAAAAACGATAAGCACGATAACAAATAAGAAATCTAAGAATGACAATGAAATTAGTGAATTACAGAAAAAGAGAAAACGTACTAGAGGAATAAAATAAGAAACAACAAAAATAACAAAAAAAAAAAATGATGATGGAGTCATCGCCTCAAATTAGATATAATTTTGTCAGACTTTATTCATTTTTTTTTTCTCTCTCTCTCTCTCTTTTTTTTTTTTTTGAATGATTTTGTTCAAAGTTTTATGCCCAACTTGATTAACAGTTCATCTTCTCAAAAAAAAAAAAAAAACATGATTAACAGTTCATCTTGTCGGTGATGAACATATATAATATCGGTAAGGCTACAGTTGCTGATTAAGCAAGTATGGAATAACTGAAAAGGCATCTAAAACTGGTAGTTTTGTTGAAGCTCGACAATAATGCACTTGCTCAGATAGAGATGGAGACAGTTTTATATCCAGGGCTCTTGGCCTGATCTGGCTCATCTTGATAATCTTCCTTTGTCCACAGATCGAATTCATTAAACAAAAAAGAAGTGCATGTTTCTTTGCTATGTCCTTGTAGCGAAGACCTTGGCGTAATTAGTACTCAGACTCTATTTCAGTTCTCTAAATTTTAATAGGATTAGGAATACCGTAATTTTTTTTTCTTTTTTTAAATCATTGTTCAGTCTACCCCACCCCCCTACTATCTTTTTTTTTTTTTTTTTTTTTGGTGAACTTGGAAACGGAGGATTCAAACTCCTCACCTTATAATAAATCAAGTGTAAAATTACCGTTAAATCATATCTGTAACAAATTAAAATTGAAATGAAAGTGGGTGTGCGAAAAAGTTAAATATGATATTATATAAAAAGTATCTATAAAGGATAGTTTTATTATGATTACATTATGAAGTATTTATCAGATTGAGATATTTATTAATATTGTGGGTACAAATTTAATTATTTAATTTGATACAAATGAATTAGAAAGTGGTCCGGGGCAATAAGCTGTGACTTGGTAGGCAACTTGAACGTTTTTCCTTCCAAGTCGTCCACTATTGACTTCTTGATTACTAAATATATATACAGTCATATTTGATTATATTATTTCCTAAGGATGAATTGTAAATTACCTTTTAAAGTAATAAAAAGTTAAATATGATATTATTATATAAAAAGTATCTATAAAAGGATAGTTTGTAGCAAAAGTAATATTTATACTGTTAAAATACATTGGAGATGAGGTCTTCGGTCTTCACATATTTCACGTCATCAACCACAAACTCATGTGCATTTTATTTAGTATTTTATTAGTCTTATTGCAATAGTAACGGGGCATCAAATTTTTGGAGTCATAGCATATATTAATTAAGATCCTATCATTTGACATACCATCTTAAATTTTAAAAATATACAACTTGAATTGAGAATCTATTCTATTCTGGACCAAAAAATTTCATTTCAATTTTGTCTTTTTTCTAAAATAACAAAAATTTTTAAATAGTTTTTAAAAAGTCAACCAACTCTAAAATAAAAATTGCATTCCTAAATGAATAAATATTTTTATTTAGGAGAAAGAAAAATATTGCGTCAAACACACCATAAGCCTTTGGCCGGCTTCAAATCCTACACCAACACGCACACTTGCTCTCCTTTACATTTTGTCTTGGTTCATTGCTGTTGATATGCCAGTTTTCGTCCTAATTCCTTTCTCTGTCAACATGAAGCGAATGAAACATGAAACTCAATTCTCCTATCTCTTTCTTCTTCTCGTTTCCTGTTGCTTCTTTCTCTCAACTCCTCGACCACTTCCCTTCGACCATTCCCATGCCTTCCTTCTCAAACCTCTGCTTTGCATCTTTCAGGCAACAGTTTTAGTGGTCAACTTCCATCCTCCCTGGGAAACCTAAGGCAACTGGAAGATCTGGATATTTCAAACAATAATTTTAGTGGTCAACTTCCACTTTCTATGGACAACCTCATGCAACTACAATTCTTGTATCTTTCAACGAATAGTTTTAGCGGTCAAATCCTATTGACCCTTGGAAACCTTAGGCAATTACTTGATTTGCAGCTTTTGAACAATGCTTTCACGGGAAAGTTCCCGCTGTCATTGGTGAGTCTTACTCTACTTGAAGGGTTGGATCTTTCTAACAACCAATTGACAGAGGTCTCTAATCCTTCCAATGCACTAGAGACACTAACTATTTCTTCTCTTGACTTGTCAAATAATTCAATCACTGGAGCCGTTCCTTCTTCTTTATTCAGAGTACCTACTTTGGGACACCTAAACCTAAGTCTAAACCGGCTCACCAGTCTAGATAATCACAACATCTCTTCAAGCTTATTGTCTACTCTTGATCTTAGTTTTAATAACTTAAGCATTGAGTTCTGCATCTTCTCGAATCTGTGTTGCCTCAAAAGAACTCTATCTTTCTCATAACAATGTCTCCCAGCCAAATAAAGGTGAGAGTTTCACTTTTCCCAAATTTAATGATTCGGATTTGTCTTCGTCAAACATAAGGCAGTTTCCAGATTTCCAGAAAACCCAAGATGAATTATTCCTCTTAGATCTTTCCAACAATAAAAGTGAAGTCAAACTTCCCAAATGGTTCTGTACAATAGGAAAAGATTCCACGTCCGTGCTAAGGAAAGATCCTGTCTCTGAATTGCATCTTTCCAACAACTTTATCAGTGGATCGGAAGAAGCGGTCTCTTCAATCATTCCAACGTGGAAAACATGGGAACTATTAGACCTACGTGCTAATAACTTGACTGCAACAATTGATCCCATGCTCTGTAAAATTGGACTCGTTTTTCTTGATCTCTCCAAGAATCACGTGAATGGCTCCATACCACAATGTTTTGGTAACTCAAGCGACCTCATGGTGTTGCGTTTGCAGGATAACAACTTTCAAGGATAATCCGGTACCAGATGTTTTCTCCCCCAAAGAAAATCTGTCCACACTGAACAACCTAGAAAGGACATGAATCCCTCGAGATGCACGCCTCCTGATTCTGAGGTTATTTTTTTCACTTGCTCATACGAGATGATTTTGAAGAAATTTATCAGTATTCTTGTTTTTTGCTAGCATTTTTGGAATTTGAATAAAACAATTTTTGTTTCTGCTATAATTTTTGTGTTTACTGTATTTTGCATTACGCAGATATAAGTGGTAGTCCATCGTTTGATGCACGTGTCTGGATATCTTCCATGGTTCCAGCTGATTAAATGTGGTATTCTCGTAGCTATTATGATGTCTCATCAAATACAGACATCAACTCCATGAAATGTCAAAGTCTTTGTCAACTCAGGAGGGATGCCACTGTAAATGGTTTGGCTGGCTTCTATCATTAATATCAGAATTCACAACATCTGCCTACGTTACTTTTTTTGGGGGACAAAAGCGATAGATTATTCGTGGCTTTGCAGTGATTCTTAATCAGCAGTTTGTTATATATGCATCCTTATCACAAACCCCCTCACGTGAGAAAATTGTTCAGTCACTGATACCAATAGGGGAGGTATACTCGTGATTCATGTCGCATGTGAGATGTCTTACAATTTTCTGACAAACTGTTTTGTCCTTCTGCGTGTTTTAGGAGGAGTATGAAAGAACTGGGATATATGAGCTGGAAATAGCTACAGATCCTAGCAAACTATTGCCAGAAGAGGTTTTAAGAACTCTCTCACTTGGTCCTGAGTTTATGAACCAATTTGTTGAATTGCATAATGAAGTGGAAACCTTTTTGTTTAACTTCGTTAGATAAAGTGTATGATCTGTTCAGCTAATGACATCATCAACAAATGACAGGGAAACTTCATATCACCTTAAAGAAAGATGCGTAATTGGATGGGATCTCCGTCGTCACAAGAGGAAGATGGTGCAATCTCCTCTATGCAAATGCTAAATTATCATTTTGCAACGAACTTCCAGCATCTCGCATGATTGAGACATTAGATATAAAGGTAATCAGTCATCACTTGCGTCACTACTCAATGACATCTATCTTACATTAATGCTAACAAGCTATTTAAAACGAATGCATCCTTCTTACAAACTCGTTCGGCACTTGTGGCAATCTGGAAGCGGAAGGTATGCGTCATTCAAGTGGCTACTAAAACGTTCGTGATTATGCCTATAAATAAAAAATAAAATAAAATAAAGAATTATGAGATTATTGTTAAAATGTTTCTGACTAATTTTTTTTCCGTTTTGACTCTTTTTGGAGGAGGTTGTGAGAACTGGGATGCATGAGTTGGGGATTACCTTCTGATCAGAGAAACCACTGCCAGAAGATGTTTTGAAAAACTGTTATTTGGTCCCAATTTACGGACAAATTTGTAGAATTGCATAAGAAAGTGGAAAGCCCCTTTTGTTCAACACAATGAGATACAAATGTAAGGTCTTTGCAGCTAATGACATCATCGATTAATGAGACAAACGCAGTTAGATTTTTGTCATTAATGGCCCTAATATTATTGACGTAGAACCTTAATAGTACCATAAAAAAAATATGCATAGCTCGATACGTCGTTGCAGGAGGAAGAGAGGCATAACTTGATACAAACCATCGCGGGAGGAAGATGGTGCAATCCCCTGTATAAGGAGGGAACATTGAACTTTCAGCTTATCAAATGATGGAGAAATTAGATAAGAAGGTATTTTTTTTTTTTTTTTTTTTTTTTGCTGAAGAAGAATGGATTATAGAGAAAGAGGCTAGAATGCCCAGATAATCCCGGAGAGATGGATGTACCCCGCGTGATAAAAGGATCTCTCATAAAGTGGATTGCCTATATTCCTCAGCTAACATGGTGATGACGACTCGAACTCAAGCATTTAGTGAGGAGAACGAGTGGCCTACCAACCCACCTAAGGGATGTTGACAGATAAGAAGGTATTAGATCATAGTTTTGTATTTCTTTCTTCCGTCTGTAGGTTAAGGTCTTCATTGTTGTGATGCTTATATTTCCGCTCTGATTCAAAGTTTCAGACACTGGCTATTAGAAGTTCTGATTATTTTCTTGTGATTCAAGATGAATGTTTGTTTTGCTATTGTCTGTGAACATTCATAGGAATCTTTTATCATCTTTTCAGGGAAATGGCTGACAAAGATGAAGACTATCCACATGGGTATTTCATATGCTGTGGCTTGCGAAAATGGTCGACAATTAACACATGGGTGAAAGACTATTGCTCCTTGTACTAGCAACCACAAATATGAAATGGTTCAATAGGACTACGAGGCATGAGCTCCAATCAAGATGGAAAGATCTCCTAGAGCGGGCCATAAAGATAAGATTGGAAAGCCACGACGGCTAAAATGCAGATACACTTGAAGATCAACTGAAAGACATTGAAAGTACTAAGGAAGCGTAATTATTGCCTTGACACAGAGTTAGCACGTCGATCCACCTATGTTTTTTTAGTTGCCTAATTTTACAAATATTGGGGACCTGTTTTTTGGGAAATATACATGTTACAAAAGAAAAAGTGAGTTTGAGAGGCGTGCGACATGTGATTCTCTTGTAATCTTCTTTTTCCATCATAGTGAAAGTCTACCATGACTGAAAGTGAATGTAGCTCTCACATTGAGAGTGAACCACTATAAATATTGTGCGTGCACTTAATTTTTTTTTTTTTTTTTTTTTTTATAATTACTCACACAAGTGATGACGACTAGCTATATCTCTATACCAATGTACACCTTTAAGAAATCACAATTAATTTAAAATGTAACAAAGGATTAAAAAATGACAAAAGAACAACAACAAAAAATAGAAAAAGTGACAAAGAAAAAACGATAAGCACGACAACAAAAGATAATAAACAATAAATTAAACGAGAAGAAATCTAAGAATGACAACGAAAGAGGTGAACACACCAAAAGGGAAAACGAGAGGAATAAAATATGAAACAGCAAAAAAAAAAAAAAAATGATGATGGAGTCATCATCTCAAAATTAGACATAATTTAGTCAGATTTTATTCAAGGTTTTTTTTTTTTTTTTTTTTGAACGATTTATTCAGAGTTCTATGCCCAACTTGATTAACAGTTCATCTTGTTGATGATGAACAGATATGATAGCTGTAAGTCTACGGTTGCTGATCAAGCAAGTATGTGGAAGAAGCATCTAAAACCGGTAGTTTGTTGAAGCTCGACAATAATGCACTTGCTCAGGTAGAGAAGGAGAGTTTTATATGCATGTTTCTGTTTTATATGCATGTTTCTATGCTATGTCCTTGTAGCAACGGCCGCCAAGTAATCAATGGTCAGACTCTCTTTCAGTTCTCTAAAATTTTATAGGATTAGGAATAGTATGTACTTTATTAGGAATAATATGTATTTCTATGCTATGTCCTTGTAGCAAAGGCCGCCAGGTAATCATAGTTTTATATGTATTTTATTTTATTTTATTTTATTTTTTTATGAGAAGATCATTGTTCATGGTACATATCCTCCCCTCTACTATCTTTCTTTCTCTCTCTCTTTTCTTTTCTTTATTTATTTATTATTATTATTATAAAAATTTATCAAACATATGGGCTCCTTTTGTGTATTTTAAGTTTGATCAAATTTTAACGAAATAGATGTTTTTACCGTGATATTAAAAACACATGAGATGATTATGATTCCTGAAAAAACAAGATAAACCGTAATATTTTGATAAACACAATGAAAGTTTAGATCCTTATTCCCAAGAGTATTAATTGTAAAAATAGTACTCCAAGAAATTAAGAGCCAAAAAATTCTATAAAAAAAAATAATATTGGCATCACTCTATTTATTTGATTGGTCATATTAAATATAACATAAATACACTCTTAAAAATTGCTAAACAACTCACTTCAAAAAAAAAAATTTCTAAACAACGAAATTGAAAACCAAAAAGGAAATAAAATAACCAACTTGGAGTAATAATATTATATTGAAGAATTCCTAATTAAATATGTACAACAAGAGTTCTATAATTTAGTATTTTAATTGTGATTAAAAAGTCATATAACGAAAGGTTTAAGCTGAAATTATATTAAAATGTAGTTAAAGAGCCAATTACTTGGTTTTAAAGTAACACGGATGCTTCTATGAGTGATTAATTGCACAACCTTCATATAATTTAATTAGCTTTTAGCTTCATCAATTGGCTATGTGAACATTGATTAATGTCGTGTTTTGACAATGACACGCTTTATCCAGCTCTTAATTTTTTTTTTTTTTTCTTTTCATTAAGAATGGCACGCATTATAACTCTCATGGTTTTTTACTTGACATTAATACGTGGGATATGAAAATGGTTCAAAGCTACAAGACCTTCTATTTAATTTTAGCATTCATCTTGATTTTCTTCACTTTTTTTTTTGCTCATTTAGGTATTTTTAATGATATAAACTTTCTTTTTCAAGTTAGCAAGAGATTCTACGTGTAGCTTCTATAGACATAATACATATATATATGGGTTTCTGGCACATTTTTCCCTTTGAATTTTTCGAATTTTAACTGCTTACCTCCTAAACTTAATTTTGTCAATTCACTTACGCCCTGAATTTGGCCGAATTCAAGGGATTGGTAGTTGAGAACTTGTGTTAGGGTTTGAATTAGAATATTGGAATTTCTGGACATGCTTTTCCACCGCCCGTTTAGCATATAACCATTTATAAAAACAAGGCACATTATAATAATTTAGTAAGTTTGGAGGTAAAATGTCAAAAATAAAATTTTGGGGAGGAAATTGTCAGAGTTCAAAAAATTCAAGCGACAAATATGCAAAATACTTTATATTTATGGATTTGTAAAAGAGTCTTACATTTATCTTACACCGAAATTATCATTTCAAATTTCTGCACTTCGAATGCTTTTTTTATTTTTTATTTTTCATGGACAGAATCCATTACTAAAGTGGCTCCAGTTGAAGGTGAGTGTAAATGTCTGCAACAATGAGGAATTTACGAAGATTTGCAAAATGACAATTCCACAAACAATTAAAGGAATTTGTAAAAGCGATCCATGGCTTTCGAGCTGCTTCTGTATTGTTCCTTCTTCAAAATAATAGGCCTTGGTTCTTATAATCTATATGTTCGTAGAAAAATCTTCACCAAGGAAGGAAGTTGTAGAATTTTTTTAACAACCAATGCCTTCTTTTGGTATGTTATTATCGTTTTAATCCTCGTGTTCGCACGGTTTTTCCCTTGGACTTTACCCCAAAATGTCTCATACTGTTAAAAAGTGATCTCTTTACCTATCAATTATCACATAAATATACATTCTCAAGCAATGTGGCACTGCACAGGCTACCCTTTTTGCTTATATGTATTAATGACTGTCACAACCACGTCTCCTTTTATGGTCTAACGTCCTCGTTGGCACACTTTCAGTTGGGTATAGGCTATGATGCCATTTGTATGGACCCATATGCCTCCCTTTGATATTGCCCATTTTTGGTCTCATTCCCACACGGTTTTGCTATTGAGCATTACCCCAAAAGTTCTTATACTTTTAGAAGGTAATCTTTTTATTTATGAATCATCATACAAATCCATTTCTAAGCGAAGTAGGACTGCACAACTTACCCTTTTTCTTTATAAAGATTGATGACTGTCATAATTTTTCTCTTGGGTAGGATTTTTTTTTTTCATTTTTATATGTATTTCAATCTATTTTTGTAGTTTTAATTTTTTTTTTTTTTTTAATTAGAATGATTAGGTCTCGATGTGCAATTGTGATGTGTTTTGATCACTCGAATCTTGATCCTGTGGTGCTTTCCTATTTTATTCCAACGTGTTTGTATGCTTTTACAAGGGTTTTTATTTATTTATTTATTTATTTATGAAATCAAATTTGTAGTTTCTAAACATCTGTGATCAGTATAACACTAGCAGAGTGGCTGTACATGTTGCATATAGTCTATTAATAATTTTCGTGTAAGTTTCACGTATAATTTTTACGAAAGGTTAGTGTAAAAGAGAAGGAAATACATAAATAAATAAAAGAGAGAGAAATCAAGAAGAAGACAGCGAGTGCCAGCAGGCAGCTAAACATCCCCGAAATTTTAGGCAATCTTTGAAAATTCTTGTTTGACTCCACACCAGTCTTCCAAGTTGATTCTTCCATTTCTCTCTCTTTCATTCGTTCTTTTTTTGATACGTAAATGGAGAGGGGAAAAAAAAAAGATAACGACGTACCAACAAAATCGACATCCATAGAATAACAACTCATTACAAGGAGCTAATTTTGCTTCCCCCTAATCCCACGCAAAAGAAAAACTGTAATTAGCTATTAATGACTAAGTATTACTCCATGAAATTCAATCTTAGTTTGGCAGATCTTATAATGTTGGAAGTCATATTTGTAAACAACTTATTATGAATGAATTCTGACTTTTGGTTTATGAACAAATCTCTAGGACAACCATAAAATTCTTCAAACAAGGGGAAAAAAAGAAAAAAGAAAAAAGAGACTAAGAATATGTGCATAAACGACCTTCTACGAAGCAGAAAAAACGACGACAGAAAGAAAATGACAGTTATGTCCAAATGACAAAAATTAAATGCCAGCTGGACCAATTAGACCTAAGAATCGAAAGAAATTAACCTTGATTGGAGCGTCCATTAATTCTCAAGTCAGTCAAATGTTATTGTAACGTAAAAGGGTGGAACATCAGTCTATAAGAAATAAATCTAGACCATCAAATTTATAACTAATCAATCTTGATTTTACACGTGCACTCTCAAAGAATTCAAATCCTACACACGCTTCTTAATCCTACATATATTGCTGGTTCTCGTGAAGTCGATTTTATTCCTTTTCTTTTTGCTCTGCTTATGGGATTCCTCTCTCAATATTTTCACAACATCGTTTCATAGGTTTCTAATTCAATTCCTGTTTGGTTCAACTTCTACTGAAAATTAGATCGCGACCTAATTCAAAGCAATGTCAAGAGTAAACAAACAAAATAAAATAAAACAAACAAAGCAGTGAAGTTGTAGGGGCACTTTGGCACTTATTAGGCATACTTGGCACTTGTGTATGTGACATGTGTCCCGTTGAGTTTAACTGTTATTATTTATTAACTTTAAATTCAAAAAAGATGTAACTTTTAGAAGGGTTGTATTTTTTCAAATGAAAATATATTTTTTTTAAATGGCAATATTTTCTCAAAGGGCGTCACAAAAATTGTCATAATTCTATAAAGAGATGCAGAGAAGTTAAATTTCATTTTACTTAAGAAATTCGAATTCTCTCTCTCTCTTACTGTTATTGTTTTAGCAATATTGTGTTATTTTTCTATTCGAATTTTTTCTTTTGTTTGGTGTTAAAATTCGTTTGTGAAGGCTTATCATATTCTAAAAGCATTCTGTTATTCAACCCAAAGCAATCTCTTTTCAAGAGGGGGCAATAATGCTTTAAAGAAAGCGTACCCATTACGCATTTCAAGTCTTCATATTCAGATTTGCTATACTTTTCCCTTCCCCTAATCCCACGCCACGCACAAGAAAAAAGCAACATGCTAAGGAAATTTCTTATGTTAATATCATTAATTCTTTGTTGCTCATCCATCAACGGCGGTCCGTTTACCTGGACTTCACGTGATGATGAAAGTTCTGGTCATATTCTATTATCTATAATGGGAGTCAACTTTGTTTTCTAATTAACAACAAATAATTATCTGATACTAACTAATTAACAATTCTAGATTTATGAGCACCTCCCTAAACTAGCAATATTGTACAACGAAATGCTTCAATATAAAATTAAAAAAAAAAAAGTTTTTGGTAAACTATGAATAAATATATCCACAAAGGACAAAAGAAATTTTTGTCTACTAAATGCTGTAGTATAAATGTTTACCTCCTAAACTCTAAATTTGGTCAGTTCACTTACTTGGTAAACTGTTGTATTATGGTCTACTCTATTGATTAAGCTCCGAATTTTGGCTGAATTCTAGGGATTGAGAGTTGAGAATTTGAGACACTTTTGTTGGGGTTTGAATCAGAGTTTGAGAATTTCTGGTTGGACATGCTTTTCCACCATCGGTTTAGCATATAACGATTTATAAAATAAGGCACGTTAGCAAGTTTGGGAGGTAAAATGCCACAAATAAAATTTTGAGGATATCGTCGGATTCGAAAAATTGAATGGACAAACATGCAAAATTCCCACAACTTGCAATCTGACAACTTTTCCTTCCGCCCTAATCCCACGCCACGCACAAGAAAAATGCAACAAGCTTGGGAAACGTGATGATGAAAGGTCTAGCCATCATCTATTATGATCAATGACGGGAGTTAAATTTGTTTTCTAATTAACATCAAATAATTATTTTAGAGTAACCAACAATTCTAGATTTATGAGCACCTCTCTAAGCTAGCAATATTAATGAGAAGCTTCGATTAAAAAAAAATTATGATGCTTAAATAAGTTTACTTTTGATTGTTTCATTTCAGGCCTTGTGCTTTAAGATTGTAAGATTTTTTTTTTTTTTCATTTTTTTAATAAAATTACGCTTGTTGCAAAAAAAAAAAAAAAAAATACATATCTTGCTTTCTTAGGCAGTGCTCGGAATATCAACTGCAGTTGAAGTTTCAAAATTTGTTTTGATTGACCATGAATAAATGTTTGAAAATGTTTGTTTGGTTGATAATAAATTATGATAATTAAAAAAACGTAAAAATTTTAATAGTATTCAGAAAAATATATATATATATATAATAATATAAGTCTTGTTTCGCTATTTTTATTATTTTATGCAATTTAAAAATTAATTGCATTTCGACTTAAAAATAAGAAAAGAATGAATTTTTAAATTGTGAGTTTTTTTAAAAAGAAAAAAAGATATATTTAAATATAAATAGAGAAATTGATTTACCTTTTTCAAAATAATCTATATCTATAATTTATAATTTATAATCTATAACTGCTGTATAAAAGAGAGTTACCTTTTTTTCCTATTTAAAATTTTGGTTCAATTATTTTGTCGTCTTGTGCTTTTTCTTTCTTCCTTACTTTTTACTGTGTCTTTTTTTTTTTTTTTTGGTTTTTACCATTTCTTGCAAAAAAATTTTATTAAAAAATAATTTTAAAAAACAATTTACAAACTTTTTTTACAAATTTTTTTTTCCTTTTGATTTGCTTAATGGGTTTGCATACGTACGAAGCGCGTGATAAAACATCTTGAAAACACAAATTGTAGTGGTCACTCCAAACGGGACTTTGGATGTATATAAATGAGGCTCTCGACCTGCCTCAAATCCTTCACCAAAACACACTTGCTCTCCTTTTACATTTTGTCTTTGGTTCATTGCTCTTTATATGCCAGTTTTCGTCCTAATTCCTTTCTCTGTCAACATGAAGCGAATGAGACATGAAACTCATTTGTTCTGTCTCTTTCTTCTTCTCATTTCCTGTTGCTTCTTTGTTTCACATTCTCTCAACTCCTCCACCACTTCCCTTCGGCCATTCCCATGCCTTCCTTCTCAAACCTCTGCTTTGCTCAAGCTCAAGCGAGAGTTTTCCTCTTCTCATGCAAACATTTTTGAGAATTGGAACCATTCCAGGTAATGTTATAGGAGGAAATAGATTGTCATTGTTATTTATTTATTCGTAATTATGTAAGATTATATTTGAATATATTTTAGCAATTATCTAGTTAGTTATTTAGTTTAGATTTTGAATTTATTCGAATTGTAAAGTAGAGGTGAATAGATTCTGTAATATGTATATACATAGAGCCACATTTATTGTGTATTGATATATCTGCGTTAAAAACCTTTGTGTTCTTCTTCTCTCCTTAACTTTATTTCTTTTCTTCTTTAATTTTCTATACTAGGGACTGTTGCTCTTGGGACGGAGTGACCTGTGATGCCAAGAACGGCGAGGTTGTAGGCCTTGATCTCAATAGTTGCGGCATCAATGGACCCCTCAGTCCTAACAGCAGCCTTTTTGACTTGCTTCACCTTCAAAGTCTCAACTTAGCCTTCAACAACTTCAGTCTCTCCACTGTTCCATCGAGATTCGGGCATCTCACGAGGCTGACCCACCTCAACCTCTCTTGCTCCTTGTTCTCAGGGGAGGTCCCACCGGAGATTGCCCAACTGACCGAGCTGGTTTCACTTGATCTCTCTGGTGAATATTATGATCATCCCATGGTGGTCGACATGACGAGGCTTGTCCAGAACCTGATGAAGCTGAGAGAACTTTACTTGGACCAAGTCACAATCTTTTCTTCATCAGTGCCAAAATCCCCGGTAAACTTATCTTCCTTGACAGCTCTGTCTCTTAGTGCATGTAGTTTGCATGGTGAATTCCCAGACTATATCTTCAACTTGCCTATGATTGAGGCAATTTATATGTCGGATAGCCTTTCCGACCAAGCGGATTTGGGTTTTTTACCAGAATTTCAATCTGGCAGTAACCTGAAATATTTGGATCTTTACTCCGTTCAGTACTTGTCTGGAAAACTGCCTATTTCAATTGGCAATCTTAAGTCCTTGATTCTCTTAAATCTTGAAGGTTGTAGTCTTTCAGGCACTATTCCCTCTTCCCTTGGAAACTTAACGCGACTAGAGGAGTTGTATCTTTCATACAACAGTTTTAGTGGTCAAATTCCAACGTCACTTGGACATCTCACATCTCTAAAACAATTAAGTCTTTCAGGGAATAGATTTAACGATGAAATTCCATCTTCACTTGGAAACCTGAGGCAACTGGAAGACTTGGATCTTTCAGACAATAGTTTTAGTGGTCAACTTCCATTTTCACTTGGCAACCTCTTGCAACTACGATCCTTGGATCTTTCAGCAAATAGCTTTAGTGGTCAAATCCCATCAACCCTTGGAAACCTCAGGCAATTAGTTGATTTGCGGCTATCGAACAATGCTTTCACGGGAAAGTTCCCGCTGTCATTGGTGAATCTTACTCTACTTGAAGGGTTGGATCTTTCTAGTAACCAATTGACAAAGCTCTCTGATCCTTCCAATGCACTAGAGAAACTTAATATTTCTTCTCTTAACTTGTCAAATAATTCAATCACTGGAGCCATTCCTTCTTCTTTGTTCAGAGTACCTACTTTGGTAAACCTACAGCTATATCTAAACCAGCTCACTAGTATAGATAATCACAACATCTCTTCAAGCCTATTGTCCACTCTTGATCTTAGTTTTAATAACTTAAGCATTGAGTTCAGCATCTTCTCGGATCTAGGTCATCTCGAAGAACTCTATCTTTCTCGTAACAATGTCTCACTGCCAAATAAAGGTGAGAATTTCACTTTTCCCAGATATTATGAGTTGGATTTGTCTTCGTCAAACATAAGGCAGTTTCCAGATTTCCTGAAAACCCAAGATAGATTACTCCTTTTAGATCTTTCCAACAATAAAATTGAAGGCAAACTTCCCAAATGGTTCTGGACAATAGGGAACAATTCTACGTCCATGCCAGATTCTGTCTTTGAATTGCGTCTGTCTAACAACTTTATCAGTGGTTGGGAAGAAGCGGTCTCTTCAATTATTCCAACTTGGAAAACATGGGGACGATTAGACCTAAGTGCTAATAATTTGACTGGAACAGTTGATCCCATACTCTGTAAAATTGGACTCATTTTTCTTGATCTCTCCAATAACCACTTGAATGGCTCCATAACGCAGTGTTTAGGCAACTCAAGCGACCTCGTGGTGCTGCATTTGAATGATAACAACTTTCACGGAAACTTGTCTAATAATACGTTTACAGAAAATGGTTGTGGGAATTTTCGAGCATTGGATCTTAGTCACAACCGTTTACAGGGCAGGGTTCCACAATCTTTGATCAAATGTCAAAATTTGGAACTTCTGAATCTCGGTTACAATCAAATGAGTGATGTGTTTCCTTTTTGGTTGCAAAATTTGCCAAACTTGAAGGTTCTTATGTTAGGATCAAATAAATTCCAGGGTCCTATATGGTCTCCCGATAGACCTTTGAGTTTTGTGAGTTTGCAAATTCTGGACCTCTCTTTTAACCATTTTAGTGGAGCTTTACCCTCGGGGTTCTTTAAGAATTGGACATCCATGATAGAAGATAGTAAAGACAGAGAACAATTTGGTGACTTTATAGCTACAGGAAGGAGTGTCATCAATGTTTTCGGGCCATTGACAGTGATCAATAAGGGTAACAAAATGACGTATTACGAAACATCAGCCTTCTTGGTGAGCATAGATCTTTCCAATAACAGATTTCACGGAGAAATTCCAAGGTGTATAAGTAATCTTCGATCACTAGTAGTGCTCAATTTATCAAGCAACAATTTCGGAGGCCTCATCCCATCATCTATGGGGCAATTAACTGAACTTGAGTCATTGGACCTCTCCAAAAACGAGCTCTCTGGTCGAATTCCTCAAGAGTTGACCGGCCTCACATTTCTTCAGTACCTAAATCTCTCACAAAACCAACTTACTGGCCCAATACCACAAGAGAGACAATTTAGTACATTCTTAAATTCATCTTTTGATGGAAATTTGGGACTATGCGGGCCTCCACTGTCGAAGAAATGTGGAGACGATGCAACACCTACTTCTAACCGTGGCCGCGGATCAGAGTCGGACTATTTTGGCTTTAGTTGGAGACCAGTAGCAATGGGATACGGGTGTGGAGTCCTGATCGGGGTTATCACTGGATATGTAGTTATTTCAAGGAGACCGTATTGGCTCGCAAGAACTTTTGGTGGCTTCATACTCTGGTGACCATGAGTCAAGCCACACTCTTTTAAAGGTACTTGTTCTACATTTTGAAACCAATTAATTTATTTTGTACAGCAATGAGTGTGATATTTATATATGCCTTTTGGGTAATTTATCTATAAACTAAATTGATCTGTTATACATTTGATCACAAATCATTTGCTTTTAATTGTTTTTTCATAAAAACATGCTTTGTCTTACATCAATGTTCATTGGTTGCTTCACGAGAAATATTACTTATCAAATGGTTAAAAAAAAAAAAAGTGTTGTGTAGACATTTAATGTTAACTCGAGGTAGGTAAATTGCTATCTATTATCTTTTTTTATTTTTTTGAATTTAGAAACCGGAGATTCGAATTTGTATTTTTTAATGAAGTTAGTTATGATATTATTATTAGGTTATACATGCAATCACATTATTATTATTCTTTGGTATGCAAGTTTTCTTACTTTTTACGTGGGATTTAGAGATGCACAGCCTTTTAAAAAAAAGTTTTTTAGACTATTTAGTGTTTGTTTGGATACAAAGTTCAAACTTGAAGTTTGAACTAAAATTTTTGTCTTTTTCTTAAAAAGTTTTTTGTCTTCTCTGAAAAAAATTTTCTATCTTATTTAAAAAGTCAACAAAAATTACTATTTAACTAAAAAATCTTAAGTTAAACTTACATACCAAACAAACTCTTAGATAAAATGCGAAGAGAATGGCATTCTTGTAATTTAAAATTAAAGGCTAGGCACCTCTTTTACCACGTTTTTTCAAATTAAGGGGGTATTTGTTTACCATTTCATTTTAAACTAAATTGTATTTTTTTCGTCATGATTTTTGTCTTTTTCTGAAAAAAAATTTTTGTCTTTTCTGAAAAAATTTTTTGTCTTTTATAAAAAATTACTATTAAAACTTAAAAATCTTAAACTAAACTCATTCACCAAACACTTTCTAAAAAAAATTAAAAATGCTACGTGGCAGACCGTAGAAGCATCATCTGAGTGGGCGAAAAGCCGCGAAACTGGAGAAAGAGTACATAACAAGTATTTTTTCTCCCTTTTGCCTTCGAAAATAAACCAAAATACTTCTAGTTATGCGCCAAACGAATTTCGTCTCATTTTTACCCTTCATCGGCGGTTAGCAAGTCCGTCGTCGTCCGTGGGCATTTCCGTCAATTCAAGCAACCTCCGATGGCGGACTCGCAGACCTTCAGCCTCCGCATCGTCGCCGCCGACTACTACATGGCGCCGCCGATTCCAGGCCTCGACCTCTCCTACAGCAGCTTCCACGGTACTCACACGACGCCGTTTCGTCACTCCGCTCCATCTCTCTACTTGTTTGGTTACCGTGATTTTGCTGGAATCCAGATTTTCTTTCTTCGATTCTAGGGTTTTGTCTAATATCGCTTGATTTTGATTGTTTATTGTTTGCGAAATTTGGTGTTAGTTGAAATTTGTTCGTGAATTAACGGTTCTCGAATTCATGAAAATCAGAATGTTGATGCTAGGATTTATATGTGGATTGATTTTCTCTCGGAAAAGTAATTTCTGTTGAATGATTTTTTTCAGGCGGGAAAGTGAATGAGGTTCCTGTGATAAGAATATACGGATCGACTCCGGCTGGTCAGAAAACTTGCATGCACGTCCATCAAGTAAGATCAGCTATATATATATATATATATATATATATATATATTTTTTTTTTTTTTTGGGGGGGCTAATAATTGGCTTTTTTTTTTTTAAATAAATTTTTTGTAGGTTTTGCCTTATCTGTATGTGCCATGTGCCGATATTCAATCCCAGAAAGAAGGTAAATAGAATCTTTCCTGTTTGAGCCAATGCCCAAAAGAAGATTGATGTAGAATTTCTGTTAGATGGACTTGCAGATTTGCTAGATTGAGATTTACAACTCTTTATTTTCCCCCTCTGAATCTTCATTCTGTTATCTAACCCACCTGCTATGATAATCGATGTTTTCATTTTCTGAGTGGGCGCACAAATTTATTTAGGTTTTCTATTTTTTTTGGTTGCATAGGTGATGCATTCAAGCACGAAATAGCTCCAGCTATAGAGAAAGCCTTAAAGGTCGGTATGCCTCATTGCGTCAGATTGAGTTCTCCTCTCGGGCTCTTGTATTTGCTTTACTCACTTTTTGTTCTTTGGATGGGTGATATCAAAAGTTTAGGTTGCTAAAGTTCTGTGCATGATATCTTCCAGCTTAAAAGTAAGGCATGTTCGAAACGGCAGCATGTTCATAGTTGCAGCCTTGTTCGTGCAAAAAGATTTTATGGTTATTATTCATCAGAGGAGCTCTTCATAAAGATATACCTGTATCCTTTTTGTTTTCTGTTGCTTTTTGATGGCCCAGGAGTATATTTTTGAGTGCCTTGACAAGATATAAGCTATTACCCACATGATGTTTCTCGTGCTGCTAATCTTCTTCTGGTAGAGATCTTGAACATCTCATTTATGTTCCGTTGTTGCTAATCATGCTGCTATTTTGTGTCCCATTTACAATTTCTTAACTTATACTATTTTCTATGTTATATAATTTCAGATGTCTAGGGCCCCGTTAGAACTCTGTTACCTTATTTTAGAACAAACCTTAAAGTTCTAACCGGATCACGTGTCGTTTTCAACGTCTTTATTTGTGTTTGGTTTGTCTTTCCTTTTTTCCTTTTTGGCGTATGAAATATCTCAATTGTTTTTGAAGCGTTGAAAAATAATTTGGCTTAGAACTCTGTTTGTTGGCTTAGCCTAGTGGTAATTTTGATGCCCGTCATTAATGTTGAGATCCTAAGTTCAACTCATCTGACCTTCAAGTTTAAAGGGAAAAAAAAATAATGGTCTAGAACTTTTGCTTAAGATGAAGATTTTTTTTTAGGTACCAAGCCCAGCGTTCAACTATTTATAAGCAAAAGGGACCTCCTCTTTTCCATTGCAAATGTTCACATTTTTCTTAACCAATCTGTTATTTAGCTTATATTTGAGCCTGAAAATTGTTGAACTTCCGCATTTTTCTGAAGACAAATGATGAAGATGTTTATGAAGCATACCAATTTACGTCCTGTTGAAGAAATTAACTTGTTTTTGTCATTGTTGGTTGACCTCATAAGTCATATTTTTAATCATTGATGATACTTTCTTTTCAGGATGGTGGAGTTCTTAACAAGTGTTTACAATCTCATAAAGCCCACATTCCCTTTATTCTTCAGTTTCTGGTAGGCAGTTTTTCTGCAAACTGAAAGATTCCAGTGGTTTTTTGTAAGAATTCAATCCGTTTTGAGTGTTTCCAAGATTTGCTAAATTATCCATTTTTCAAGTGCTTAATAATCAAGCATTAGTCCTATGATTTCATCAGCTATTACTGTTGTTGCTTTTGCCGCTTTACTTATGATAAAATAGCTTTTCATTTTGTATGTTGACTACAACTTTGATGGGATGGGTTATATACATCTGTCTAAAATGAAGTTCCTTCATCCTGTACCAGATGTTTTCTCCCCAAAGAAATCTGTCCACACTGATCAACCTAGAAAGGACATGAATCCCTCGACATGCACGCCTCCTGATTCTAAGGTTATTTTTTCACTTGCTCATACCAGATGATTTTGAACAAATTTATCAGTATTCTTGTTTTTTGCTAGCATTTTTGGAATTTGAGTGGAACAATTTTTGTTTCTGTAATAATTTTTGTGTCTACTGTATCTTGCATTATGCATACACAAGTGGCAGTCCATCTTTTGATGCACCTGTTTGGATATCTTCCACGGTTCCAGCTGATTGGATGTGGTATTTTCCTACCGATTTTGATGTCTCAGCAAATCCAGATATCAACTCCATTAAATGTCAAAGTCTCTGTACAGTCGATGGGGATGTGACTGTAGATGGTTTGTCTAGCATCTGTCACTACGATCACATTTCACAGCATCTGCCTAGGTTACTTTTTTTGGGGCTAACTAAAGTTATAGATTATTCGTGATTTTGCAGAGATTCTTAATAAGCAATTTAAAATGTATGTATCCTTCTTACCAACACGTTCGGATGTGAAAACGGTTTGGGCACTTGTAGCAATCTGGAAGGTATGCGTCATTCAACTGGCTGCTAAAATGTCTGTGATTATGCCATTCAAAAAAAAAAAAAAAAAAAAAGAATTATGAGATCATTGTTACAATCTTTTCTGACAAATTTTTTTCTGTTATGATTCTTTTTGGAGGAGGTTGTGAGAACTGGGATGCATGAGTTGGGGATTTCCTTCCGATGAGAGGAAACCATTGCCAGAAGATGTTTTGAAAAACTGTTATATATTTGGTCCCAGTTTATGGACAAATTTGTTGAATTGCATAAGAAAGCGAAATCCCCTTGTGTTCAACACAATGAGATACAAATGTGAGGTCTTTGCAGCTAATGACATCATCGATAAATGAAACAAACACGGTTAGACTTTTGTCATTCATGTCCCTTAATAATATTGACGTAGAACCTTAATAGTACCCAAAAAAAAAAAAAAAAACAGAGAGATGCTTAACCCAATACATGTCATCGCAGGAGGAAGAGAGGCATAACTCAATGCGTGTCATCGCAGGAGGAAGATGGTGCAATCCCCTGCATAAGGAGGAACATTGAACTTTCAGCTTATCGAATGATGGAGACATTAGATAAGAAGGTAATTGATCATACTTTTGTATTTCTTCCTTCCATCTCTGTGTTAAGGTCTTCTTTGTTGTGATGCTTATATTTCCGCTCTGATTCAAAGTTCCAGATACTGGCTATTCAAAGTTCCGATTATTTTCTTGTGATTTAAGACAAATATTCGTTTTGCTATTGGTTCCTGAACATTCACAGGAATCTTTAATCATCTTTTCAGGGAAATGGCTGATAAAGATGATGACTATCCACACGGGTATTTCATATGCCATTAGTGGGCTTGAGAAATTGTCAACAATTAGACATGGGTGAAAGACTATTGCTTCTTCTACTACCACATATATGAAATAGTTCAAAAGGACTATGAGGCATGAGCTTTAATCAAGATGGAAGGATCTCCAAGAGCGGACCATAGGGAAAAGATTGGAAAGCCATGACGGCTAAAATGCAAATACACTTGAAGATGAACTGAAAGACATTGAAAACACTGAAGCATAATTATTGCCTTGACGAAGAGTTAGCATGCAGATCCACTATGTATGTTTGGTTGCCCTAATTTTACCTATATTGGGGGCACCTGTTTTGGGGAAATATTCATTTCACAAGAGAAAAAGTGAGTTCGAGAGGCGTGAGACATGTGATTCTCTTGTAATCTTCTTTTCCATTATAGTGAATGTCTACAATGACTGAAAGTGGATGTAGCTCTCACATTGAGGGTGAACCACTGTAAATTTTGCGTGTGTACTTGATTTTTCTTTTTCTTTTTTTTTTTTTCATTACACTTTTTACTAAAATATGAGGGCTTTAACCCATAACAACAGAAACATGCACAAATACATCACGTGGATTGCCTTTCCTGCCATCAAAGTTAGTTCTTGATCTCAATGGAGAAAATAGCCCGGGAAAGAGAAGATGATAAAAAGAAAAAATCACTCTAACTCTTTTTTTTAACACACAACTGGTCACGACTGTTTTCATATACCCAATAACATCTTTTAGAAGTCACAATTAACTTACAGCGTGACAAGGGATAAAACAAGTACAAAAGAACAACAGAAGTAGAAAAAGTGTCAAAGAAAAAACGATAAGCACGATAACAAAAGATAATAAACCACAAATAAAATGAGAAGAAATCTAAGAATGACAATGAAATTAGTGAATTACAGAAAAAGAGAAAACGTACTAGCGGAATAAAATAAGAAACAAAAAAAAATGATGGAGTCATCGCCTCAAATTAGATATAATTTTGTCAGACTTTATTCATTTTTCTCTCTCTCTCTCTCTCTTTTTTTTTTTTTGAATGATTTTGTTCAAAGTTTTATGCCCAACTTGATTAACAGTTCATCTTCTCAAAAAAAAAAAAAAAAAAAAAAAAACATGATTAACAGTTCATCTTGTTGGTGATGAACATATATAATATCGGTAAGGCTACAGTTGCTGATTAAGCAAGTATGGAATAACTGAAAAAGCATCTAAAACTGGTAGTTTTGTTGAAGCTCGACAATAATGCACTTGCTCAGATAGAGATGGAGACAGTTTTATATCCATGGCTCTTGGCCTGATTTGGCTGATCTTGATAGTCTTCCTTCGTCCACAGATCGAATTCATTAAACAAAAAAGAAGTGCATGTTTCTTTGCTATGTCCTTGTAGCGAAGACCTTGGCGTAATTAGTACTCAGACTCTATTTCAGTTCTCTAAATTTTAATAGGATTAGGAATACCGTAATTTTTTTTTCTTTTTTTAAATCATTGTTCAGTCTACCCCACCCCCCTACTATCTTTTTTTTTTTTTTTGGTGAACTTGGAAACGGAGGATTCAAACTCCTCACCTTATAATAAATCAAGTGTGAAATTACCGTTAAATCATGTTTGTAACAAATTAAAATTGAAATGAAAGTGGGTGTGCGAAAAAGTTAAATATGATATTATATAAAAAGTATCTATAAAGGATAGTTTTAATATGGTTACGTTATGAAGTATTTATCAAATTGAGATATTTATTAATATTGGCGGTACAAATTTAATTACTCAATTAGAAACTGGTCCGGAGAAATAAGCTGTGACTTGGTAGGCAACTTGAACGTTTTTCCTTCCAAGTCGTCCACTATTGACTTCTTAATTACTAAAATATATAAACATAGTCATATTTGATTATATTATTTCCCAATGATAAATGGCAAATTACCTTTTAAAGTAATAAAAAAGAAAGCGTGTTTAACATGTCGTCTGAGATGTTTCATGCATTGTACATTCTTCAACGCAACTGGTTGAAGCTTATACTAATCTGTTTGTGTAGCAAAAAAATTCAAAATTAAAAACAAACCAAGTAGCTGGGCGTACGGAACACTGTTCTCTTTTCTTTCTCCTTTTTCTCACTTCTAAAACTTGGTACTAAATCTAATTACTTCGAAAATGGTCCGGAGCAATAAGCTGTGACTTGGTATGCAACTTCGTACATTTTTCCTTCCAAGTCCGCTAATGACTTGATTACTAAAATATGTGTGTGTGTGTGTGTGTGTGTGTGTATATATATATATATGCAAAATCGTATTTGATTAGCATCACTTCCCCGTGATGAATGGTAAATTGCCCTTTAAAATAATGAAAAAGACGTGTGTAAGGATTTATATCTTGATCATCTGCAAAAGTTTGGGTGAACGTGGTGAGAAGCTCACCGAGTAGATGGTTAATTAAACGTCAAAGGTGGGACTTTCTGGAAAGAAAAACAATGGAAGAGGAGGAATATATAAATATATATTTCTTTATAGATAAGAAATATAAATATGAAAGAGAAGGAAAAATGGCGGACAGAAACAAAAGAAAAAGGCACGTATTTATCATATCTTAGTTCGACTACTTTATATTATGACCTGTAAATAATGTTACAGCATCTCCAATAATTTAATCGGTGTCCTAATGGTAATTTTTTACATTTAGATTAAAAAATACTCTTCAATAGAGTGCTATTTTTTATGCCAAATTTATTAACCCTATGACAAATTTGTCATAAGGTATAGACAATGTTAAATTAAACTTTTACTTCTTAGTGGTTGGAATTTTCACTTTTCGATGTAATCAATACAAAATTTTTACTTTTAAATCATTTAAATGCTGAAAGTTCATTTTTACAAACTACAAAGCATGATAAAGATGACAAAAAGTATAAATAACATTTGAAATAGCATTGGAACATAAAGTGTGAAAATATTATCTCCCACTCTTCTTGTAGCAAAAGTAATATTTATACTGTTAAAATACATTGGAGACGAGGTCTTCGGTCTTCACATGTTTCACGTCATCAACCACAAACTCATGCGCATTTTATTTAATATTTTATTTGTCTTATTGCAATAGTAACGTGACATCAAATTTTTGGAGTCGTAGCATATATTAATTAAGATCCTACGTACCATTTGGCAAACAACCTTAAATTTTAAAAATGTACGATTTGAATTGAGAATATATTCCATTTTGGACCAAAAAATTCATTTCAATTTTATCTTTTTCTAAAATAACAAAAATTTTAAATAATTTTTAAAAAGTCAGCAAACTTTAAAAAAGAAATTGCATTCCTAAATGAATAAATGTTTTTATTTAGGAGAAAGAAAAATAATGCGTCAAAACACACCATACGCCTAATAAAGTTTGAGGTACGAGGAATATTAATACATGATGTGTCAAACACACCATATATATGCCTGCTAAAATTTGAGGTACGAGGAATAATACACGTAGAATGAAACGTGAAGCCCTTGCTTTATCTATAAATAAAGCCCTTGACCTGCTTCAAATCCTACACCAATACACACACTTGCTCTCCTTTACACCAACACCAACACACACACCATATGGAAATATTCTCTTGTAATCTTCTTTTTCCTTCACAGTGAAAGTTTACCGTGACTGAAAGTGGATGTAGCTCCCATATTAAGGGTAAACCACTATAAATATTGTATATGCACTTGATTTTTTTTTTTTTTTTTTTAACTCACACAAGCAATCACGACTATATCTCTATACCAATGTGCACCTTTTAGAAATCGCAATTAACTTAAAACGTAACAAAGGATTAAAAAAAATGACAAAAGAACAACAACAAAAATTGAAGAAGTGAAAAATAAAAAAACGACAACCACGATAACAAAAGATAACAAACTAGAAATAAAAAGAGAAGAAATCTAAGAACGACAGCGAAATAGGTGAACACAACGAAAGGGAAAACGAGAGGAATAAAATATGAAACGGCCAAAAAAAAAAAATGAAAAAGATCATTTATTCAAAGTTCCATGTCCAACTTGATTAACAGCTCATCTTGTTGGTGATGAACATATATATAGCGGTAAGGCTACGGTTGCTGATCAAGCAAGTATGTGGAAGAAGCATCTAAAACCGGTAGTTTGTTGAAGCTCGACAATAATGCACTACTTGCTCAGGTAGAGATGGAGATAGTTTTATATCCATGGCTCTTGAGCTGATTTGGCAGAGCTTGATAAGCTTGGAACTTTGTCCACAGATCGAATTCATTAAACAAAACAGAAGTGCATGTTTCTTTGCTATGTGCTTGTAGCAAAGGCCGCCAGGTAATCAATGGTCAGTATAACACCCCCTAGCCAGTTTAGTCTTTAACTAAACCTAACTAAAACATGTCACTAACTCATACATTTATAAAATCTGTTATAACACAGAAACATAGTAAAACCAAGATAGTTGTATGATAAGATATTAAAATAAAATATTTACAGACTCTTTATCAAAGTTTAGTCAAAATATAAAGAGTTGGTATTACAACTATCCCATATTAATAGCACTATCTCAAAACAAAACTTTTTGTATAGACCACAGAGTTCTTTGATAATCATTTTTAATGAAACAACTTTAGCTTAGTATATACATAGGTTCCATGATATCAGGTTCCCAAAAGAGGTTCAGCCCTTCACCATGTTGCTTCCTCATTCTTTTCTTCCTCACATGTACAATGAAACTTTAAAGTGAGCTAAAAGCCCAGTAAGCGGAACATAGTTAAATACAAAACCTTTAAACTACAACCTGAATTTAAAATATAGTTTTCAATGGATTTTGTGTGACGCCCCGAACCACCCACCTGACACCCAACGCGGGGCCGACCGCGCGGATGAGGGGCGCCGGAACCGTCACACTCATACTTCATACTTAACTTTACTTTGAAAATGCGGAATAATTTTTTTTTTCTTTTTCGACTTTTTTTTTTTTTGAAACTTCTTTTGAACATCGTTTTAAAACTTTCTTTGAACTTCATAATTTGGATTTCATTTTTAAAATCTTGACTTGAAACCCATGCACTAAAATTGTGCATCTTACATTAAACATTTCATACATAAATAACTTGGCTTGATACTTAAGCATACATAAAAACTTCATAATTTTAAACATAATGCGGAAATTATTGCGTAGTGGTATCCCACACCGCCCTTCACTCGCTGCATCATCTCCAAGCCCACCAAGTAAAGCTACAAGCTTTTTATCTCAACCTGCAGTATGGAATATATCTGATGAGCTGACGCTCAGCAAGTACAAACGCGATCTCACAAAAACATTTTCATTTAAACATCTTGAAACATACTTCATCATAAAACATATGCATAAACCATTTATGTTCCGTTTATGCATTTCTTTTAACTTCCTTATCTTTCTTATGGGCCCCATAGTGTACGTACCCTTAACATATAGCGCGCCGCCAGATACAGTTAGATGGGGTTGTAAGTCCCTAACTGCTCCAGGAAAACATAAGTGATTACACCCTTTTACAAAAACGAGAGAGCGAATCCATAACTTTAACATAAAAATCCTCCACCTTGGTGGAGGTTGGTACGACACTTTACTTGTGTATTTTTACCAAGTTTCTTATCATTAGTGAGCATACTTTATGATGTCACTATATCATACATACTTAACATTTCGTTCATAAAACATAGCATGGCATCTTTAAAACATGACATCTTTAACACATGGCATATTGAAAACATCTTCAAAACATGACATCTTTAAAGCATTTTCACATATCTTGAAACATAGCATATTTGAACATACATATTATTTTTCCATACCACAGGTGAGGTTTGTACTTACCTTAAGTCCTATGCTCTTGACGTATATTCCTCGCGATATCTTAACAGGTTCATATTCCTGTTTCAATCAAAGGAGGTGTAAAATAAAGTTAACTTATCTTACCATAAACCATGGTATACGATGTTGGTATCCTTAACCAACATCCATGAGCAATCCTAGATGTGTGTGTTATATGTCCCCTCTAATATCTCTTGTAAGCCTGATTGGTTACTTCCTTCTTCATGGGCTTATAATTTACTTTTCTTGGTTCATAATCCATTGGGTTATTATCTCTTCAATAACCCTTGGTCTTAGCCCATTTCATCAATCTTGGTATCCTTTAGGGTTATATTGGGTAACCCTAAAGTCAACTCTTGGTCAACCCAGTCAACATGTGGTCAACTAAGGTCAACCCCCCTTTGGGTCTAACGTTGGGCTTTGGGCTTAGCCCAGTAACTTGGACATAATTTCCGGTTACCGTTCGTAGTCGGCTTGATTACCCATTTTTACCTTGAAACTCCATTTCATTATTTTTGGAAAAATTATATAATTATCTTTCAAAAATCTCATTAATTTGCTTGTAAAAGCTTTTACTTTATTACTCTTGAAAATACCTGTCTAAAATCAACACTTTCTTTACTTCTTGGAAAAAATGTGGAATTTCAATTCTAAACTCTTAAAAATCCCACTCTCTTCTTGAAAAATCTCATTTTCCTTTAACTTATGGAAAATCTCATTTTTCTCTTTAACTTGAGAGCTTTGGGTGAATAATCCCAAAAACTCTAAAAATTCATTTTCTTAAAACGGGACTTCATAAAATCATTACGGATTGAAAATCGCCATTGGAACGGTTTTCGTAGTCAAAATAACATTTTAGAGACACTTAACATTTTCTAGAAAACGTTTTTATAAATCAAGTGCTGGAAATTCTCGGATTCCCAGAGCACTCTTCATAAAAACAACCCAGATTAAAAATCCATTCATTTTCTGAAAAACTTGTCTTCATGAAAGTTGTAGCTATCGAAAAATGCTAAAACTTTCATGTTTTGCACAAAACCCAGTTCTGCCTAAATCAGTACCAGTTTTCGTTTGAATGTGGGTGATCCTGAAAAACGGAGTGAAACTGGCTCCAGGAGTTAGCCACGGGTTTTCATAAAAATGAAGGCCTTTGGAGCCTTATTTTAAGATTCTGTCCGCGCTGTCCTCTAGTAAAAGTTGTTCCGAACAACTTTTGTGTTTTAACTTTTAACCCGTTTGGCCTCTAAGGGCCCGATAATTTCACTTTCCCGAAACTGGTCAGTTTCGACTCCGAAATGGCAGTTTCGGTTGTTAATCCGGTTTTACGTCTTAGTTTACGGATTCTAACTCGACCGATCACATCGGGAGCTTAAACATTAAACAAGCAACGTGTCTAACGTCCCATGCATTCATTCTTGCCCATCCTTCACGCCCATGCAGCCCACAAAACGTCCTTGGCTGCATGGTGTGCTATCCTTGCATCATTCATCAACTAGCATCACATGCAACATTTTTCTTCAAGCAAATCAGCCACTGCCTTAGGGCTGATTTGTGACCAAAATTTAGGGGACTTAATTAACACATCTAGCATGCATCCTATCAATTTTTCAAGCATAAAAATCATGCAAGAAACATCATAAAACAAGCCAACCAAACCCTAATCCCTATCAAGCACATACACCAAAAATCAAGGGCTATAAAAAGAGATGGACTTATGTTCTTACAAACCCATCTTAAACCATCATAAAAATGCTTATCTTGAGCTTAAATCCAAGATTAGTTTAAGGGGTTACCTTAACCCAAGTTAGGGTTTGAAAATCCTCAAAACTTCTTTTGGTTCCTCCTTGGTTTGGGGGCTCACGGATTCACCATGCAAAATGGGATCCAAACACTTTTTGTTAGTTATTTCTAGCTCATCAAAACCGAACTTTATAATATGAGAAATCCAAGTTTTTCTCTTACCTTTTTCCTTCTTCCATGCTCACGGGTTTTTGCTCCAAGAAGCACCAAAATCCTTCCTCTTGGTTCCATGGCTTGCTCCTTGGCTCACGGATTTTGGCTCCACCAAAGGGACCCGAAAATCTTCTTCTTGGCTTATCTCCAAGAGCCGAACTTCACACATGGTTTACCCCATAAAATTTTCCAGATTTTCTCTCTTTCTTTCACTCCCCAAGCTCACGGATTTTGTGCCCTAAAATGGGTCTCCATGGCTCACAAAAACTCTCTTGATTCTCCCTTAGAAAAACCGAAGACCACACATGCTCAAGCCCTTAGATTTTTTTCAGATTTCTCCTCCTCTTTCTCTCTCTCTCTCCCTCGGTTTTCTCTTGAAAACTGGCAGCACTTTGCTACTTGGTGAGTTGCCGAAAGTGATGGGAAAAGGGAGGGTTAATTGGCTTGCTTTTCTCCTCAAAGAATGGCTTTATGTCATGTCCTTCCATCCATCTTGCTGCAGCCGAATCCAAGGGAGGGAGTTGGCTTGCTTGTTGCCGAAAATTGAAGGGAAAAGAGAGGGGGACTTGCAGCAGATTTTGTGGAGGAAAAGAGGGAAAAGCTTTGCTTGCATTTGTGGTTTTGGTTGACTCACTTTTTTCCCTTAAAAAAGGGCTTTATCACATGCTTTCTCTTCCCTTAAAGTGCAGCCGAATATGAAGGAGAATAGGGGCCTTGCGTCCGGATTTTTGTTGAAGGAAAGAGGGAGTAGTTGGCTAAAGGAAAAGGAGATGTGGTGGTTGGTTACTTTTCCTTGATTTATGGCTTTATGCCTTGTCTTTCTTTTCCATCTTTTCTCATGCTTTTGTGCTTTCCTTTCCTTGTTTTCTTTTCTTTCTTTTCCTCCATTGAATTGCCGAACTTCATGGGGAAGCCAAGGGCCATTGTGTGTCCGGATTTTTGGGGAGAGAATCACAAGTTCACATGCTCATTTGGTTAGTGTCACAAGCATGGGCTTGTCCTTGACTTGGTTGGAATTGGAAGACCATTTGGTTACCAAAACTAAACCATTCCTTTTTCATTTCTTCTAGTTGTTGGCCGGCCATCAAGGGGAGAATGGGGGCTGTTGATGGCTGAAATTAGGAGAGCCAAGTGGCATCCTTTGGGTGATGGAGAGGGCTCCACACCTCACCAACTTAGTTCACACTTATTCCCTTAAAATAAGGGTCTTGTTTGCCATTTTTCCTCTTCAAAATTAATTCATTTCCTTTCCTTTGTGTCATACAAATATTAAAAATATTGTGCTCCATAATTTTGATCCAAAATTCTTCCTTGTAAAAATTGGACCGAAAACTTTCTTTCTCCAATTTTTCGGAGACCTTTTTGCCCTTTTTATCTTGATTCGGTGTGCTTGATATCTAGGGTGGTTTTTACGGCTTATTTTTACTTTCTTGACCATAGAAAGTCTTTGCAGTCTCTTCTTATACTGCAATTCATCATTTTTCGAGGTCGACATTTTTGACCCGTCCTTGGTCAAACTTTGACTTTTTGGTCAAAGTTGACTTTTTTGGTCAAACCTTTGACTTTCTTAAAATTTCATCCTTTTTCATTCTTTTTCTTTCCTTTTCGTCCTTTTTGACTCAAAATGCCGTTTACCAACCTCGGCATTTTTTTCCGAGTCTCATTGCCGGTTTAAAAGAAAATTCTAACCTCGGCTAATAAAATTACGAATTTCACATGTGATTCATAATTTTTCATGAAAACACCTCATAAACATAACATGCGGACTTCTAATTTCTAATAAAAAGAGAAATCTTAAGTCCATGAAAATTCCGGGTATTACATTTTGAATCTTTTTACATCAAATAGAAATCCAAATCAACAATTAAAACATATCATGAAAACCCCTTGAGATATGGCACAAATTGGGCTTTAGCTACAAAATCATTTATCATTCATTTCCTTTAGGTTTGGCCAAACACTTTCATTACAGTCATTTGGATCCCAAACATTAATATCAGTCATGTCCCTTTCGGGACCCATCCGTGGGTATCAGTCAGTCTCAATGACATCATTATAGTGGGGTTATACATTCTATAGATATTCCCATCATTTTATAGGCCACGTCTAGAATTTTACAAACCTTTAAAACATTATAAACATGTCATAAAAGCTTTCAATAAACCATACTTTCGTTTAACTTTCCTACTTGCAAATCATACCATTTCCAATGAAGGGAAACATTATACCCATAGTCTCATTTGCAATGTTAAACATTTGTCAAAAACATTAAAACGCTATATCATATACTTTTTAAGTTTCTATGACACAATAAGTAGAATTCCTACTTACCTATTTAAAATTGAACTACCACAGAGAAATTAACTCCACCGTTCCGAGGAAGTTGATCGTGCTTGTCCTAAGATCCATGATCAAGTCATTGTACATTTAAAAGCATCTTCAATCCATTAACAGTCATATAAAATACAAATATATGCGTTATAGTATCACTTTTCAACATTTTAGACCATATAAGGTCCTTTAGGACAAATTCTAAGCACAAACAAAATCTTTACCTAGTACTGTCCATAATTTCTAGTTACAGAACCCAACATTCAAAAATTCACCAAAAATCCGATTTACAATATTTTCATGTGAAATTTTGTGGGGAGCACGATTCATAGGTATACTTTAACTTCACTAAATTTCAGCTTTAAATACAAGTTATAAACAGAGAAATGAAACTCGAAATCCTAGTGCCCTGTTTCAGAAATCTTAGTCAAACATTTTCACAAACACCTTCTATACAACTTCATAAAATACTTGAAAAACAATAAAAGCTCTTTTCCAATTAGACCTCACAATGTTTTACATCTCAAATAACATAGAACCATCAAGCATCTTGAATAAAATCAGAAGTTACACATTTGGAATAAATTCAAAGCACACTTTTAACATATGACATGTCAAGTAATTCAAATCACACACAACTTAAAACATCATATCTCTAGCTTTGAATAGCTTCAAAATCTATTAAAAACCCTAATTAAAACTACCCTTAGGTAGCTTATAAAATTCGGACCCCAAAAATGATGCCAAACTCCACTTTAAGCTCAACTAGCTTGAAAGAAAAATGGGTGTTTGGTGGAATCCGAGAATGAGCTTTGAATGAAGCTTAATCTTGATTTGTTTTGTGATTTAGGAGGAGGAGAAGGTCTTATGATGAAGAAGATTAGTTGTTGGAGTTTTGTGTTTTTTTTTTTTTTTTTGGCACTTAGAACTGTCTGGAAACAAAAGGTGTGAGGAAGAAGAGGATTTGGTTAAATCAGCTTAATATCACCTAAAGACAGCTGTCAAATATGTATAAAGACAACAACAAAACAACTTTTAAAAATTTCATAAAATGCCCAAATAAATTTAAAATTATGTTAGATCCTTAAAAATATATTTTCTTCGCAAATAAATCCAAAGAAAATTAAAAAAAAACTTCATTTAAAATATATTCTATAACTTTAGATTACCATTCTTATACAAACATTCTCATAGACTAAGCACATCAATCAGCTTCACTTCTAGTGGTTGTCAACTTTCCTCTGCACAGTTACTAAAAAAATGTAATTAAACAATTTCTGTAGCACATAAATTCTTAAAAAAAAATTTATTAAAATGATTAACATAACTACTAATGAACGCTTAATAATAATACTAATAAGATACTAAACATATTTGTTAAAATTAGTTATTTTAAATTAATTAAGCTTGGCGTTACAGTCAAACTCTCTTTTAGTTCTCGGAAATTTTATAGTATTAGGAATACTGTAATTTTTTTTTTTTTTTTTTGCAAGAAGATCATTGTTCAATGTATGTTTCCTCCCCTCTACTTTATTTCTCTCTCTCTCTCTCTCTCTCTTTTCTTTTATTTATATATTTTTATTTATTATTATTTCTTTTGAATTTGAAGATTGGGAGATTCAAACTCCTCACCTTATAATGAATTTAAGTGTGAAATTACAATTAAATTACGTTTACATTTGGTTCGTCGGTTGGAGATGAAATTTTTAAGTTGAAATTGGTTGACTTTTCAAAAATTAACTATAATTTTATTGATTTTATAGAAAACAGCAAAAACTGATATAAAAAAATATAATTTAATTGTAATTAAGTTGAAATGCAAAACGAATCCTACTTTTGAAATCACTCCTCTTCCATCTCTATTGTGCAATAAAATGGAAAACAACAACACCGACAATATTCAATTGATAAATGATTTACCATTAGAAAAACAAAAAGAGCAACATGTAATTGGTTCACCGATTTTGGACACTTTTTAAAATGTTATACAGTTTAAATTAATGTAAGTTTAATACGGAGTGTCGAAAGCGGCCGTAAATAAAAAATAAAAAGGAAGAAAACAATCACGGAAGCGGAAAGTGGTCGACCAATTAGAAGAATTGAGAAACACCGAGATTTTAAATTTGATTAAAATTGGCCACTTTTTAACGTTTGAACTGAACTATCTAACTACAAGATTATATAAATTTATCAAACATATGGTATTCTCATATTGTTAAAACGGCTTTTTTTTTGTGTATTTTAAGTTCGATCAAATTTTAACGAAATAGAGGTTTTTAGCGTGATATTAAAAACACATGAGATGATTATAATTCCTGAAAAAACAAGATAAACCTTAATAGTTTGATAAACACAATGAAAGTTTAGATCCTTATTCCTAAGAGTATTAATTGTAAAAGTGCTACACCAAGTAAAAATACTACACCAAGAAATTAAGTGCCAAAAAATTCTAAAAAAATTAATATCGGCATCACTCTATTTATTTGACTGGTCATATTAAATATAACATAAATACACTCTTAAAAATTGCTAAACAACTCACTTCAAAAAAATTTTGCTAAACAACAAAATTGAAAATCAAAAAAGAAATAAAATAACCAACTTGGAGTAATAGTATTATATTGAAGAATTTTTAATTAAATATGTACAACAAGAGTTCTATAATTTAGTATTTTAATTATGATTAAAACTTCATATAACGAAAGGTTTAAGCTGAAATTATATTAAAATGTAAAGAGCCAATTACTTGGTTTTAAAGTAACACGGATGCTTCTATGAGTGATTAATTGCACAACCTTCATATAATTTAATTAGCTTTTAGCTTCATCAATTGGCTATATGTGAACATTGATTAATGTAGTGTTTTGACAATGACACGTTTTATCCTAGCTCTTAATTTTTTTTTCTTTTCATTAAGAATGGCACGCATTATAACTCTCATGGTTTTTTACTTGACATTAATACGTGGGAGATGAAAATGGTTCAAAGCTACAAGACCTTCTATTTAATTTTAGCATTCATCTTGATTTTCTTCACTTTTTTTGCTCATTTAGGTATTTTTAATGATATAAACTTTCTTTTTCAAGTTAGCAAGAGATTCTACTTGTAGCTTCTATAGACATAATACATATATATATGGGTTTCTGGCACATTTTTCCCTCTGAATTTTTCGAATTTTAACTGTTTACCTCCTAAACTTAATTTTGTCAATTCACTTACGCCCTGAATTTTGGCCGGATTCGAGGGATTGGTAGTTGAGAACTTGTGTTAGGGTATGAATTAGAATATTGGAATTTCTGGACATGCTTTTCCACCACCCGTTTAGCATATAACCATTTATAAAACAAGGCACATTATAATAATTTAGTAAGTTTGGAGGTAAAATGTCAAAAATAAAATTTTGGGGAGGAAATTGTCAGAGTTCAAAAAATTCAAGCGACAAATATGCTAAATACTTTATATTTATGGATTTGTAAAAGAGTCTTTCATTTATCTTACACCCAAATTATCATTTCAAATTTCTGCACTTGGAATGCTTTTTTTATTTTTTATTTTTCATGGACAGAATCCATTACTAAAGTGGCTTCAGTTGAGGGTGAGTGTAAATGTCTGCAACAATGAGGAATTTACGAAGATTTGCAAAATGACAATTCCACAAACAATTAAACGAATTTGTAAAAGCGATCCATGGCTTTCGAGCTGCTTCTGTATTGTTCCTTCTTCAAAATAATAGGCCTTGGTACTTATAATCTATATGTTCGTAGAAAAATCTTCACCGAGGAAGGAAGTTGTAGAATTTTTTTAACAACCAATGCCTTCTTTTGGTATGTTATTATCCATTTTAATCCTCATGTTCGTACGGTTTTTCTCTTGGACTTTATCCCAAAAGGCCTCGTACTGTTAAAAAGTGATCTCTTTACCTTTCAATTATCATCACATATATATACACTCCCAAACGATGTGGGATTACACAGCCTACCCTTTTTGCTTATAGGTATTAATGACTGTCACAACCCTCCTCCTTTTGTGGTCCAACGTCCTCATTGGCCACACTTTCAGTTGGGTATAGGCTATGATGCCATTTTTATGGACCCATATGCCTCCCTTTGATATTGTCCAGTTTTGGTCCCGTTCCCACACTGTTTTGCTATTGGGCTTTACTCCAAAAGTTCTTATATTTTTAGAAGGTAATCTCTTTACTTATGAATCATCATACATATCCATTTCTAAGCGAAATAGGACTACACAACTTACCATTTTTCTTTATAAAGATTGATGACTATCATAATTTTCCTCTTGGGTAGGATTTTTTTTCCTTCATTTTTATATGTATTTCAATCTATTTTTGTAGTTTTAATTTTTTTTTTAAATTAGAATGATTAGGTCTCGATGTGCAATTGTGATGTGTTTTGATCTGTCTCTTGATCCTGTGGTGGTTTCCTATTTTATTCCAACGTGTTTGTATGCTTTTACAAGGGTTTTTTTTTTTTATTTTTTTATTTTTTTATTTTAATGAAATCACATTTGTAGTTTCTAAACATCTATGATCAATATAACACTAGCAGAGTTGCCGTACATGTTACATATAGTTTATTAATAATTTTCGTGTAAGTTTCACGTATAATTTTTACGAAAGGCTAGTGTAAAAGAGAAAGAAATAAGTAAATAAGGGGGTGTTTGGTGAATGAGTTTGAGTTAAGATTTTTAAATTTCAATAGTAATTTTTATTGACTTTTTAGAAAAAACAAAAAACTTTTTCAGAAAAAGATAAAAACTAATATGAAAGATACAATTTAATTTAAAATAAGATGAAATACCAAATATCACCTAAATAAAAGAAAGAGAAATCAAGAAGAAGACAGCGAGTGCCAGCAGGCAGCAAAACTTCCCCGAAATTTTAGGCAATCTTTGAAAATTCTTGTTTGACTCCACACCAATCTTCCAAGTTGATTCTTCCATTTCTCTCTCTTTCATTCGTTCTTTTTTTGATACGTAAATGGAGAGGGAAAAAAAAAAGATAACGACGTACCAACTAAAACGACATCCACAAAATAACAACTCATTACAAGGACTTTTACTTCCCCCTAATCCCACGCAAAAGAAAAACTGTAATCAGCTATTAATGACTAAGTATTACTCCATGAAATTCAATCTTAGTTTGGCAGATCTTACAATGTTGGAAGTCATATTTGTAAACAACTTATTATGAATGAATTCTGATTTTTGGTTTATGAACAAATCTATAGGACAACCATAAAATTCTTAAAACAAGGGGGAGAAAAAAAAAAAGAAAAGAAAAAAGAGACTAAGAATATGTGCATAAACGACTTTCTACGAAGCAGAAAAAACGACAACAGAAAGAAAATGACAGTTATGTCCAAATGACAAAAATTAAATAACAAACGGCAGTAAAATGAATATGTGCATTTTTCTTTATTAGTCCGTTTCACTAGGAGTGTATGGAATGAAAAATGAGTGTCTTGTAACAATATCGCGACCTAATTCAAAGTAATGTCAAGAGTAAATAAACAAAATAAAATAAAACGAACGAAGCATTGAAATTGTAGAGGCACTTTGGTACTTATTAGGCATACTTGGCACTTGTGTATGTGACATGTGTCCCGTTGAGTTTAACTGTTATTATTTATTAACTTTAAATTCGAAAAAGATGTAACTTTTAGAAGGGTTGTATTTTTCCAAAAGAAAATATATTTTTTTTTAAATGTCAATTTTTTCTCAAAGGGTGTCACAAAAAATGTCATATTTCTATAAAGAGTTGCAAAGAAGTTAAATTTCATTTTACTGAAGAAATTCGAATTCTCTCTCTCTCCTACTGTTATTCTTTCAGAAATATTGTGTTATTTTTCTATTCGAATTTTCACTTTTGCTTGGTGTTAAAATTCGTTTATGAAGGCTTATCATATTTTTAAAGCAATCTGTTATTCAACCCGAAGCAATCTCTTTTCAAGAAGGGGCAATAACGCTTTAAGGAAAGCGTACTTGTTACGCATGTCAAGTCTTCATATTCAGATTTTCTATACTTTTACTTTCCCCTAATCCCACGCCACGCACAAGAAAAAAGCAACATGCTAAGGAAATTTCTTATGTTAATATCAGTCATTAATTCTTTGTTGCTCATCCATCAACGGCGGTCCGTTTACCTGGACTACACGTGATAATGAAAGTTCTGGTCATATTCTATTATCTATAATGGGAGTCAACTTTGTTTTCTAATTAACAACAAATAATTATCTGATACTAGATTTATGAGCACCTCCCTAAACTGGCAATATTGTACAACGAAATGCTTCAATATAAAATTTAAAAAAAAAAAAGTTTTTGGTAAACTATGAATAAATATATCCACAAAGGACAAAAGATATTTGTGTCTACTAAATGCTGTAGTATACATGTTTACCTCCTAAACTTTAAATTTGGTCAGTTCACTTACTTAGTAAACTGTTGTATTATGGTCTACTTTATTAATTAAGCTCCGAATTTTGGATGAATTCTAGGGATTGAAAGTTGAGAATTTGAGATTCTTGTGTTAGGGTTTGAATTAGAGTTTGGGAATTTCTGGTTGGACATGCTTTTCCACCATCGGTTTAGCATAAAACGATTTATAAAATAAGGCACGTTAGCAAGTTAGGGTGGTAAAATGCCAAAAATAAAATTTTGAGGATATTGTCAGAGTTCGAAAAATTGAATGGACAAATATGCAAAATACCTTATATGTATAGATTTGTAAAAGAGTCTTACATTTATCTCACATCCAAAATTATCATTTCAAATTCCTGCGCTTAGAATACTTTTTTATTTTTTATTTTTTGGATAGAATCCATTAATCAAGTGGTTCTAGTTTAAGGGTGAGCGTAAATGTTATAACAATGAGGAATGTACCAAGATTGTGTGGTTTTCAGCCCTCTCTAATAAATAAAACTCCAATAACGGCACCCTCTATATATAAACTAGGACCGCAATTATAAATGTAAAATCTCCAAAATACCCTAAATGAATAAATTGGCTAGATTGTATATTATTTGGGGGCCCCGCCACCGAACCCCTAAAGGGGGGTGGAAGCCCCTCTTCCAACTCCCACGGCAACCTAATTATAAATGTCAATCCACGTGTTGTTTCTGCATAAGGCTTTTTTTCGTAGAGTATTAATTGAGTTCCATAACTTGAGATCCACGGCATCGTTCCAAAAGCTTCAGGAATCGTTCCCACAACTTGCAATCTGACTACTTTTCCTTCGCCCTAATCCCACGCCACGCACAAGAAAAATGCAACAAGCTTAGGAAACGTGATGATGAAAGGTCTAGCCATCATCTATTATCAATGACGGGAGTTAAATTTGTTTTCTAATTAACATCAAATAATTATTCAGGAGTAAACAACAATTCTAGATTTATGAGCACCTCTCTAAGCTAGCAGTATTAATGAGAAGCTTCGATTAAAAAAATAAATAAATTATGATGCTTAAATAAGTTTACTTTTGATTGTTTCATTTTAGGCCTTGTGCTTTAAGATCGTAAGATTTTTTTTTTTTTTTCATTTTTTAATAAAATCACGCTTGTTGCAAAAATATATATACATATATATATACAAATCTTGCTTGCTTAGGTAGCGCTCGGAATATCAACTGCAGTTGAAGTTTCCAAATTTGTTTTGATGACCATGAATAAATGTTTGAAAATGTTTGTTTGGTTGATAATAAACTATGATAATTAAAAAAACGTAAAAATTTTAACAGTATTCAGAAAAAAAAAATATATAGTAATATAAGTCTTGTTTTGTTATTTTTATCATTTTATGCAATTTAAAAATTAATTACATTTCGACTTAAAATAAGAAAATAATGACTTTTTAAAATGTGAATTTTTTTAAAAAGGAAAAAAGATATATTTAAATATAAATAGAGAAATTGATTTACCTTTTTCAAAATAATCTATATCTAATTTATAATTTATAATCTATAACTGTTATATAGAAGAGAGTTACCTTTTTTTTCCTATTCAAAATTTTGGTTCGATTATTTTGTCGTCTTGTGCTTTTTCTTTCTTCCTCACTTTTTCTACTTTTTACTTTGTTTTTTTTTTTTTTTGGTTTTTACCATTTCTTGCAAACAAATTTTATTAAAAAATAATTTTAAAAAACAATTTACAAACTTTTTTTACAAATTTTCTTTTCCTTTTGATTTGCTTCATGGGTTTGCATACGTACGAAGCGCGTGATAAAACATCTTGAAAACACAAATTGTAGTGGTCACTCCAAACGGGACTTTGGATGTATATAAATGAGGCTCTCGACCTGCCTCAAATCCTTCACCAATACACACTTGCTCTCCTTTACATTTTGTCTTTGGTTCATTGCTCTTGATATGCCAGTTTTCGTCCTAATTCCTTTCTCTGTCAACATGAAGCGAATGAGACATGAAACTCATCTGTCCTGTCTCTTTCTTCTTCTCATTTCCTGTTGCTTCTTTGCTTCACATTCTCTCAACTCCTCCACCACTTCCCTTCGACCATTCCCATGCCTTCCTTCTCAAACCTTCTCTTTGCTCCAACTCAAGCAAGAGTTTTCCTCTTCTCATGCAAACATTTTTGAGAATTGGAACCATTCCAGGTAATGTTATAGGAGGAAATAAATTGTCGTAGTTATTTATTTATTCGAAATTATGTAAGATTATATTTGAATATATTTTAGCAATTATCTAGTTAGTTATTTAGTTTAGATTTTGAATTTATTTGAATTGTAAAGTAGACGTGAATAGATTCTGTAATATGTATATACGTAGAGCCACATTTTTGTGTATTGATATATCTACGTTAAAAACCTCTGTGTTCTTCTTCTCTCCTTAACTTTATTTCTTTTCTTCTTTAATTTTCTATACCAGGGACTGTTGCTCTTGGGACGGAGTGACCTGCGATGCCAATAACTGCGAGGTTGTCGGCCTTGATCTCTATAACTGCAGCATCAATGGACATCTTAGTCCTAACAGCAGTCTTTTTGACTTGCTTCACCTTCAAAGTCTCAACTTAGCCTTCAACAACTTCAGTCACTCCACTATTCCATCGAGATTCGGGCATCTCACGAGGCTGACCCACCTCAACCTCTCTCACTCCTTGTTCTCCGGGAAGGTCCCGTCAGAGATTGCACGACTGACCGAACTGGTTTCACTTGATCTCTCTGGTAAATATTATGATGATCTCATGGTGGTCATCATGACGAGGCTTGTCTATGATGATCTCATGGTGGTCGACATGACGAGGCTTGTCCAGAACCTGACGAGGCTGAGAGTACTTCACTTAGACTTTGTCACAATCTTTTCTTCATCAGTGCATAAATCCACGGTAAACTTATCTTCCTTGACATCTCTGTCTCTTAGTGGATGTAGTTTGCATGGTGAATTCCCACATTATATCTTCAACTTGCCTAAGATTGAGGCAATTTATATGTCGCTTGGCTATTCCAACCGTACGGATTTGGATTTTTTACCAGAATTTCAATCTGGCAGCAACCTGAAATATTTAGTTCTTTCCTCCGTTCGGGGCTTTCCTGGAAAACTGCCTATTTCAATTGGCAATCTTAAGTCCTTGATTCTTTTAAATCTTGCAAGTTGTAGTCTTTCAGGCCCTATTCCCTCTTCGCTTGGAAACTTAACGCGACTAGAGGAGTTGGATCTTTCATACAACAGTTTTAGTGGTCAAATTCCAACGTCACTTGGACATCTCACATCTCTAAAACACTTGAGTCTTTCATACAACAGTTTTAGTGGTCAAATTCCAACGTCACTTGGACATCTCACATCTCTAAAACACTTGAGTCTTTCAAACAATGGATTTAACGGTGAAATTCCATCTTCCCTTGGAAACCTAAGGCAACTGGAACATTTAGATCTTTCAGCCAATAGTTTTAGTGGTCAACCTCCACTTTTTATTTGCAACCTCACGCAACTACAATCCTTGGATCTTTCAACAAATAGCTTTAGCGGTCAAATCCCATCGACCCTTGGAAACCTTGGGCAATTACATTATTTGCAACTTCAGAACAATGCTTTCACGGGAAAGTTCCCGCTGTCATTGGTGAATCTAACTCTACTTGAAAAGTTGGATCTTTCTAGTAACCAATTGACAGAGCTCTCTGATCCTTCCAATGCACTAGAGAAACTTAATATTTCTTCTCTTGACTTGTCAAATAATTCAATCACTGGAGCCGTTCCTTCTTCTTTATTCAGAGTACCCACTTTGGGACACCTAAACCTAAATCTAAACCAGCTCACCAGTATAGATAATCACAACATCTCTTCAAGCCTATTGTCCACTTGTGATCTTAGTTTTAATAACTTAAGCATTGAGTTCAACATCTTCTCGGATCTAGGTCATCTCGAAAATCTCTATCTTTCTCATAACAATGTCTCACTGCCAAATAAAGGTGAGAATTTCACTTTTCCCAAATTCAACGTCTTGGATTTGTCTTCGTCAAACATAAGGCAGTTTCCAGATTTTCTGAAAACCCAAGATAGATTAATCCTCTTAGATCTTTCCAACAATATAATTGAAGGCAAACTTCCCAAATGGTTCTGGACAATAGGGAAGGATTCTATGGGCATGCTAGGGAAAGAGTCTGTCTTTGAATTGCATCTTTCCAACAACATAATCAGTGGTTGGGAAGAACCGGTCTCTTCAATTATTCCGACGTGGAAAACATGGGGAATATTAGACCTAAGTGCTAATAACTTGACTGGAAGAGTTGATCCCATACTCTGTAAAATTGGACTCATTTTTCTTGATCTCTCCAATAACCACTTGAATGGCTCCATACCACAATGTTTTGGTCACTCAAGCGAACTCGTGGTTCTGAGTTTGCAGGATAACAACCTTGACGGAAACTTATCTCATATTATGTTTACAGAATATGGTTGTGGGAATCTCCAAGCATTGGATCTTAGTAACAACCGTTTACAGGGCAAGGTTCCACAATCTTTAATCAAATGTCAAAATTTGGAACTTCTGAATCTCGATTACAATCAAATGAATGATGTGTTTCCCTTTTGCTTGCAAAATTTGCCAAACTTGAAGGTTCTTATGTTAGGATCAAATAAATTCCATGGTCCTATGTGGTCTCCCCATGGACCTCTGAGTTTTGCAAAGTTGCAAATTCTGGACCTCTCTTTTAACCATTTTAGTGGAGCTTTACCCTCGGGTTTCTTTAAGAATTGGACATCCATGATGGAAGACAATACTATAGATGAACACCAATTTGATGGATTCGTAAGGACAGGAATGGGTTTTATCCGTTTTACGGAATCAGTGACATTGATAACTAAGGGTGGCGAATTGACATATCAAGAAATTTTACCCATCTTGATGAGCATAGATCTTGCCTATAACAGATTTCATGGAGAAATTCCAAAGAGTGTAGGTAAACTACGTTCACTGGTGTCTCTCAACTTATCAAGCAACAATTTTGGAGGCCCCATCCCATCATCTTTGGGGCAATTAACTGAACTCGAGTCATTAGATCTCTCTAAAAACCAGCTCTCTGGTAGAATTCCACAAGAGTTAACTAACCTCACATTTCTTGAGTATCTAAATCTCTCACAAAACCAACTCACTGGCCCAATACCGCAACAGAGACAATTTAGTACATTCTTAAATTCATCTTTCGATGGCAATTTGGGACTATGCGGCCCTCCATTGTTGAAGAAATGTGGAGACGATGCAACACCAACTTCTAACCATGGCCGCGGATCAGAGTTGGACAATTTTGGCTTTAGTTGGAGACTAGTAGCAATGGGATACAGGTGTGGAGTTTTGATCGGGATTATCACCGGATATGTGGTTATTTCAAGGAGACCCTACTGGTTCGCAAGAACTTTTGGTGGCTTCGTACTTTGGTGACCATGAATCAAGCTGCACTCTTTTAAAGGTACTTGTTCTACATTTTGAAACCAATTAATTTATTTTGTACAACAATGAGTGTGATTTTTATATATGCCTTTTTGGTAATTTATCCATAAACCAGGTTGAGCTATTGTACATTGATCACATATTGTTTGCTTTCAATTATTTTTTCATAAAAACATACTTTGTCTAGCATCAATGTTCATGGTTTCTTCACGAGAAATATTTACTTATCAAAATGGTTCGTGTAAGTTCTCTCAAACAAAAAACAAACAAAAAAAAGTTATGAGTAGACATTTAATGTTAACTTGAGGTAGGTGAATTGTAGATATTTAATTTTTTTTTTTTTGAATTTAGAAATAGAGGATCCGAATTTTATATTTTTTTAATAGAATTAATTGTGATATTATTATTAGATTATACATTCAATCACATTATTATTATTATTTCATTTACAAGTTTTCTTATTTTTTTATGAGGGATTTAGAGGTACATAGCCTTTTAAAAAAAGGTTTTTAAATAAATAGTCTCAGTATTTAAAAATTAATTAATATTTTTTTTAAATATTCAATCAATTTTGATAAATTATTGATTGATCATAAAAAATAATTAATTTAATTAATCTTGATTATGTTCAATTAATATAAATAACCAATTTTACGTATTCTCTAATTATATTATATTTTATTTTACCTATTCCCCTAATTTTTTAGATTGTTAAGTTTCATTAGGTGAAACATTTTAAACTTAAATTTTTTATCTCAGTTTTTATTTTTTTTTAAAAATCAACAAAAATTGTTATTATAATTTTAAAAAAATCAACAAACTCAAACTTAAAAATTTCAACTCAAACTGTTTCACCAAACGACTCTTAGATAAAATGCGAAGAGAATGGCATTCTTGTAATTTAAAATTAAAGGCTAGGCTTCTCTTTTACCATGTTTTTGCAAATTAAAAAAAAAATAAAAATGCTACGTGGCAGACTGTAGAAGCATCATCTAAGTGGGCGAAAAGCCGTGAAACTGGAGAAAGAGTACATGGTGGAGTAGTTTGAATTGAGATTTTTAAGTTTAAATAGTAAATTTTTTTAAATTTTTAAAAAAGATAAAAAATTTTTTGAAAAAAAGATAAAAATTTTTTAATAAAAAGACAAAAAAAAAATTTTTGAGAAGAGTCACAAGTTTTTTTCTCCCTTTTGCCTTCGAAAAGAAACCAAAACACTACTGGTTATGCGCCGAACGAATTTCGTCTCATTTTTACCCTTCATCGGCGATTAGCAAGTCCGTCGTCGTCCGGGGGCATTTCCGTCAATTCAAGCAACCTCCGATGGCGGACTCGCAGACCTTCAGCCTCCGCATCGTCGCCGCCGACTACTATATGGCGCCGCCGATTCCAGGCCTCGACCTCTCCTACAGCAGCTTCCACGGTACTCACACGACGCAGTTTCGTCACTCCGCTCCATCTCTCTACTTGTTTGGTTTCCGTGATTTTGCTGGAATCCAGATTTTCTTTCTTCGTTTCTAGTGTTTTTTCTAATATCGCTTGATTTTGATTGTTTATTGTTTGCGAAATTTGGTGTTAGTTGAAATTTGTTCGTGAATTAACGGTTCTCGAGTTCATGAAAATCAGAATGTTGATGCTAGGATTTATATGTGGATTGATTTTCTCTCGGAAAAGTAATTTCTGTTGAATGATTTTTTCAGGCGGGAAAGTGAATGAGGTTCCTGTGATAAGAATATACGGCTCGACTCCGGCTGGTCAGAAAACTTGCTTGCACGTCCATCAAGTAAGATCACGTTCTACATTCTTCATTTCCCTTCTTTTTTTTTTTTCTTAAGATTTTTGCAATCCTTTTTTTTTTTTTAATGCTTTGATATGATCTTGAAAATCATATATATATATATATATATACGTAGTTTATTTCAATGTTTGGTATCTGTTCCTTGTGTAACGTAGCTATATATATATATATATATTTTTTTTTTTTTTTTTCTGAGATTTTACCTAATAAACGATTTTTTTTTTTTTTTGGGCTAACAATTGGCTCTTTTTTTTTTTTTTTTGGTAGGTTTTGCCTTATCTGTATGTGCCATGTGCCGATATTCAATCTCAGAAAGAAGGTAAATAGAATCTTTCCTGTTTGAGAAAGAAGATTGATGTAGAATTTCTGTTAGAGGGACTTGCAGATTGGCTAGATTGAGATTTACAACTCTTTATTTTCCCCCTCTGAATCTTCATTCTATTATCTAACCCACCTGCTATGATAATCGACGTTTTCATTTTCTGAGTGGGCGCACAAATTTATTTAGGTTTTCTTTTTTTTTTTTTTTTGGTTGCATAGGTGATGCATTCACGCACGAAATAGCTCTAGCTATAGAGAAAGCCTTAAAGGTCGGTATGCCTCGTTGCATCAGATTGAGTTCTCCTCTCGGGCTTTTGTATTTGCTTTACGCGCTTTTTGTTCTTTGGATGGGTGATATCAAAAGTTTAGGTGCTAAAGTTCTGTGCATGGTATCTTCCAGCTTAAAAGTAAGGCATGTTCAAAGCGGCAGCATGTTCATGGTTGCAGCCTTGTACGTGCAAAAAGATTTTATGGTTACTATTCATCAGAGGAGCTCTTCGTGAAGATATACCTGTATCCTTTTTGTTTTCTGTTGCTTTTTGATGGCCCAGGAGTATATTTTTGAGTACCTTGACAAGATATAAGCTATTACCCACATGATGTTTCTCGTGCTGCTAATCTTCTTCTGGTATAGATCTTGAACATCTCATTTATATTCCATAGTTGCTAATCATGCTACTATTTTGTGTCCTAATTACAATTTCTTAACTTATATTCTTCTATGTTCTATAATTTCAGATATCTGTGGCCCCTTTAGAACTGTGTTGCCTTATTTTAGAAGAAACCGTAAAGTTCTAACAGGATCACGTATAGTTTTCAATGTCTTTATTTATGTTTGGTTTGCCTTTCTTTTTTTACTTTTTTGCTTATGAAATATCTCAATTGTTTTTGAAGCATCGAAAAATAATTTGGCTTAGAACTATGGTTGTTAGCTTAGCCTGGTGGTAATTTCGATGCCCATCTTTAATGTTGAGCTCCTAAGTTCAACTCATCTGACCTTCAAGTTGAAAGGAAAAAAAAATGGGTCTAGAACTTTTACTTAAGATGAAAATTCTTTTTTAGGTGCCAGACACAGCATTCAATTATATATAAGCAAAAGGGACCTCTTCTTTTCCATTGCAAATGTGCACATTTTTCTTAACCAATCTGTTATTTAGCTTATATTTGGGCCTCAAAATTGTTGGACTTAAGCATTTTTCTGAAGATAAAAGATGAAGGTGTTTTTGAAGCATATCAATTTACTTCCTGTTAGAGAAATTAACATGTTTTTGTCATTGTTGGTCGACCTTATAAGTCATACTTTAAATCATTGGTGATACTTTCTTTTCAGGATGGTGGAGTTCTTGACAAGTGTTTACAACCTCATGAAGCTCACATTCCCTTTATTCTTCAGTTTCTGGTAAGCAATTTTCTGCAAACTGAAACATTCCAGAGGAATTTTGTGTTTTTTGTAAGAATTCAATCTGGTTTGTGCGTTTCCTAGATATGCTAAATTATCCGTACTTGAGGTGCTTAATATCAAGCATTATTCCTATGATTTCATCAGCTATTGCTATTGTTGCTTTTGCCTCTCTTCTTATGATGTAAGCTTTTCATTTGGTAGGTTGACTATAACTTATATGGAATGGGTCACATACATCTGTCTAAGATGAAGTTCCATCATCCTGTACCAGATGTTTTCTCCCCAAATAAATCTGTCTCCACCAAACAACCTAGAAAGGACATGGATCCCTCAATGTGCACACCTCTGGATTCTGAGGTTAATTTTTTTCCTGATGATTTTGAACAAATTTATCAGTATCCATGTTCTTGGCTATCGTTTTTGGAATTTGAATAAAATGATCTTTGTTTTTGTAATAATTTTTTTTTTCCTTTATTCTGCATTAGACAGATAAAAGTGGTAGTCCATCTTTTGATGCACCCGTTTGGATATCTTCCACAGTTCCACCTGATTGGATGTGGTATTCTCCTGGCAATTTTGATGTTTCACCAAATCCAGAAATCAGCTCTGTCAAACGTCAAAGTCTTTGTCAACTTGAGGGGGATGCCATTGTAGATGGTTTGTGTTGCTTCTGTCACTACTATCCATATTTACAACATCTGTCTAGGTTACTTTTTTTGGTGTGTTAAAGTAATAGATTATTTGTGGTTTTGCAGAGATTCTTAATCAGCAGTTTAAAATGTATACATCCTTATCACAAACTCGTTCACATCTGAAAATGGTTCAATCACTTGTACCAATTTGGGAGGTATACCTGTCATTCATGTCAGTACGAAAATGTGTTAGATCATGTCTTACAATTTTCTGACAAACTGTAATGTTCTCTTGGATACTTTAGGAGGAGTATGAAAGAACCGGGACTAGGGAGCTGGAAATACCTGCAGATCCTAGCAAACCACCGCCAGAAGATGTTTCAAGAACTCTCTCACTTGGTCCAGAGTTTATAAATCAATTTGTTGAATTGCATAATGAAGCAGAAAGCGCTTTGAGTTTAACTCCGTTAGTTAAAGATGTAAGATCTGTGCAGCAAATGACATCCTCAAAAAATGACATGGAACTTTCTGATCACCTTAGAGAAAGACGCGTAATTGGATCTTTGTCATCACAAGAGGAAGATGGTGCAATCTCCCCTACAGATGGGGATGGAAATGTTAGATTATCATTTAACAACAAACTTCCTGCATCTAGCATGATTGAGACATTAGATAAAAAGGTAATCAATCATAGTTTTGGATTTCTTTCTTCCACTTGTATGTTTGGGCTTCTTTGCATTGCTGCTTATCTGCACTCTCACTTGCAAAGTTCCAGGCGCTTTCCTATTTTTTTATATTGTCGAAATAAAAATTGCTTCACCATTTTTTTCCCCTTTTTCTCGCCTCTCTCTCCTGGTATTTATTTTGACTAATGAATTAGATTTAGTTTTTGTGTTGTATGCATCCCCCCTCCCCCCTCTACTTGTGCAATTGGGCCTCTTCTAGTTCTGCTTCTAGTTTTATAGTTCTTAAGTTATTCTGGATTTTCTCTGACTCCTTTTTTTGAATTTGACTTAAACAAGATTGGCTTCTTATTTGTTAAATAAGTGACTCCACGTTCATTTGGGGAAAGCTTTGGCAACTATTTTAGATTTTTTTTTCCCTCCTGAATGGACTACTATTTTAGATTTAATTTACAACTTGTTCAATGATTTGTGTCAACATACTTTTAAAATTTGAATGTATGTAACTAATAATGAAGCATGCATACAGAATACTAATTTGGAATGAGGATGTATGAGTCAGCTGTATTGTCTTGCGTTTTGTTTCATATTTGTATATGTTAGTTTACTGATGCTACCAAAAGCTTAAGCTGATAGGAGGTGAGCCAGCATTAGTATTTATTTTCCAATCCTATTATTTGTTCTCCAAAATATAACTTGCAGGTTGTTTCATAAGAAATTTTTACTTGTCTTTAATGTATAAATTAAAACATGTATGCTTCTTCAGGTTGCAGATAAGGAAGCCTTGTGTCTTCTAATGTGGCTTGCCAGTACTCAGGCAGCGGATGACATAAATTCTGACGATGAACTTCTTCGCGAGACCATTTTGAGTCCACTTTTGCCTGCAAGTAGCATGGAAGAAGTTTTGGAGAAAGCTAATTTGGATTATGAGAGTGAATCTCAAAAGGAGTGTCAGGACATTCTTGATTCAGTTGATGATTTCGTTGACTTTAAGGGTAAGGAGAGAGCTGATTTGCCTGAAAAGAACCACTGTCTTAGCACTTCATCTGGGAAAATTATTCCCCAGGTGGATGGTGCTGGTGACGATATGTTCTTAACTCCTCCTGCCAGATCAACTGAAGATTGCTCCAAAACTCATTGCAAGAGAAATTTTGATGAGGCTTGTGAAGACCAGGTATTTTTAGAGGATACTCTTATTGAGAAAAAGGTCGTGGAGGATGCTCACTCAAGCTTTAATCATAGGCACAGGAGGAAAAAATTGTTATGGGGTTCTTTACCTTTTTCCATAAATGAAAAGTCAAAAGTTGAAAGAGGACCTGTCAGTTTCTGTACTGAAACCAAAGGCCCCATAACTGCAAGTTCCTTATCTGAAGATACGGTGCGACAACATGAACATTCTTCAATAAAACATGCCAAGAGCAATATTTGTGATGGGAAGGAGGCTGCTCCACTGGTCGGATGCTCTGTACGGGACTTGATGAGGAGAAAGCGGCATTATCGTGTTGATCCAGTTGAATGTTGCTCTCAGGGCCTAAAAGAGGCCCATTTGGAAATGAAAGAAAAAGAAGATACAAATATCTTCCCTAGAAATTCAGAATTTCAAGTGCTACCTATTGATGAGCCTAATGAGAGGCCTTGTGTGTCTCTTGGCTTTTCTCCATTGCTGCGTGCATCACAATCATTGCTTCATGAGGTTTATGATGTTAAAGCAACTGGTTACGACACTCCAATGTCTGGAGAATTCACCCTTTCGTCTAGGATTGACGGCTTGTTAGTTGGCCGTACAACAGATGATGGAAATTTTACTTTTCTTGAGAGGGATAATAGTGATGGTGTTGGAGTGGCCACTCGATCTGGGAACTTCATATCCACGGGTACTTCGGATATGCATACAAGATCCTCGCTGTCTAAGCCTGATGTTCCTGATTCTGCTACTGCTATCAGCCATTCTGAAAATAGTCAAGAATCCGGTGTTCTGTTATTGAAGTCTCATCCTCGGGATAACACATTTGCTGGTGAGGGATTGGAGTCAATGAATGCTGCGGCTTCGAGCTGTTTTCAAATTGTTGTTGGGCATGACGAAGTGTGTGTGAAGAGTTGCACTGATGGTCAATTCTCCAGGGAATTGGAACATGAAATGTCTCCTAAGAAATCAGTGGGAATGAATAGAACAATCGATGTGAATGCTTTAAGCAGTGGACAGAGCCATGGAGATGTTTTGCCGCTCTTTACGACTGATCGTCAAGATACAGGTCTAATTAGCTTGACCTTTTGCAGAAAACCACCTCCAACTGCTTGGATAAATCGGCCATCTAGAAAAGCTTATTCTTATTCTTTTATCTCCCATCTTCCCTGTGCGGATAAGGAATCTCATGATGGAGCATCAGGTTGAGCTTTCAATTTTATTTCATTACGTTTTTGCCTCAGTAGACTAATGCATGCTTTCTCTATTCTAAGAAAAGAGCTTTATATATATATATCCTACTTTTTAATTAGGTTAAAACTGCTTCTTGCATCTTAAAAGCCTGCTATGGCATATCTTTCCAATACCCTGTCCATTCATAGAGCATAGTTATCAACTATTTATGCCCATGATTAAGTTTGAATTTTGTAGACTGTGTTGGTCTGAAGTAACGTATATTCCTTTGACCTAGTTTGTTATTTTTATTTTCAAAGAAGTACATGTTCACAATTTGGACACGGACCTTTTAAGAGTCCTAGACACACATTATATCACACGGTTATTAGATATATAGACTAGGAACTATGCATTACTTGATACATCTTGACTCTGAAGATTTTGGAAGAGTGTGAGTTATACCTATTTAGGAGTAGGGCAATTTTATGAGACTTCTGCAGGTGTATTTTGTGAATTTTCATTGAATTTAAAGAATAAATTTCTCAGGTTTTGGATTCTGCTATTGCTGGATTATTGATTCTGTGCTTCCTTCTATTTGAATGTTATTTGATTAAAGAAATCCTAGTTTCTGTGGGTCTTTTTCCTGGGATTTTGGTTTTGACATTCATATCGTTTTCACTTCTTCTTTTAAGCATTGTTGATAAAAAATTCCCCTCTGATTAAGGGAGAGCTTTGGATGATTTTCTTCCATTCTTTATGGAAAACTGTCAAGACGAGGCAGAACTTCAGAACGAATGCATTGGAGTGAATGAATCTACTTCAGAACAAGAAGCTCCAGTCGGTGTCCCTACTCACTATCAAAACGAGGGTTCATACTCATATTTGTTAACGCCTCTAGTTTCGCCGCCTCCATCTGAAAATGTGAAAAGATGGCTGTCAGCTGGTAACAGAAGCCATAGCTACGAGTTTCAATTTTTGGTTATTAGTTTTTGGAATCTATCTGATTTTTAGTTTGGGACTTCTAGGTAATTCAGTGGAGGAAAATACAGTATTGACAGAGCCTTCATCTCATAAAGGTGAACATTGATATGTTTTCTTGGTTTACGTTTTAGAATTGGGAAACTCTTATCAGGTGATTGTGAGAAACTGCAGGAACTTCTAGTGCTCTGATTGGTTCACCAAGTTCCTCACCCAATCATAACAGGAAGGCTTCTCCCGAATCAGGTTCTACACCTCATCAACAATATCTTCAGGCACATGGGCCACAAGATAACTGTGACAATGTTGATACCATAAGGAACCTTGCCGGTAATGAGAAGACATCAACGGTGCAGAGGGAACGAGATGCTGGAAAAGTTAAAGCATCTTCTGATTGTTCAATAGATATTTCTCAGATTTCAGGGCCAGATGGGAGATCTAAGCCTACTCCTCTTAGTCAAATTGGATTCCGGGACCCTGCAAGTGTTGGTTGTGGACAGCAGCTGACGTTGTGAAGCATAGAGGTGTGCTTAGTTCTACTGTCTACTTTTTTAACTTTTTATTTTATATAATTACTGTCTACTTTTTACTGAATTGATTTATAGGAAATTAGAATAACATAAAGAACTTTGGTCCTAAATTTGCTATGTGGTGCCAAAAGTTATGTTTGTCAGAACTTCATATCTGTTCTGATACTGTTTAATTCTTGTTGTCAAAGTTTCAAGTCTCCTCAGAGTTTGCTGAGTAGAAGAGTTTGTCTTTATAACATTGATCCAATTTGAAGGTGAATTGGTGATAGGTTCAAGCATCCTCTAGAGAAGATCTTCGACCCGATCCTCGATTTGATGCTGTCAATATAATATCTCTTGCTATTCTTAGTGATAGTGATTTTGCTGCCGAACTCCATGTGCTCTTGCACAGTAAAGCTGAAAATTCTCATAGGTATGGATTCTACATTTTGTGTGGGCATTTATGAGTATATGGATTCACGTGGGTTACAAGCATTAAGGATTTGAATTGCCTCTGATGGTTATCCCCATCCACTTGCAGGAATCTTGATGGAATTACTGGCTGCAATGTGTTGGTTTTTTCTGAGGAGAGGTGCTTGTTTGATCACTTTATAAAGTTTGTATGTTCACTTGACCCAGATATTTTGATGGGTTGGGATGTTCAAGGTGGTTCGCTTGGTTTTTTGGCAGAACGAGCTTCTTATCTTGGTATAGGTTTACTGAACAGCATATCTCGTACACCATGTGAAACTAAGATTGCTGCTGGAGATTCAGAAATTCCTGAGAATGGACTACCGGATAATGTAATTCCCGAGTCAGTAATTGCTGATCCTGTTGTTTTGGAAGATGCAATAATTGAGGATGAATGGGGACGAACTCATGGTAGTGGGGTCCACGTTAGCGGTAGAATTGTCCTTAATGTTTGGCGACTGATGCGTGGTGAAGTTAAGCTTAATATGTACACAATTGAAGCAGTTGCTGATGCTGTATTGAGGCGAAAAATTCCTTATATTTCTCATAAGGTGCTAAGCAGATGGTTTTCCAGTGGTCCTGAGCGAGCAAGATATCAATGTCTAGAATACGTGAAAGAGAGAGCAAAGTTGAACCTTGAGATTTTGAACCAACTTGACATGGTAAGAAAGGCTCTGACATGATGAGAGAAGGGGGAAAAAAATACCATCAATTCCTCTCTATCAAAAGCCTTTTCCGCATTAACTTGGTACCGGGAAGGGAGGATTGAGTAGATACTTATCTTTGTCAACAATCTTTGTTTGATGCCTATACCATTTCTTTTTCTCTGTATTTGTTCGTTCGTTTGTTTGTTTTTCATTTCATTTCATTTTATTTTTATCTTATTTGAGGTGATGGTTATGCCTATAGATATGTGTTGATTTGTGTATTTCTTTATTTGGTAATGGAGAATGGTTAGAAGGATGATACGATTAGGTTTAAGTTCCTTTTCTCCCATTATATACAATGCCATCTCCCATTATATACAATGCCATGGCTGTGTGTTTTTTTTTTTTTTCCCCTTCTAGTTAGTTCCGATGAACTTCACTTTAAAGGACTCTGTCTTTCATTTGTGTTTGGTTTTACGTCATCATTTGTCAGGCAATTGACTTTGTTTCCACACTTGGAAGATATTTATGAGTGTGCTTGTGCAGATAAATCGAACATCAGAACTTGCTCGTGTATTTGGCATCGATTTTTTCTCGGTTCTCTCACGAGGTTCACAATATCGTGTTGAGTCCATGTACTTGAGATTGGCACATACACAAAATTATCTAGCCATTTGCCCTGGGAAACAGCAGGTTTGTACTGTATCATCTCTCATGGTCTTCTAAGTTGTGGCAGATATCTTTTATTTTCTTTCTTCCCGTCAGGATTTATTAAGCACGAAGTAATACCTTTATGAATTAATTGCTTTGTGATTCGGAATGTGATTGATCAGTGCCTCAAATTTATGATATCAGGTTGCTTCTCAACCTGCAATGGAATGCCTGCCTCTTGTAATGGAACCAGAGTCCAGTTTTTATGCAGATCCAGTAGTTGTTTTGGATTTTCTGTCGCTTTATCCATCCATGATAATTGCATACAACCTGTGTTATTCTACATGCCTTGGGAACGTTGCTCCTTCAAAGGCAAATATACTTGGCGTCAGTCAATATTCACCAGATCCAGATATTCTGCGGAAGTTAAAGGATCAAATACTGCTCACTCCTAATGGTGTTCTGTACGTCCAATCAAAGGTACTTCTACCCATTTCTTTTTCTTTCCTATTTGAATTTATTGCTGCAGACAGACAAAGTCCACGTATATTTTATGCAACTGTAGCTCAGGTTGATTTCGCATACTTTTGACAGTTTTCTCTCTCTCTCTCTCTCTCTCTCTCTCTCTTGCTGTCCTGTCATAAAGTTTAGAAAGTGCCTTTGTTCTGTGAACCCAGCATGAGATACTTTTGTCCAGAAGAAATAATATTCATGACAAGGGTACATTCTCATATTAGGGCTCTAAGAAATACTTATCAGTTTACTCTATAAAGGGAAACTAACATGAGCATCAGATGAGAAACGGGCGAGGGAGATTAATAACTTCTGTTTCTTGATGTTACACAGGTCCGTAAAGGTGTATTGCCCCGCTTATTGGAGGAAATATTGTCTACTAGGATTATGGTGAAACAAGCTATGAAAAAATTGTTTCCTTCACAGCAAGTTCTTAACAGAGTATGTCTACGTTTTGCCGTAGGATTGTCAATAATTCTCAGATTCTCAGCCTGGCTGTTTTATATGAATACTTTATATTGAAATATAAAACTATTGTTGGCCCACCTCCTAACAGCTTATTCTTTTGGGATTGATTGGTAAACTAATATGGTATCAGAGCAGGAGGTCCTGGGTTTGAACCTCTACAATTGCACTATTTAACCCCTTTATTATCATTGTGTGTTAGGCCTTAATTTGTTTCAGGCTTCTTATAATTTGTGTTGGACTTTCAAATTAATATTTGTCCGCACGTTTGCCCATTGTCTGGCCTGCACTTGAAGGGGAGTGTTGAAATATAAAACTATTGTTGGCCCACCTCTTAACAGCTTAAGCTTTTGGGATTGATTGGTAAACTAACACTTTTCTTAGATACTTATGCTATGACTGATCAGTCATTCATTCTACTACTGTAATGTGGTTCTCTGAATATTTTCTCACTTTTTCATTTTAGCAAAGAGAGAGGAATCGCATTTATCAATTTGTGTTGTTTCTCCTCAACTTCTATATTTTCTCTAGATATTTTCCAATCTGTTGTTGCAGAAGAAACGTCTTGATGATATTGTTTGTGTCTATTTGACTTCATCTTACTGGAATATTTCTATTGGAAATATCGTTTGAGTAATGGCTCATATTGTGGACTTTTAAGTTCGAAGAGTAAAAATTGCACTATTTTTTCCAGATATTTAATGCAAGACAGCTGGCATTGAAACTAATAGCAAATGTAACATATGGCTATACTGCTGCTGGGTTTAGTGGTCGCATGCCTTGTGCCGAGCTTGCGGATAGTATTGTTCAGTGTGGTCGTAGAACAGTCGAAAAGGCTATTTCCTTTGTAAATGCTAATGACAAGTGGAAGGCCAAAGTTGTTTATGGCGATACTGACAGGTATGCATTTACTTCTATTTATTATGGGGTATGACGGTAGAGTCTCCGTTTTACCCCAGGACTCTTTAATCACTTTTCTCTTTTGTTTATTATTGTTTATCGTGGCAGTCCATCTTTGTAGCCCACAAATGGATTCAGGAGTCGACATATTGTTCATTATGATTCTTTGTGTGTGTTTGGGAACTTATCAGGTTGACTGGCTTTATTTTGTGCAGCATGTTTGTCCTCCTAAAGGGACGCTCTCGTGAAGATGCTTTTAAAATTGGGAATGAGATTGCCTCAGAAATCTCTGCAATGAATCCAAATCCAGTTACTCTTAAAATGGAAAAAGTTTATCATCCATGCTTCCTCCTTACTAAGAAGCGATATGTCGGTTATAGCTATGAAAGCCCAAAGCAAGTGGAACCTGTTTTTGATGCTAAGGGTATTGAGACAGTTCGCAGGGATACATGTGAGGCTGTTTCCAAAACAATGGAGCAGTCCTTGAGAATCTTTTTCGAACATCAGGACATTTCTGAGGTAAAAGGGCGTTTTACTTGACATGCATATAAAGCAAACACGTGCCTTTTAATTGTATTGTTTTTGTTATTTGACCTAAATAATCGTTTCACTAAATCCATAGCTTGATGTAACTGGTCTTGGAAAAATTTCATGGGGAGGTAGGTTGTTGTAAAATTTTCATTGGGTTGTAAATCACGATCCTCGGACAATTTGATTGGGGTTTGTATGTAAATAGCTTTTTGTTCTCTGGCTCTTAGCCTCACTCAGTAGTAATGACCGACTTCTTTGATCTCAGGTTAAAGCATATTTGCAGCGTCAATGGAAGCGGATCCTGTCTGGAAGGGTGTCTCTTCAGGATTTTGTTTTTGCAAAGGAAGTTCGGTTAGGAACCTACAGTACAAGGGATTCCTCATCACTCCCACCAGCTGCAATAGTGGCCACTAAAGCAATGAGAACTGATCCAAGGGCAGAGCCACGTTATGGAGAACGAGTTCCTTACGTCGTCATACATGGAGAGCCCGGGGCTCGTCTGGTAGATATGGTTGTGGATCCATTGGAACTCCTGACTCTTGGTTCACCCTATAGGCTGAATGGTCTGTATTACATTAACAAGCAGATAATCCCGTCTCTGCAGCGAGTGTTTGGACTTGTTGGAGCCGACTTGAACAAGTGGTTCCTGGAAATGCCCCGACCCGTCCGGGAGACGATTTCCAAACACCCCCTTTTCACCTCAAATCCACTCCGAACCCGAATTGATTATTACTATCTCTCGAAACATTGTATTCTGTGTGGCCAGTTGGTCGATGCATCAACCCATCTGTGCAAGCAATGTTCCCAAAACAAAACTGCTGCTGTGGCAGCTGTTGTTGGAAGGACTTCAAAGTTGGAGAGAGAGATGCAACATCTTGCTGCAGTAAGTTACACTACCAACTTAACCAGAATTACTACTAGTCAGTTCATTCACATTGTATTTTTTCATCTGTTTGTCTAACTGCCAATTCTCATGCAGATATGCCGACATTGTGGCGGTGGGGACTGGCTTGTGGAAAGTGGTGTAAAGTGCACCTCACTTGCTTGCCCGGTGTTCTACGATAGGTGTAAGGTCCAGAAAGAACTTCAAGGCCTTTCGGCTGTTGCTGCAGATCAAGGTCTCTACCCAAAATGCATGGTTGAGTGGTTTTAAATTGCCGCAAAGCATGTCCGAGTCTCGGAAACCATATCTTACAAAATGATTATTTTGTGCTTCGTATACATGTTCATATAATAGAATGCATGCGTACATACATATAAAAAATACATGAATAGATAGATACATGTATATAGGCATCCATGTTAAGCTGCCCCATGTTGTACATATCTATTTCCGTGTCCCCTTACTAAGCTTCTTTAGTTGCTCTTCCTTTTTTCATATAGTTTTCTTGTCCAAATATTTGAGCATAAATTTTCGTTCAAAGAAAAATGTACCATAATCAATTCGATTACTCTAGTTTTATGTGCTCTATTGCTGAGCTTCTTTCTATGAGGAGGGTCTCTCTTTTGCAATTGATGCGGGTATGCATTCTTCTTTTGAGAACATCGACTCTTTTAATGTTATTTGTAATGTCAAGTGATTTATTTATTTATTTTAATTAGAAACGATGAGTATCGAGATGAGATACCAATTAACCCTCGAGAACCTATGCACCATGTACTCAGAAGTTTCTTATATAGGGCGAGATAAGTTGTTAGTGTTTACATTTTGAGCTGCCCTTGAAGGGAGCGACTCTAGGTAACAGAATCCATTCACAAGTTAAGTTTGCTATACGTGCATTAGAGTACAACTCTGTTGTCCCATTTTTCTATCTTAAAAGCTATTCCTTCAAAAAGCTTTTGACAATTTATCAATTTGTTTAAAGATTTTTAATAACTAGTATTTTTTTTATATGGTTAAATTCTTAAATTTAGATGATGTGGGATTATATTATTGGAGGGATAGTAAATGAAACATGAAATTTGGGACATCATATCTCGATTTTGTGCATTATGGATCATTTTTAGATTGAAACAAGCTTCCTTGTATGGCTAAGTTAAATCACGTAAAATGCCCTTAGCAAGTGTTTTCCATTTTTAAAAAGATTTATTAAAAATGATGGTCATACCCGTACTCGTATTTGTTAAATCCATGGCTATCCCGTCAACTAGAGGTGTAAATAATTGGTGAGCCTTTAGTAGATCTGTCCTCATGTAACTTGTGGACGTGTTCGAAATAACAAAGAGGCATTCGATATCTTTTTCTTTCCCATAACATAACTTAGTCTCAATACGATGGAGAGAAAGATCCTCTTAGTGAGAAAGATACCATAGTGGAACTTTCACAAGACAATTTCAGCAGTCTAAAAATGGAGTTATACTACTCCAAACACCGAAACAAAGTCCCACAGCAAGTAATCTCACAACACACCATACGCTCGTCCTCTATGAAATAATAGAGTTTCTTAGCACTTAATATATCCACTCTCAAAGCCAAGTCCAATTTCACTATTGTTAAATTTAACATGATAGATTCATACCATTCGTACTATTGTTAATTTTTTTTGTGTTAATGATCTTCAACCAATTTTTGATTATTATATGCTAGCATCGCAACCAAATGCATCAATCCACCGCCTGACAGGGTAGCAAAGATTGTGGTTCATGATAATCAACAAATTTCATTCACCGTTCAACAACCTACCAAATAATTAATGGTGCATTTGGATTATAGAAAACCCCCTATGCTTGGATGACATATCCAATTTTTGAAATTGGAAAATTTTGCAGTAAAAAAATTATTTGGTTCAACTTTTTCCATAATTCTCTCATTTTGTAAAATAAAAACTATTTTATTTTCAAATTTACTTTGTATGGTACTCTTTTAGAAAGAGAATTTTTTTGAAATCTTCTCACAATGCACCATTCAATACCATTTTTTTCTCATTCCAAATAATTTTTTGTTTTCAAAAAGAAACTTTTTGCACATCCAAACACCATCTTATTCTCAAAAGAAAAGACTTTCTCATTTAAAATAAGAAAATTTTACTTTCCGAAAATTGACATATGATCCAAACGGAAGTTTTTCATATCAGTTTTTGTCTTTTTCTGAAAAGTTAACAAAATTTATAACTAATTTTTTAAAAGTTATTCAACTTCAACATAAAAATTTCATCTCAAACTCGTGTTCCAAATAAGGGCTAAGCTTGTTTTTGGACATTAGGTATAGAATAAAAATTTTCAACTCAGTTTTTTTTTTTTTTTTTTTTTAATAGTCATCAAAATTTTAACTAATTTAGCAAAAATTTTAACTAATTTTTGTAAAGTCAACAAACTGTAACTTAAAAACTCCACTCCAAACCAATACACCAAACACAATATTGAATAATTTAATTGCCCGTATAAAACTCAACCTCAGTAATATAGTTAAAACTCAAAATCCTTAATACTTTCCTTTATTGTTTGACCATAATATAAGTTTAACAGAAATCCTCATGAAATTGTTTTCAATATTCTCCTAGGACTGCATAATTAGAACACATGATACTCGTATGGCCCAAGATGTCAAATAATAACACAAATAAATAAAACATAGACAAACTTAACAAGCTTAAACTTCATGCATCCTATCAAGAAATTAAATTATCGACACGATAATTCTATCACCCGTATGGACCTTAGTAACATGATCAACATATGAATTTATCCATGCATAATCAAAATCTATTATTGACAATAATATATGTTAATTTAGTGATTATGCTAATCATGTTAGACCAAGAACGTCTCTAACACAAGTTATTGAGTCCAATAGACACATCAAAGTCTTTGTGTCATATGTGGGTGCTACGGGTGAGTGTGTGATGTGTGTGCACGGTAAATAGATAGGCTTTTGAGAGGAGCGTCCATCACCCTTGAGCCGCGCTCATGGGCGAGATCCGGCACTCTCAGATGACCCCGTTATTTTCCGTCTCTTCCAATATAAATTCACCTAAACATGATTAAAATTACTTGAAAAAAAATTAGATGTAGAATACTCAAACTCTACACTTATACAATATCACTAAGTCACGACTACAAGCATGACAAAAATGACTTTCAATAATTCATAATTGCAAAAATAAAATTTTCCTAATTCTAGGAAGAAGTTGGATATTTGTATTTCAAATATATAACCGAATATCTAGAATATCTTGGGATTGTTTTCTTTTGTTAATAGTTAGTTAGAATATCCAGAAGTTGAGATTTTCATGCTCGACCTTTGGCTATTTATTTTTATGTATCTTTTACCGTTTCATGTATGAGAGATAATTTATTTTCACCTATTGCTGCGTTCATGGTATCAGAGACAGGTTGCTCTTAGTTCGGCAGTATGGTGAAAACTACGTTCACCGGTGAGCGGAGTGTCACAATGGCAGGCACTGCCTCTGAAAGTGTCTCTGTCAACACTGTAAACAGTAATGGATTTGATCATACATCTCTCCAGTTAACTGTTCAAAAACTAAATGGCAAGAATTATTTAGAATGGGCTCAATCTGTTAAGCTCATGGTTGATGGCAGAGGATGTCTCGGTCATCTGACGGGCGAGATCAAGAAACCTGCCGATGACGATCCTTCTTTGAAGACTTGGCGATCTAAGAATTCCTTAGTTATTGCATGGCTTGTGAACTCGATGGAACCAGCAATCCGGAAGACCTGCTTATTTCTTCCTACCGCCAAAGCCGTTTGGGAATCAGTTCGTGATACGTATTATGATGTGGAAAACTCATCGCAGATTTTTGAATTAAAGACAAAGCTTTGGCAATCAAAGCAGGGGGACAGCGAAGTGACGGATTATTATAACGAGATGATCGCACTATGGCAAGAACTCGATCTCTGTCATGATGAAGAGGAAATTAATCGTCTAAAACAAGGCCTTGCAGCAGAGTTCGAAGTCAAAGAACTGGGACAGTTAAGGTATTTTTTGGGAATGGAAGTTGCTAGATCGAAGTATGGCATTTCGGTTTCCCAAAGAAAGTACGTGTTGGACCTGCTTCAAGAAACTAGGATGAGTGGATGCAAGCCGTGTGACACACCTATGGATCCAAATCAGAAATTGGGAGAAAGCTCGGACGAACACTCGGTGGATATAGGTAGATATTAGCGTCTTGTTGGGAAGCTGATACATCTATCTCACACAAGGCCAGACATTGCCTTTGCAGTAAGTGTTGTAAGCCAGTTTATGCATGCACCGGGCAAATAACACTTGGAGGCAGTATATCGCATTTTGAGATACCTCAAAAGATCACCTGGAAGAGGGTTATTGTTCAAAAAAGGTGAGCTAAGAAGTCTAGAAGTGTATACAGATGCTGAATGGGCTGGGTTCGATCACAGATAGAAGGTCAACTTCTAGATATTGTACATTTCTCTGGGGTAACCTAGTTACATGGAGAAGCAAAAAACAAAATGTTGTGGCTCGAAATAGTGCAGAGGCAGAATTTCGAGCTATGGCACATGGTGTGTGTGAAGTACTGTGGATCCAACAGATCTTAGAAGAATTGAAACTGAAATTTGATCCTCCAATGAAACTTTTTTGTGACAGCAAGGCAACAATTAGTATAGCACACAATCCAGTTCAGCATGATCGCACGAAGCATGTCGAGATTGATCGGCATTTTATCAAGGAGAAGTTGGATAGTGGAAGAATTTGCATGCCATTTACTCCTACAACATAGCAAGTTGCAGATGTCCTAACCAAGAGTATCTCCGGACCGAAGTTTGAATTACTTATAACCAAGTTGGGCGTGACTAATATCTATGCACCAACTTGAGGGGGGTGTCGTAATTCTAGGAAGAAGTTAGATATTTGTATTTCAAATATATAACCAAATATCTAGAATATCTTGGGATTGTTTTCTTTTGTTAATAGTTAGTTAGAATATCCAGAAGTTGAGATTTTCATGCTCGACCTTTGGCTATTTATTTGTATATATCTTTTACCGTTTCATGTATGAGAGATAATTTATTTTCATCTACTGTTGCGTTCAAAAATAATATTTTTTCTATCCTAAAAGATAATTGATTGATTCTAAATAACTAAGATATAAATTCTTTGTAAAAGACGAAAAACACCTTAATTATGCACCATTATAAACAGCATCAACATAAATACAATAATAAGAAGAAATAAGAGTATATCTTTGCTTTTAATGTAAAATAATGCAAATTTCAAGAAAACAAAATACAATAATTAAATAGTACCATAATGACGAGTATATCTTTGCTTTTAATGTTAAATAATGCAAATTTCAAGCAAAACAAAATACAATAATTAAATAGTACCATAATGACACAAATTCATTATTTTTTTTTCTTTTCTCTTTTTAACGTGTTTGTTAATGAGTAATCTTCTTTGAAAAAAAAAACAAATTAAATTTTTGATTTTAAATTCTAGTGTTTAGTTTTATTTTTAGGAATTAAATAACATGGATCCCACCTAAAAATAGAGAATTAAGCTTCTTAATAAGGAGAAGTTTATCTCTTATCTATTGCCTACACAATTAAATTCTTTTAGAGAAATTGACTAACCTTTATACTAGATATAACCTTATTCTTATTAAAATTTTTTTTTTCACTTAAAACTAATTTTTTAACTATAGTAATTCTAGAACTAATTCTTCTAATATTTTAGAAGGTAAACATATTAGAAATTTAATTTCTTAAATAACTTGACTCTTTAATATATTAATAAACATTTTAATCCTGAAATTTAATTTCATGCGATTTAATTATTTTTTCATGGATTTAATTTCCTTTCTACAAAAAAATAAAAAAAAAATTCTGTTTTAATCATTTTAATTGCCTTCTTTGATAATCAACTCCACTCCTCTGCTAAAAGAAGCGCACTCTAGGGTTTAAGCTTCCTTTTCTTCTCCCTCCACATCTTCCATGGAGGTTTTAGGTCAAAGGCAAACCTAGTTCTCAGTCTCAATCACGGTCTCTAATGGCGCATTCTCTTTTCTCTCTCCTCATCCTCCGACGTCTCTCTCTCTCATCCCCAACCCCAAAACTCCACCGCTCTTCCCTTTTTCACCATCTCACCACCAAACCCTTCTCGACTTACCCAAAACCTTCTTCGCACGGTTTTTCTCTTGGACTGTACTCCAAAAGACCTCATACTGTTAAAAAGTGATCTCTTTACCTATCAATTATCACATATATATCTATATATACATTTCCAAACGATATGGAACTACATAGCTTACCCTTTTTGCTTATAGGTATTGATGACTGTCACAACTATCCCTCCTTTTGTGGTCCAACGTCCTCGTTGGCCATACTTTCTGTTGGGTATAGGCTATGATGCCATTTGTTTGGACCCATATATGCCTCCCTTTGATATTGTCCATTTTTGGTCTTGTTCTCACACGGTTTTGCTATTGGGTTTTATCCCAAAAGTTCCTATACTTTTAGAAGGTAATCTCTTTACTTATCCATTTCTAAGCGAAGTAGGACGGCATAACTTATCATTTTTCTTTATAAATATTGATGACTGTCATAATTTTCCTCTCGGGTAGGATTTTTTTTTCATTTTTTTTTATGTATTTCAATATATTTTTGTAGTTTTAATTTTTTTTTTTTTAAATTAGAATGATTAGGTCTCGATGTGCAATTGTGTGTGTTTTGATCACTCGAATCTTGATCCTGTGGTGGTTTCCTATTTTATTCCAACGTGTTTGTATGCTTTTACAGGGGTTTTTTTTTTTTTTTTTTTTAATGAAATCATATTTGTAGTTTCTAAACATCTGTGATCAATATAACACTAGCAGAGTGGCTGTACATGTTGCATATAGTTTATTAATAATTTTCGTGTAAGTTTCACGTATAATTTTTACGAAAGGTTAGTGTAAAAGAGAAGGAAATAAATAAATAAATAAAAGAGAGAGAAATCAAGAAGAAGACAGCGAGTGCCAGCAGGCAGCTAAACATCCCCGAAATTTTAGGCAATCTTTGAAAATTCTTGTTTGACTCCACACCAGTCTTCCAAGTTGATTCTTCCATTTCTCTCTCTTTCATTCGTTCTTTTTTTTTAATCGTAAATGGAGAGGGGAAAAAAAAAAAAAAGATAACGACGTACCAACTAAAACGACATCCATAAAATAACAACTCATTACAAGGAGCTGCTTTTACTTCCCCCTAATCCCACGCAGAAGAAAAACTGTAATTAGCTATTAATGACTAAGTATTACTCCATGAAATTCATCTTAGTTTGGCAGATCTTATAATGTTGGAAGTCATATTAGTAAACAACTTATTATGAATGAATTCTGATTTTTGGTTTAAGAACAAATCTCTAGGACAACCATAAAATTCTTCAAACAAGGGGGGAAAAAAAGAAAAAAGAAAAAAGAGACTAACTTTGTTTGGTTGGTTGGTTCAATCCAACTTAACTCATACTTCTTTTTGTCTTTTTCTCAAAAAGTTTTTGTCTTCTTCCCAAAAAGTTTTTTGTCTTTTTTGAAAATTCAAAAAAATTTACTATTATAACTAAAATATTTCAACTCAAACTAACCAACCAAACACACACTAAGAATATGTGCGTAAACGACTTTCTACGAAGCAGAAAAAACGACAACAGAAAGAAAATGACAGTTATGTCCAGATGACAAAAATTAAATGCAAGCTGGACCAATTAGGCCTAAGAATCGAAAGAAATTAACATTGATTGGAGCGTCCGTTAATTCTCAAGTCAGTCAAATGTTATTGTAACGTAAAAGGGTGGAACATCAGTCTATAAGAAATAAATCTAGACCATCAAATTTATAACTAATCAATCTTGATTTTACACGTGTACTCTCAAAGAATTCAAATCCTACACACGCTTCTTAATCCTTCATATTGTTAGTTCTCGTGAAGTCGATTTTATTCCTTTCCTTTTTTTGCTCTGCTTATGGGATTCCTCTCTCAATCTTTTCACAACATCGTTTCATAGGTTTCTAATTCAATTCCTGTTTGGTTCAACTTCTACTGAGAATTAGATCGCGACCTAATTCAAAGTAATGTCAAGAGTAAATAAACAAAATAAAATAAAACGAACGAAGCATTGAAGTTGTAGAGGCACTTTGGCACTTATTAGGCGTACTTGGCACTTGTGCATGTGACATGTGTCCCGTTGAGTTTAACTATTATTATTTATTAACTTTAAATTCGAAAAAGATATAACTTTTAGAAGGGTTGTATTTTTTCAAATGAAAATATATTTTTTTTAAATGGCAATATTTTCTCAAAGGGCGTCACAAAAATTGTCATAATTCTATAAAGAGATGCAGAGAAGTTAAATTTCATTTTACTTAAGAAATTCGAATTCTCTCTCTCTCCTACTGTTATTGTTTCAGCAATATTGTGTTATTTTTCTATACGAATTTTCACTTTTGCTTGTCGTTAAAATTCGTTTATGAAGGCTTATCATATTCTAAAAGCAATCTGATATTCAACCCGAAGCAATCTCTTTTCAAGAGGGGGCAATAACGCTTTAAAGAAAGTGTACTCGTTACGCATTTCAAGTCTTCATATTCAGATTTAATTTTCTATACTTTTACTTTCCCCTAATCCCACGCCACGCACAAGAAAAAAGCAACATGCTAAGGAAATTTCTTATGTTAATATCAGTCATTAATTCTTTGTTGCTCATCCATCAACGGCGGTCCGTTTACCTGGACTATACGTGATGATGAAAGTTCTGATCATATTCTATTATCTATAATGGGAGTCAACTTTGTTTTCTAATTAATTAACAACAAATAATTATCTGATACTAACTAATTAACAATTCTAGATTTATGAGCACCTCCCTAAACTAGCAATATTGTACAACGAAATGCTTCAATGTAAAATTTTAAAAAAAAGTTTTTGGTAAACTATGAATAAATATATCCACAAAGGACAAAAGATATTTGTGTCTACTAAATGCTGTAGTATACATGTTTACCTCCTAAACTTTAAATTTGGTCAGTTCACTTACTTAGTAAACTGTTGTATTATGGTCTACTTTATTAATTAAGCTCCGAATTTTGGATGAATTCTAGGGATTGAAAGTTGAGAATTTGAGATTCTTGTGTTAGGGTTTGAATTAGAGTTTGGGAATTTCTGGTTGGACATGCTTTTCCACCATCGGTTTAGCATAAAACGATTTATAAAATAAGGCACGTTAGCAAGTTAGGGTGGTAAAATGCCAAAAATAAAATTTTGAGGATATTGTCAGAGTTCGAAAAATTGAATGGACAAATATGCAAAATACCTTATATGTATAGATTTGTAAAAGAGTCTTACATTTATCTCACATCCAAAATTATCATTTCAAATTCCCGCGCTTAGAATACTTTTTTTATTTTTTATTTTTTAGATAGAATCCATTAATCAAGTGATTTCAGTTTGAGGGGGAGCATAAATGTTATAACAAGGAGGAATGTACAAAGATTGTGTGGTTTTCACTTTTCAGCCCTCTCCAATAAATAAAACTCCAATAACGACACCCTCTATATATAAACTAGGACAACCAAAATTATAAATGTAAAATCTCCAAAATACCCCAAATGAATAAATTGGCTACATTGTAGATTTTTTGGGGGCCCCGCCACTGATCCCTAAAGGGGGGCGGAAGCTCCTCTTCCAACTCCCACGGCAACTTTATTTTAAAGGTCAATCCGCGTGTTGTTTTTGCCTAAGGCTTTTTTTCGTAGAGTATTATTGATTTCCATAACTTGAGATCCACGGCATCGTTCCAAAGGCTTCAGGAATCGTTCCCACAACTTGCAATCTGACTACTTTTCCTTCCGCCTTAATCCCACGCCACGCACAAGAAAAAAGCAACAAGCTTAGGAAACGTGATGATGAAAGGTCTAGCCATCATCTATTATGATCAATGACGAGAGTTAAATTAGTTTTCTAATTAACATCAAATAATTATTCAAGAGTAACCAACAATTCTAGATTTATGAGCACCTCTCTAAGCTAGCAATATTAATGAGATGCTTCGATTAAAAAAAATTATGATCCTGAAATAAGTTTACTTTTGATTGTTTCATTTTAGGCCTTATGCTTTAAGATTGTAAGAATTTTTTTTTAAAAATAAAATTACGCTTGTTGCAAAAAAAAAAAAAAAAAAAAAAAAAAAATACATATCTTGCTTTCTTAGGTAGTGCTCGGAACATCAACCGCAGTTGAAGTTTCGAAGTTTGTTTCTATTAACCATTAATAAATGTTTGAAAATGTTTATTTGGTTATTAAAAAAACATAAAAAGTTTAACAGTATTAAAAAATAGTAATATAAGTCTTGTTTCTCTATTTTTATGATTTTATGTGTAATTTAAAATTTAATTTCATTTTGACTTAAAATAAGAAAATAATGAATTTTTAAAGTGTGAGTTTTTTTAAAGAGAAAAAAAGATATATTTAAATATGAATAGAGAAGTTGATTTAATATTTTCAAAAAATCATAATAATCTATATCTATAATTTATAATCTATAATCTATAACTGCTATATGAGTAAGAGTTGCCTTCTTCTTACTATTCAAAATTTTGGTTCAATTATTTTGTCATCTTGTGCTTTTTCTTTCTTCCTTACTTTTTCTACTCTTTTCTTTGTCTTTTTTTTTTTTAAACCATTTCTTACAAAAAATTTTTGTTAAAAAATAATTAAAAAAAACAATTTACAAACTTGTTATACAATTTTTTTTTCTTTTGATTTGCTTCATGGGTTTCCCGCAAAGCGCGTGATAAAACATCTTGAAAACACCAATTGCGGTGGTCACTCCAAACGGGACTTTGGATGTATATAAATGAGGCTCTTGACCTGCTTCAAATCCTTCACCAAAACACACTTGCTCTCCTTTACATTTTGTCTTTGGTTCATTTCTGTTGAAATGCCAGTTTTCGTCCTAATTCCTTTCTCTGTCAACATGAAGCGAATGAAACATGAAACTCATTTGTCCTTTCTCTTTCTTCTTCTCATTTCCTGTTGCTTCTTTGTTTCACGTTCTCTCAACTCCTCCACCACTTCCCTTCGACCATTCCCATGCCTTCCTTCTCAAACCTCTGCTTTGCTCAAACTCAAGCATGAGTTTTCCTCTTCTGATGCAAACATTTTAGAGAATTGGAACCATTCCAGGTAATGTTATAGGAGGAAATAAATTGTCATGGCTATTTATTTATTCGTAATTATGTAAGATTATATTTGAATATATTTTAGCAATTATCTAGTTAGTTGTTTAGTTTAGATTTTGAATTTATTTGAATTGTCGAGTTGAGGTGAATAGATTCTGTAATATGTATATACATAGAGCCACATTTATTGTGTATTGATATATCCACATTAAAAACCTTTGTGTTCTTCTTCTGATCTCCTTAACTTTATTTCTTTTCTTCTTTAATTTTCTATACCAGGGACTGTTGCTCTTGGGACAGAGTGACCTGTGATGCCAAGAACGGCGAGGTTGTCGGCCTTGATCTCAATAACTGCAGCATCAACGGACCTCTCAGTCCTAACAGCAGCCTTTTCGACTTGCGTCACCTTCAAAGACTCAACTTAGCCCTCAACAACTTCAATTTCTCCACTATTCCATCGAGATTTGGGCATCTCACGAGGCTGACCCACCTCAACCTCTCTTACTCCTTGTTCTCCGGGAAGGTCCCGCCAGAGATTGCACGACTGACCGAGCTGGTTTCACTTGATCTCTCCTCTGGTGAATATTATGATCATCCTGTGGTGGTCGACATGACGAGGCTTGTCCAGAACCTGACGAAGCTGAGAGTACTTTACTTAGACCAAGTCACAATCTTTTCTTCATCAGTGCACAAATCCATGGTAAACTTATCTTCCTTGACATCTCTGTCTCTTAGTGGAGGTAGTTTGCATGGTGAATTCCCACACTATATCTTCAACTTCCCTAAGATTGAGGAAATTTATATGTCGGCTAGCTATTCATACCCTATGGATATGAGTTTTTTACCAGAATTTCAATCCGGCAGTAACCTGAAATATTTGGTTCTTTCCTCCGTTCAGTACTTATCTGGAAAATTGCCTATTTCAATTGGCAATCTTAAGTCCTTGATTCTCTTAGATCTTGAAGGTTGTAATCTTTCAGGCACTATTCCCTCTTCGCTTGGAAACTTAACGCGACTAGAGGAGTTGGAGCTTTCAGGCAACAATTTTAGCGGTCAAATTCCAACGTCACTAGGACATCTCACATCTCTAAAACAATTGAGTCTTTCAGGGAATAGATTTAACGGTGAAATTCCATCTTCACTTGGAAACCTAAGGCAACTGGAAGATTTGCATCTTTCATACAATAGTTTTAGTGGTCAACTTCCACTTTCACTTGACAACCTCTTGCAACTACAATACCTGGATCTTTCAGCAAATAGCTTTAGCGGTCAAATCCCATCGACCCTTGGAAACCTTAGGCAATTAGTTTATTTGCACCTTCAGAACAATGCTTTCACGGGAAAGTTCCCGCTATCATTGGTGAATCTTACTCTACTTGGAGAGTTTAATCTTTCTAGTAACCAATTGACGGAGGTCTCTGATCCTTCAAATGCACTAGAGAAATTTACGGCTCTCACTTCTTTTGACTTGTCGAACAATTCAATTAGCGGTATCATTCCCTCTTCTTTTTTCAGAGTACCTACTTTGGAAGACCTCAAGCTAAACCAAAACCAGCTCACCGGCATAGATAACCACAACATCTCTTCAAGCACATTGTGTTCTCTCGACCTTAGTTCTAATAACTTAAGCATTGAGTTCAGCATCTTCTCGGATCTGGGTCATCTTGAAGAACTCTATCTTTCTCATAACAATGTCTCAATGCCCAAAAAAGGTGAGAATTTCACTTTTCCCAGATACGATGTGTTGAATTTGTCTTCATCAAACATAAGGCAGTTTCCAGATTTCCTGAAAACCCAAGATAGATTACTCCTCTTAGATCTTTCCAACAATAAAATTGAAGGCAAACTTCCCAAATGGTTCTGGACAATAGGGAACGATTCTACATCCATGCCAGGTTCTTTCTTTGATTTGCGTCTTTCTAACAACTTTATCAATGGTTGGGAAGAAGCAGTCTCTTCAATCATTCCAACGTGGAAAACATGGGAACTCTTAGACCTACGTGCTAATAACTTGACTGGAACAATTGATCCCATACTCTGTAAAATTGGACTCGTTTTTCTTGATCTCTCCAAGAACCACTTGAATGGCTCCATACCGCAATGTTTTGGTAACTCAAGCGAACTCGCGGTTCTGAGTTTGCAGGATAACAACCTTGATGGAGACTTATCTCATATTATGTTTACAGAATATGGTTGTGGGAATCTCCAAGCATTGGATCTTCGTAACAACCGTTTACAGGGCAAGGTTCCACAATCTTTGGTCAAATGCCATAATTTGCAACTTCTGAATCTCGGTTACAATCAAATGAGTGATGTGTTTCCTTTTTGGTTGCAAAATTTGCCAAACTTGAAGGTTCTTATGTTAGGATCAAATAAATTCCAGGGTCCTATAAGGTCTCCCGATAGACCTCTGAGTTTCACAATGTTGCAGATTCTTGACCTCTCTTTTAACCATTTTAGTGGAGCTTTACCCTCGGGTTTCTTTAAGAATTGGACATCCATGATGGAAGATAGTAAAGATAGAAATCAATCTGATAACGTTATATGTACAGTGACATTGATCGTTAAGGGTAACAAACTGACGTATTACAAAATTTTACCCATCTTGATGAGCATAGATCTTTCTAATAACAGATTTCACGGAGAAATTCCAAAGAGTGTAGGTAATCTACGGTCACTAGTTGTGCTTAACTTATCAAGCAACAATTTTGGAGGCCTCATCCCATCATCTATGGGGCAATTGACTAAACTCGAGTCATTGGATCTCTCCAAAAATGAGCTCTTTGGTAGAATTCCTCAAGAGTTGACCAACCTCACATTTCTTCAGTGTCTAGATCTCTCACAAAACCAACTCACTGGCCCAATACCACAAGAAAGACAATTTAGTACATTCTCAAATTCGTCTTTCGATGGAAATTTGGGACTATGCGGCCCTCCATTGTCGAAGAAATGTGGAGACAATGCAACACCAACTTCTAACCGTGGCCGCGGATCAGAGTCGGACAATTTTGGCTTTAGTTGGAGACCAGTAGCAATGGGATACGGGTGTGGAGTCTTGATCGGGGTTATCATTGGATATGTGGTTATTTCAAGGAGACCATACTGGCTCGCAAGAACTTTTGGTGGCTTCATACTCTGGTGACCATGATCAAGCCGCACTCTTTTAAAGGTACTTGTTCCACATTTTGAAACCAATTAATTTATTTTGTACAGCAATGACTATGATTTTTATACATGCCTTTTTGGTAATTTATCTATAAACTAGGTTCAGTGTTATACATTTGGTCACACATCGTTTGCTTTTAATTGTTTTTTCATAAAAACATGCTTCATCTTGCATCAATGTTCATGGTTTCTTAACAGGAAATATTACTTATCAAAATGGTTCGAGCAGGTTCTCTCAAAAAAAAAAAAAAAAAAAAAGTTATGTGTAAACATTTATGCCTCATTTAGCAATTTAACTCAAACTGTACTTTGTCATCTCAGTTTTTGTCTTTTCTAAAAAGTTTTTGTTTTTTTTTTTTTTTCTGAAAAAGCTTTTGTTTTTTTTTGAATAATAAACAAAAATTTTTAACTCAAACTGTACCTTTTCAACTCAAATTCATTCACTAAACGGATCCTTAGGGGGTGTTTGGTGTTCAGTCCAACTCCAACTCATTTCAAACTTTTTTTTGTCTTTTTTCTAAAAAGTTTTTGTCTTTTTTTCAAAAAGTTTTTTGTCTTTTCTGAAAATTCAAAAAAATTTACTATTACAACTAAAATATTTCAACTCAAACCAACACACCAAACACCCCTTTAATGTTAACTCGAGGTAGGTGAATTGTTCTGTTTTATCTTTTTTTTTTTGAATTAAAAAATAGGGGATTCGAACTTTATATTTTTTAATAAAGTTAGTTATAATATTACTATTAGATTATACGTGTAATCACATTATTATTATTCTTTCGTATGCAAGTTTTCTTTTTTTTTTTTTTATGAGGGTTTTAGAGGTACATGGCCTTTAAAAAAAAAAGTTTTTAAATAAATGACCTAAAGTTTTTAAAAATTAATTATCATTTTTTTTTAAATGTTCAATCAATTTTGAAAAATAATCAATCATTGATTGATTGTAAAAAATAATTAATTTAATTAATTAATGATTGATTATATTCAATTAATTTAAATAACTAATTTTACCTACTCTCTAATTATATTATATTTTATTTTTTTGCATATTCCCCTAAATTTTTTAGACTGTTAGATAAAATGCGAAGAGAATGGCATTCTTGTAATTTAAAATTAAAGGCTAGGCTTCTCTTTTACCACGTTTTTTCAAATTAAAAAAAATAATGGAAATGCTACGTGGCAGACCGTAGAAGCATCATCTGAGTGGGCGAAAGGCCGCGAAACTGGAGAAAGAGTACAGAACAAGTTTTTTTTCTCCCTTTTGCCTTCGAAAATAAACCCAAATACTTCTGGTTATGCGCCAAACGAGTTTCGTCTCATTTTTATCCTTCATCGGCGATTAGCAAGTCCGTCGTCGTCCGGGGGCATTTCCGTCAATTCAAGCAACCTCCGATGGCGGACTCGCAGAACTTCAGCCTCCGCATCGTCGCCGCCGACTACTACATGGCGCGCCGATTCCAGGCCTCGACCTCTCCTACAGCAGCTTCCACGGTACTCACACGACGCCGTTTCGTCAGTCCGCTCCATCTCTCTACCTGTTTGGTTTCCGTGATTTTGCTGGAATCCAGATTTTCTTTCTTCGTTTCTAGGGTTTTGTCTAATATCGCTTGATTTTGATTGTTTATTCTTTATTGTTTGCGAAATTTGGTGTTAGTTGAAATTTGTTCGTGAATTAACGGTTCTCGAATTCATGAAAATCAGAATGTTGATGCTAGGATTTATATGTGGATTGATTTTCTCTCGGAAAAGTAATTTCTGTTGAATGATTTTTTCAGGCGGGAAAGTGAATGAGGTTCCTGTGATAAGAATATACGGCTCGACTCCGGCTGGTCAGAAAACTTGCTTGCACGTCCATCAAGTAAGATCACGTTCTACATTCTTCATTTCCCTTTTTTTTTTTCTTAAGATTTTTGCAATCCTTTTTTTTTTTTAATGCTTTGATATGATCTTGAAAATCATACATATATATATATATATGTAGTTTATTTCAATGTTTGGTATCTGTTCCTTGTGTAACGTAGCTATATATATATATTTTTTTCTGAGATTTTACCTAATAAATGATTTTTTTTTTTTTTTTGGCTACATTGCTTTTTTTTTTTTTTTTTTTGTTAGTTTTGCCTTATCTGTATGTGCCATGTGCCGATATTCAATCTCAGAAAGAAGGTAAATAGAATCTTTCCTGTTTGAGAAAGAAGATTGATGTAGAATTTCTGTTAGAGGGACTTGCAGATTTGCTAGATTGAGATTTACAACTCTTTATTTTCCCCCTCTGAATCTTCATTCTATTATCTAACCCACCTGCTATGATAGTTGATGTTTTCATTTTCCGAGTGGGTGCACAAAATTATTTAGGTTTTCTATTTTTTTTGGTTGCATAGGTGATACATTCACGCACGAAATAGCTCTAGCTATAGAGAAAGCCTTAAAGGTCGGTATGCCTTGTTGCATCAGATTGAGTTCTCCTCTCGGGCTCTTGTATTTGCTTTACCGCTTTTTGTTCTTTGGATGGGTGATATCAAAAGTTTAGGTGCTAAAGTTCTGTGCGTGATATCTTCCAGCTTAAAAGTAAGGCATGTTCGAAACGCGGCATGTTTGAAACGGGCAGCATGTTCATGGTTGCAGCCTTGTACGTGCAAAAAGATTTTATGGTTATCATTCATCAGAGGAGCTCTTCGTGAAGATATACCTGTATCCTTTTTGTTTTCTGTTGCTTTTGATGGCCCAGGAGTATACTTTTGAGTACCTTACAAGATATAAGCCATTACCCACATGATGTTTCTCGTGCTGCTAATCTTCTTCTGGTAGAGATCTTGAACATCTCATTTACGTTCCGTTGTTGCTAATCATGCTGCTATTTTGTGTCCTATTTACAATTTCGTAACTTATATTATTTTCTCTGTTATATAATTTCAGATGTCTAGGGCCCCGTTAGAACTCTGTTACCTTATTTTAAAAGAAACCTTAAAGTTCTAACAGGATCACGTATAGTTTTTAATGTCTTTATTTGTGTTTGGTTTTTCTTTCTTTTTTTCCTTTTTGGCGTATGAAATATCTCAATTGTTTTTGAAGCATTGAAAAATAATTTGGCTTAGAACTATGTTTGTTGGCTTAGCCTAGTGGTAATTTTGATGCCTGTCATTAATGTTGAGATCGTAAGTTGAACTCATCTGACCTTCAAGTTTAAAGGGAAGAAAAAAAATAATGGTCTAGAACTTTTGCTTAAGATGAAGATTCTTTCTTAGGTGCCGAACCCAGCGTTCAATTATTTATAAGCCAAAGGGACCTCTTCTTTTCCATTGCAAATGTTCACATTTTTCTTAACCAATCTGTTATTTAGCTTATATGTGAGCCTGAAAATTGTTGAACTCCAGCATTTTTCTGAAGATAAATGATGAAGATGTTTATGAAGCATACCAATTTACGTCATGTTAAAGAAATTAACTTGTTTTTGTCATTGTTGGTTGACCTCATAAGTCATATTTTTAACCATTGATGATACTTTCTTTTCAGGATGGTGGAGTTCTTAACAAGTGTTTACAATCTCATAAAGCCCACATTCCCTTTATTCTTCAGTTTCTGGTAAGCAGTTTTTCTGCAAACTGAAAGATTCCAGTGGTTTTTTGTAAGAATTCAATCTGTTTTGAGCGTTTCCAAGATTTGCTAAATTATCCGTTTTTCAAGTGCTTAATAATCAAGCATTATTCCTATGATTTCATCAGCTATTACTGTTGTTGCTTTTGCCGCTTTACTTATGATAAAATAGCTTTTCATTTTGTAGGTTGACTACAACTTTGATGGGATGGGTTCTGTCTAAAATGAAGTCCCTTCATCCTGTACCAGATGTTTTCTCTCTAAAGAAATCTGTCCACACTGATCAAATTAGAAAGGACATGAATCCCTCGACATGCACGCCTCCTGATTCTAAGGTTATTTTTTCACTTGCTCATACCAGATGATTTGAACAAATTTATCAGTATTCTTGTTTTTTGCTAGCATTTTTGGAATTTGAATAGAACAATTTTTGTTTCTGTAATAATTTTTGTGTTTACTGTATTTTGCATTACGCAGATACAAGTGGCAGTCCATCTTTTGATGCACCTGTTTGGATATCTTCCACGGTTCCAGCTGATTGGATGTGGTATTTTCCTACCGATTTTGATGTCTCAGCAAATCCAGATATCAACTCCATTAAATGTCAAAGTCTTTGTACAATCGAGGGGGATGTGACTGTAGATGGTTTGTCTAGCATCTGTCACTACTATCACAATTCACGGCATCTGCCTAGGTTACTTTTTTCGGGGACTAACTAAAGTTATAGATTATTCGTGATTTTGCAGAGATTCTTAATCAGCAATTTAAAATGTATGTATCCTTCTTACCAACACGTTCGGATGTGAAAACGGTTTGGGCACTTGTAGCAATCTGGAAGGTATGCGTCATTCAACTGGCTGCTGAAATGTCTGTGATTATGCCTATTCAAAAAAAAAAAAAAAAAAGAATTATGAGATCATTGTTACAATTTTTTCTTACAAATTTTTTTCTGTTATGATTCTGTTTGGAGGAGGTTGTGAGAACTGGGATGCATGAGTTGGGGATTACCTTCCGATGAGAAGAAACCATTGCCAGGAGATGTTTTGAAAAACTGTTATATATTTGGTCCCAGTTTATGGACAAATTTGTTGAATTGCATAAGAAAGCGAAATCCCCTTGTGTTCAACACAATGAGATACAAATGTGAGGTCTTTGCAGCTAATGACAATATCAATAAACGAAACAAACACAGTTAAACTTCTGTCATTCATGTCCCTTAATAATATTGACGTAGAACCTTAATAGTATCCAAAAAAAAACAGAGAGATGCTTAACCCGATACATGTCATCGCAGGAGGAAGAGAGGCATAACTCAATGCGTGTCATCGCAGGAGGAAGATGGTGCAATCCCCTGCATGAGGAGGAACATTGAACTTTCAGCTTATCGAATGATGGAGACATTAGATAAGAAGGTAATTGATCATACTTTTGTATTTCTTCCTTCCATCTCTGTGTTAAGGTCTTCTTTGTTGTGATGCTTATATTTCCTCCAGACACTGGCTATTCAAAGTTCCGATTATTTTCTTGTGATTTAAGGCAAATATTCGTTTTGCTATTGGTTCCTGAACATTCACAGGAATCTTTAATCATCTTTTCAGGGAAATGGCTGATAAAGATGATGACTATCCACACGGGTATTTCATATGCCATTAGTGGGCTTGAGAAATTGTTAACAATTAGGCATGGGTGAAAGACTATTGCTTCTTCTACTACCACAAATATGAAATAGTTCAAAAGGACTATGAGGCATGAGCTTTAATCAAGATGGAAGGATCTCCGAGAGCGGGCCATAGGGAAAAGATTGGAAAGCCATGACGGCTAAAATGCAAATACACTTGAAGATCAACTAAAAGACATTGAAAACACTGAAGCATAATTATTGCCTTGACGAAGAGTTAGCATGCAGATCCACTATGTATGTTTGGTTGCCCTAATTTTACCTATATTGGGGGCACCTGTTTTGGGGAAATATTCATTTCACAAGAGAAAAAGTGAGTTTGAGAGGCGTGAGACATGTGATTCTCTTGTAATCTTCTTTTCCATTATAGTGAATGTCTACAATGACTGAAAGTGGATGTAGCTCTCACATTGAGGGTGAACCACTATAAATTTTGCGTGTGTACTTGATTTTTCTTTTTTTTTTTTTTTTCCATTACTCTTTTTACTAAAATATTAGGGCTTTAACCCATAACAACAGAAACATGCACAAATACATCACGTGGATTGCCTTTCCTGCCATCAAAGTTAGTTCTTGATCTTAATGGAGAAAATAGCCCGGGAAAGAGAAGATGATAAAAAGAAAAAATCACACTAACTTTTTTTTTTAACACACAACTGGTCACGACTGTTTTTATATACCCAATAACATCTTTTAGAAGTCACAATTAACTTACAGCGTGACAAGGGATAAAACAAGTACAAAAGAACAACAGAAGTAGAAAAAGTGTCAAAGAAAAAACGATAAGCACGATAACAAATAAGAAATCTAAGAATGACAATGAAATTAGTGAATTACAGAAAAAGAGAAAACGTACTAGAGGAATAAAATAAGAAACAACAAAAATAACAAAAAAAAATGATGATGGAGTCATCGCCTCAAATTAGATATAATTTTGTCAGACTTTATTCATTTTTTTTCTCTCTCTCTCTATCTCTCTTTTTTTTTTTTTTTTGAATGATTTTGTTCAAAGTTTTATGCCCAACTTGATTAACAGTTCATCTTCTCAAAAAAAAAAAAAAAAAAAAAACATGATTAACAGTTCATCTTGTTGGTGATGAACATATATAATATCGGTAAGGCTACAGTTGCTGATTAAGCAAGTATGGAATAACTGAAAAGGCATCTAAAACTGGTAGTTTTGTTGAAGCTCGACAATAATGCACTTGCTCAGATAGAGATGGAGACAGTTTTATATCCTTGGCTCATCTTGATAATCTTCCTTTGTCCACAGATCGAATTCATTAAACAAAAAAGAAGTGCATGTTTCTTTGCTATGTCCTTGTAGCGAAGACCTTGGCGTAATTAGTACTCAGACTCTATTTCAGTTCTCTAAATTTTAATAGGATTAGGAAAACCGTAATTTTTTTTTCTTTTTTTAAATTGTTGTTCAGTCTACCCCACCCCCCTACTATCTTTTTTTTTTTTTTTGGGTGAACTTGGAAACGGAGGATTCAAACTCCTCACCTTATAATAAATCAAGTGTAAAATTACCGTTAAATCATATCTGTAACAAATTAAAATTGAAATGAAAGTGGGTGTGCGAAAAAGTTAAATATGATATTATATAAAAAGTATCTATAAAGGATAGTTTTATTATGATTACATTATGAAGTATTTATCAAATTGAGATATTTATTAATATTGTGGGTACAAATTTAATTATTTAATTTGATACAAATGAATTAGAAAGTGGTCCGGGGCAATAAGCTGTGACTTGGTAGGCAACTTGAACGTTTTTCCTTCCGAGTCGTCCACTATTGACTTCTTGATTACTAAATATATATACATAGTCATATTTGATTATATTATTTCCTAAGGATGAATGGTAAATTACCTTTTAAAGTAATAAAAAGTTAAATATGATATTATTATATAAAAAGTATCTATAAAAGGATAGTTTGTAGCAAAAGTAATATTTATACTGTTAAAATACATTGGAGATGAGGTCTTCGGTCTTCACATATTTCACGTCATCAACAACAAACTCATGTGCATTTTATTTAGTATTTTATTAGTCTTATTGCAATAGTAACGGGGCATCAAATTTTTGGAGTCATAGCATATATTAATTAAGATCCTATCATTTGACATACCATCTTAAATTTTAAAAATATACAACTTGAATTGAGAATCTATTCTATTCTGGACCAAAAAATTTCATTTCAATTTTGTCTTTTTTCTAAAATAACAAAAATTTTTAAATAGTTTTTAAAAAGTCAACCAACTCTAAAATAAAAATTGCATTCCTAAATGAATAAATATTTTTATTTAGGAGAAAGAAAAATATTGCGTCAAACACACCATAAGCCTTTGGCCGGCTTCAAATCCTACACCAACACGCACACTTGCTCTCCTTTACATTTTGTCTTGGTTCATTGCTGTTGATATGCCAGTTTTCGTCCTAATTCCTTTCGCTGTCAACATGAAGCGAATGAAACATGAAACTCAATTCTCCTATCTCTTTCTTCTTCTCGTTTCCTGTCGCTTCTTTGCTGCACATTCTCTTAACTCCTCGACCACTTCCCTTCGACCATTCCCATGCCTTCCTTCTCAAACCTCTGCTTTGCATCTTTCAGGCAACAGTTTTAGTGGTCAACTTCCATCCTCCCTGGGAAACCTAAGGCAACTGGAAGATCTGGATATTTCAAACAATAATTTTAGTGGTCAACTTCCACTTTCTATGGACAACCTCATGCAACTACAATTCTTGTATCTTTCAACGAATAGTTTTAGCGGTCAAATCCTATCGACCCTTGGAAACCTTAGGCAATTACTTGATTTGCAGCTTTCGAACAATGCTTTCATGGGAAAGTTCCCGCTGTCATTGGTGAATCTTACTCCACTTGAAGGGTTGGATCTTTCTAGTAACCAATTGACAGAGGTCTCTAATCCTTCCAATGCACTAGAGACACTTACTATTTCTTCTCTTGACTTGTCAAATAATTCAATCACTGGAGCCGTTCCTTCTTCTTTATTCAGAGTACCTACTTTGGGACACCTGAACCTAAGTCTAAACCGGCTCACCAGTCTAGATAATCACAACATCTCTTCAAGCTTATTGTCTACTCTTGATCTTAGTTTTAATAACTTAAGCATTGAATACTGCATCTTCTCGAATCTGTGTTGCCTCAAAAGAACTCTATCTTTCTCATAACAATGTCTCCCTGCCAAATAAAGGTGAGAGTTTCACTTTTCCCAAATTTAATGAGTCGGATTTGTCTTCGTCAAACATAAGGCAGTTTCCAGATTTCCAGAAAACCCAAGATGAATTATTCCTCTTAGATCTTTCCAACAATAAAAGTGAAGTCAAACTTCCCAAATGGTTCTGTACAATAAGAAAAGATTCCACGTCCGTGCTAAGGAAAGATCCTGTCTCTGAATTGCATCTTTCCAACAACTTTATCAGTGGATCGGAAGAAGCGGTCTCTTCAATCATTCCAACGTGGAAAACATGGGAACTATTAGACCTACGTGCTAATAACTTGACTACAACAATTGATCCCATGCTCTGTAAAATTGGACTCGTTTTTCTTGATCTCTCCAAGAATCACGTGAATGGCTCCATACCACAATGTTTTGGTAACTCAAGCGACCTCATGGTGTTGCGTTTGCAGGATAACAACTTTCAAGGATAATCCGGTACCAGATGTTTTCTCCCCCAAAGAAAATCTGTCCACACTGAACAACCTAGAAAGGACATGAATCCCTCGACATGCACGCCTCCTGATTCTGAGGTTATTTTTTTCACTTGCTCATACGAGATGATTTTGAAGAAATTTATCAGTATTCTTGTTTTTTGCTAGCATTTTTGGAATTTGAATAAAACAATTTTTGTTTCTGCTATAATTTTTGTGTTTACTGTATTTTGCATTACGCAGATATAAGTGGTAGTCCATCGTTTGATGCACGTGTCTGGATATCTTCCATGGTTCCAGCTGATTGAATGTGGTATTCTCGTAGCTATTATGATGTCTCATCAAATACAGACATCAACTCCATGAAATGTCAAAGTCTTTGTCAACTCAGGAGGGATGCCACTGTAAATGGTTTGGCTGGCTTCTGTCATTAATATCAGAATTCACAACATCTGCCTAGGTTACTTTTTTTGGGGGACAAAAGCAATAGATTATTCGTGGCTTTGCAGTGATTCTTAATCAGCAGTTTGTTATATATGCATCCTTATCACAAACCCCCTCACGTGAGAAAATTGTTCAGTCACTGATACCAATAGGGGAGGTATACTCGTGATTCATGTCGCATGTGAGATGTCTTACAATTTTCTGACAAACTGTTTTGTCCTTCTGCGTGTTTTAGGAGGAGTATGAAAGAACGGGGATTTATGAGCTGGAAATAGCTACAGATCCTAGCAAACTATTGCCAGAAGAGGTTTTAAGAACTCTCTCACTTGGTCCTGAGTTTATGAACCAATTTGTTGAATTGCATAATGAAGTGGAAACCTTTTTGTTTAACTTCGTTAGATAAAGTGTATGATCTGTTCAGCTAATGACATCATCAACAAATGACAGGGAAACTTCATATCACCTTAAAGAAAGATGCGTAATTGGATGGGATCTCCGTCGTCACAAGAGGAAGATGGTGCAATCTCCTCTATGCAAATGCTAAATTATCATTTTGCAACGAACTTCCAGCATCTCGCATGATTGAGACATTAGATATAAAGGTAATCAGTCATCACTTGCGTCACTACTCAATGACATCTATCTTACATTAATGCTAACAAGCTATTTAAAACGAATGCATCCTTCTTACAAACTCGTTCGGCACTTGTGGCAATCTGGATGCGGAAGGTATGCGTCATTCAAGTGGCTACTAAAACGTTCGTGATTATGCCTATAAATAAAAAATAAAATAAAATAAAGAATTTTGAGATTATTGTTAAAATGTTTCTGACTAATTTTTTTTCCGTTTTGACTCTTTTTGGAGGAGGTTGTGAGAACTGGGATGCATGAGTTGGGGATTACCTTCTGATAAGAGAAACCACTGCCAGAAGATGTTTTGAAAAACTGTTATTTGGTCCCAATTTACGGACAAATTTGTAGAATTGCATAAGAAAGTGGAAAGCCCCTTTTGTTGAACACAATGAGATACAAATGTAAGGTCTTTGCAGCTAATGACATCATCGATTAATGAGACAAACGCAGTTAGATTTTTGTCATTAATGGCCCTAATATTATTGACGTAGAACCTTAATAGTACCATAAAAAAAATATGCATAGCTCGATACGTCGTTGCAGGAGGAAGAGAGGCATAACTTGATACAAACCATCGCGGGAGGAAGATGGTGCAATCCCCTGTATAAGGAGGGAACATTGAACTTTCAGCTTATCAAATGACAGAGAAATTAGATAAGAAGGTAATTTTTTTTTTTTTTGCTGAAGAAGAATGGATTATAGAGAAAGAGGCTAGAATGCCCAGATAATCCCGGAGAGATGGATGTACCCCGCGTGATAAAAGGATTTCTCATAAAGTAGATTGCCTATATTCCTCAGCTAACACGGTGATGACGACTCGAACTCAAGCATTTAGTGAGGAGAACGAGTGGCCTACCAACCCAAATAAGGGATGTTGACAGATAAGAAGGTATTAGATCATAGTTTTGTATTTCTTTCTTCCGTCTGTAGGTTAAGGTCTTCATTGTTGTGATGCTTATATTTCCGCTCTGATTCAAAGTTTCAGACACTGGCTATTAGAAGTTCTGATTATTTTCTTGTGATTCAAGATGAATGTTTGTTTTGCTATTGTCTGTGAACATTCATAGGAATCTTTTATCATCTTTTCAGGGAAATGGCTGACAAAGATGAAGACTATCCACATGGGTATTTCATATGCTGTGGCTTGCGAAAGTGGTCGACAATTAACACATGGGTGAAAGACTATTGCTCCTTGTACTAGCAACCACAAATATGAAATGGTTCAATAGGACTACGAGGCATGAGCTCCAATCAAGATGGAAAGATCTCCTAGAGCGGGCCATAAAGATAAGATTGGAAAGCCACGACGGCTAAAATGCAGATACACTTGAAGATCAACTGAAAGACATTGAAAGTACTAAAGCGTAATTATTGCCTTGACACAGAGTTAGCACGTAGATCCACCATGTTTTTTTAGTTGCCTAATTTTACTCATATTGGGGACCTGTTTTTTGGGAAATATACATGTTACAAAAGAAAAGGTGAGTTTGAGAGGCGTGCGACATGTGATTCTCTTGTAATCTTCTTTTTCCATCATAGTGAAAGTCTACCATGACTGAAAGCGAATGTAGCTCTCACATTGAGAGTGAACCACTATAAATATTGTGCGTGCATTTTTTTTTTTTTTTTTTAATAATTACTCACACAAGTGATGACGACTAGCTATATCTCTATACCAATGTACACCTTTAAGAAATCACAATTAATTTAAAATGTAACAAAGGATTAAAAAATGACAAAAGAACAACAACAAAAAATAGAAAAAGTGACAAAGAAAAAACGATAAGCACGACAACAAAAGATAATAAACAATAAATTAAACGAGAAGAAATCTAAGAATGACAACGAAAGAGGTGAAAACACCAAAAGGGAAAACGAGAGGAATAAAATATGAAACAGCAAAAAAAAAAAAATGATGATGGAGTCATCATCTCAAAATTAGACATAATTTAGTCAGATTTTATTCAAGGTTTTTTTTTTTTTGAACGATTTATTCAGAGTTCTATGCCCAACTTGATTAACAGTTCATCTTGTTGACGATGGACAGATATGATAGCTGTAAGTCTACGGTTGCTGATCAAGCAAGTATGTGGAAGAAGCATCTAAAACCGGTAGTTTGTTGAAGCTCGACAATAATGCACTTGCTCAGGTAGAGAAGGAGAGTTTTATATGCATGTTTCTGTTTTATATGCATGTTTCTATGCTATGTCCTTGTAGCAACGGCCGCCAAGTAATCAATGGTTAGACTCTCTTTCAGTTCTCTAAAATTTTATAGGATTAGGAATAGTATGTATTTTATTAGGAATAATATATATGTATTTCTATGCTATGTCCTTGTAGCAAAGGCCGCCAGGTAATCATAGTTTTATATGTATTTTATTTTATTTTTTTATGAGAAGATCATTGTTCATGGTACATATCCTCCCCTCTACTATCTTTCTTTCTCTCTCTCTTTTCTTTTCTTTATTTATTTATTTATTATTATTATAAAAATTTATCAAACATATGGGCTCCTTTTGTGTATTTTAAGTTTGATCAAATTTTAACGAAATAGATGTTTTTACCGTGATATTAAAAACACATGAGATGATTATGATTCCTGAAAAAACAAGATAAACCGTAATATTTTGATAAACACAATGAAAGTTTAGATCCTTATTCCCAAGAGTATTAATTGTAAAAATAGTACTCCAAGAAATTAAGAGCCAAAAAATTCTTTAGAAAAATAATATTGGCATCACTCTATTTATTTGATTGGTCATATTAAATATAACATAAATACACTCTTAAAAATTGCTAAACAACTCACTTCAAAAAAAAAAAATGCTAAACAACGAAATTGAAAACCAAAAAGGAAATAAAATAACCAACTTGGAGCAATAGTGTTATATTGAAGAATTCCTAATTAAATATGTACAACAAGAGTTCTATAATTTAGTATTTTAATTGTGATTAAAAAGTCATATAACGAAAGGTTTAAGCTGAAATTATATTAAAATGTAAAGAGCCAATTACTTGGTTTTAAAGTAACACGGATGCTTCTATGAGTGATTAATTGCGCAACCTTCATATAATTTAATTAGCTTTTAGCTTCATCGATTGGCTATGTGAACATTGATTAATGTAGTGTTTTGACAATGACACGCTTTATCCTAGCTCTTAATTTTTCTTTTCTTTTCATAAATTAAGAATGGCACGCATTATAACTCTGATGGTTTTTTACTTGACATTAATACGTGGGAGATGAAAATGGTTCAAAGCTACAAGACCTTCTATTTAATTTTAGCATTCATCTTGATTTTCTTCACATTTTTTGCTCATTTAGGTATTTTTAATGATATAAACTTTCTTTTTCAAGTTAGCAAGAGATTCTACGTGTAGCTTCTATAGACATAATACACACACACACACACATATATATATATATATGGGTTTCTGGCACATTTTTCCTTCTGAATTTTTCGAATTTTAACTGTTTACCTCCTAAACTTAATTTTGTCAATTCACTTACGCCCTGAATTTTGGCCGAATTCAAGGGATTGGTAGTTGAGAACTTGTGTTAGGGTTTGAATTAGAATATTGGAATTTCTGGACATGCTTTTCCACCACCCGTTTAGCATATAACCATTTATAAAAACAAGGCACATTATAATAATTTAGTAAGTTTGGAGGTAAAATGTCAAAAATAAAATTTTGGGGAGGAAATTGTCAGAGTTCAAAAAATTCAAGCGACAAATATGCAAAATACTTTGTATTTATGGATTTGTAAAAGAGTCTTACATTTATCTTACACCCAAATTATCATTTCAAATTTCTGCACTTGGAATGCTTTTTTTATTTTTTATTTTTCATGGAAAGAATCCATTACTAAAGTGGCTCCAGTTGAGGGTGAGTGTAAATGTCTGCAACAATGAGGAATTTACGAAGATTTGCAAATGACAATTCCACAAACAATTAAAGAAATTTGTAAAAGCGATCCATGGCTTTCGAGCTGCTTCTGTATCGTTCCTTCTTCAAAATAATAGGCCTTGGTGCTTATAATCTATATGTTCGTAGAAAAATCTTCACCGAGGACGGAAGTTGTAGAATTTTTTTAACAACCAATGCCTTCTTTTGGTATGTTATTATCCATTTTAATCCTAGTGTTCATACAGTTTTTCTCTTGGACTTTATCCCAAAAGGCCTCATACTGTTAAAAAGTGATCTCTTTACCTATCAATTATCACATATATATACACTCTCAAACGATGTGGGATTACACAGCCTACCCTTTTTGCTTATAGGTATTAATGACTATCACAACCCTCCTCCTTTTGTGGTCCAACGTCCTCGTTGGCCACACTTTCAGTTGGGTATAGGCTATAATGCCATTTGTATCGACCCATATGCCTCCCTTTGATATTGTCCATTTTTGGTCTCGTTCCCACACTGTTTTGCTATTGGGCTTTACTCCAAAAGTTCTTATACTTTTAGAAGGTAATCTCTTATGAATCATCATACATATCCATTTCTAAGCGAAGTAGGACTACACAACTTACCCTTTTTCTTTATAAAGATTGATGACTGTCATAATTTTCCTCTCGGGTAAGATTTTTTTTCCTTCATTTTTATATGTATTTCAATCTATTTTTGTAGTTTTATTTTATTTTTTTTAAATTAGAATGATTAGGTCTCGATGTGCAATTGTGATGTGTTTTGATCTGTCTCTTGATCTTGTGGTGGTTTCCTATTTTATTCCAACGTGTTCGTATGCTTTTACAAGGGGTTTTTTTTTTTTTTTTTTTTTTTTTTTTAAATGAAATCACATTTGTAGTTTCTAAACATCTATGATCAATATAACACTAGCAGAGTTGCCGTACATGTTACATATAGTTTATTAATAATTTTCGTGTAAGTTTCACGTATAATTTTTACGAAAGGTTAGTGTAAAAGAGAAGGAAACAAGTAAATAAGGGGGTGTTTGGTGAATGAGTTTGAGTTAAGATTTTTAAGTTTCAATAGTAATTTTTATTGACTTTTTAGAAAAGACAAAAAACTTTTTCAGAAAAAGATAAAAACTGATATGAAAAATACAATTTAGTTTAAAATAAGATGAAATATCAAACATCACCTAAATAAAAGAAAGAGAAATCAAGAAGAAGACAGCGAGTGCCAGCAGGCAGCAAAACTTCCCCGAAATTTTAGGCAATCTTTGAAAATTCTTGTTTGACTCCACACCAGTCTTCCAAGTTGATTCTTCCATTTCTCTCTCTTTCATTCGTTCTTTTTTTTTAATCGTAAATGGAGAGGGAAAAAAAAAAAAAAAAGATAACGACGTACCAACTAAAACGACATCCACAAAATAACAACTCATTACAAGGACTTTTACTTCCCCCTAATCCCACGCAAAAGAAAAACTGTAATCTGCTATTAATGACTAAGTATCACTCCATGAAATTCAATCTTAGTTTGGCAGATCTTATAATGTTGGAAGTCATATTTGTAAACAACTTATTATGAATGAATTCTGATTTTTGGTTTATGAACAAATCTCTAGGACAACCATAAAATTCTTAAAACAAGGGGCAAAAAAAAAAAAGAAAAAGAAAAAAGAGACTAAGAATATGTGCATAAACGACTTTCTACGAAGCAGAAAAAACGACAACAGAAAGAAAATGACAGTTATGTCCAAATGACAAAAATTAAATAACAAACGGCAGTAAAATGAATATTTGCATTTTTCTTTATTAGTCCGTTTCACTAAGAGTGTGTGGAATGAAAAATGAGTGTCTTGTAACAATATGGTGAAGGCATACACAAAAAATAGGTTTTGCTAATTAAAACGAACGACATGGTGGCAAACAAAATAGGTTGTTGTTCACTTCATATCTTTAGTTAGTGTGAAAAAATGAAAGAGAAAAGAAAAGGAAAAAAAAAAAAAAAGTAGGAGCAAGAGAAGACAGCAAGTGCCAGCTGGACCAACTAGACCTAAGAATCGAAAGAAATTAACCTTGATTGGAGCATCCATTAATTCTCAAGTCAGTCAAATGTTATTGTAACGTAAAAGGGTGGAACATCAGTCTATAAGAAATAAATCTAGACCATCAAATTTATAACTAATCAATCTTGATTTTACACGTGCACTCTCAAAGAATTCAAATCCTACACACGCTTCTTCTTAATCCTTCATATTGTTAGTTCTCGTGAAGTCGATTTTTATTCCTTTTCTTTTTTTGCTCCGCTTATGGGATTCCTCTCTGAATCTTTTCACAACATCGTTTCATGGGTTTCTAATTCAATTCCTGTTTGGTTCAACTTCTACTCAGAATTAGATCGCGACCTAATTCAAAGTAATGTCAAGAGTAAATAAACAAAATAAAATAAAACAAACAAAGCAGTGAAGTTGTAGAGGCACTTTGGCACTTATTAAGCGTACTTAGCACTTGTGTACGTGACATGTGTCCCGTTGAGTTTAACTGTTATTATTTATTAACTTTAAATTCGAAAAAGATGTAACTTTTAGAAGGGTTGTATTTTTCCAAAAGAAAATATATTTTTTTAAATGGCAATTTTTTCTCAAAGGGTGTCACAAAAATTGTCATATTTCTATAAAGAGATGTAAAGAAGTTAAGTTTCATTTTAATAAAGAAATTCGAATTCTCTCTCTCTCATACTGTTATTCTTTCAAAAATATTGTGTTATTTTTCTATTCGAATTTTCACTTTTGCTTGGTGTTAAAATTCGTTTATGAAGGCTTATCATATTCTAAAAGCAATCTGTTATTCAACCTGAAGCAATCTCTTTTCAAGAGGGGGCAATAACGCTTTAAAGAAAGCGTACTCGTTACGCGTTTCAAGTCTTCATATTCAGATTTTCTATGCTTTCCTTTCCCCTAAACCCACGCCACGCACAAGAAAAAAGCAACATGCTAAGGAAATTTCTTATGTCAATATCAGTCATTAATTCTTTGTTGCTCATCCATCAACGTGGGTCCGTTTACCTGGACTATACGTGATGATGAAAGTTCTGGTCAGATTCTATTATCTATAATGGGAGTCGACTTTGTTTTCTAGTTAACAACAAATAATTATCTGATACTAACTAATTAACAATTCTAGATTTATGAGCACCTCCCTAAACTAGCAATATTGTACAACGAAATGCTTCAATATAAAATTAAAAAAAAAAAAGTTTTTGGTAAACTATGAATAAATATATCCACAAAGGACATAAGATATTTTTGTGTACTAAATGCTGCAGTATACATGTTTACCTCCTAGACTTTAAATTTGGTCAGTTCACTTACTTGGTAAACTGTTGTATTATGGTCTACTTTATTAATTAAGCTCCGAATTTTGGCTGAATTCTATGGATTGAAAGTTGAGAATTTGAGATACTTGTGTTAGGGTTTGAATTAGAGTTTGGGAATTTCTGGTTGGACATGCTTTTCCACCATCGGTTTAGCATATAACGATTTATAAAATAAGGCACGTTAGCAAGTTAGGGTGGTAAAATGCCAAAAATAAAATTTTGAGGATATTGTCAGAGTTCAAAAAATTGAATGGACAAATATGCAAAATACCTTATATGTATTGATTTGTAAAAGAGTCTTTCATTTATCTCACATCCAAAATTATTATTTCAAATTCCTGCGCTTAAAATACTTTTTTTATTTTTTATTTTATTTTTTTATTTTTTGAATAGAATTCATTATAAAGTGGTTCCAGTTTGAGGGGGAGCATAAATGTTATAACAAGGAGGAATGTACAAAGATCGTGTGGTTTTCAGCCCTCTCCAATAAATAAAACTCCAATAACGACACCCTATATATATAAACTAGGACAACCAAAATTATAAATGTAAAATCTCCAAAATACCCCAAATGAATAAATTGGCTACATTGTAGATTTTTTGGGGGCCCCGCCACTGATCCCTAAAGGGGGGCGGAAGCTCCTCTTCCAACTCCCACGGCAACCTTATTTTAAAGGTCAATCCGCGTGTTGTTTTTGCCTAAGGCTTTTTTTCGTAGAGTATTAGTTGATTTCCATAACTTGAGATCCACGGCATCGTTCCAAAGGCTTCAGGAATCGTTCCCACAACTTGCAATCTGACTACTTTTCCTTCCGCCTTAATCCCACGCCACGCACAAGAAAAAAGCAACAAGCTTAGGAAACGTGATGATGAAAGGTCTAGCCATCATCTATTATGATCAATGACGAGAGTTAAATTAGTTTTCTAATTAACATCAAATAATTATTCAAGAGTAACCAACAATTCTAGATTTATGAGCACCTCTCTAAGCTAGCAATATTAATGAGATGCTTCGATTAAAAAAAATTATGATCCTGAAATAAGTTTACTTTTGATTGTTTCATTTTAGGCCTTATGCTTTAAGATTGTAAGAATTTTTTTAAAAAAATAAAATTACGCTTGTTGCAAAAAAAAAAAAAAAATACATATCTTGCTTTCTTAGGTAGTGCTCGGAACATCAACCGCAGTTGAAGTTTCGAAGTTTGTTTTTATTAACCATTAATAAATGTTTGAAAATGTTTGTTTGGTTATTAAAAAAACATAAAAAGTTTAACAGTATTAAAAAATAGTAATATAAGTCTTGTTTCTCTATTTTTATGATTTTATGTGCAATTTAAAAATTAATTTCATTTTGACTTAAAATAAGAAAATAATGAATTTTTAAAGTGTGAGTTTTTTTAAAGAGAAAAAAAGATATATTTAAATATGAATAGAGAAGTTGATTTAATATTTTCAAAAAATCATAATAATCTATATCTATAATTTATAATCTATAATCTATAACTGCTATATGAGTAAGAGTTGCCTTCTTCTTACTATTCAAAATTTTGGTTCAATTATTTTGTCATCTTGTGCTTTTTCTTTCTTCCTTACTTTTTCTACTCTTTTCTTTGTCTTTTTTTTTTTTTAAACCATTTCTTACAAAAAATTTTTGTTAAAAAATAATTAAAAAAAACAATTTACAAACTTGTTATACAATTTTTTTTTCTTTTGATTTGCTTCATGGGTTTCCCGCAAAGCGCGTGATAAAACATCTTGAAAACACCAATTGCGGTGGTCACTCCAAACGGGACTTTGGATGTATATAAATGAGGCTCTTGACCTGCTTCAAATCCTTCACCAAAACACACTTGCTCTCCTTTACATTTTGTCTTTGGTTCATTTCTGTTGATATTCCAGTTTTCGTCCTAATTCCTTTCTCTGTCAACATGAAGCGAACGAAACATGAAACTCATTGGTCCTATCTCTTTCTTCTTCTCATTTCCTGTTGCTTCTTTGTTTCACATTCTCTCAACTCCTCCACCACTTCCCTTCGACCATTTCCATGCCTTCCTTCTCAAACCTCTGCTTTGCTCAAACTTAAGCATGAGTTTTCCTCTTCTGATGCAAACATTTTTGAGAATTGGAACCATTCCAGGTAATGTTATAGGAGGAAATAAATTGTCATTGTTATTTATTTATTCGTAATTATGTAAGATTATATTTGAATATATTTTAGCAATTATCTAGTTAGTTATTTAGTTTAGATTTTGAATTTATTTGAATTGTCGAGTAGAGGTGAATAGATTCTGTAATATGTATATACATAGAGCCACATTTATTGTGTATTGATATATCCACATTAAAAACCTTTGTGTTCTTCTTCTGATCTCCTTAACTTTATTTCTTTTCTTCTTTAATTTTCTATACCAGGGACTGTTGCTCTTGGGACAGAGTGACCTGTGATGCCAAGAACGGCGAGGTTGTCGGCCTTGATCTCAATAACTGCAGCATCAACGGACCTCTCAGTCCTAACAGCAGCCTTTTCGACTTGCGTCACCTTCAAAGACTCAACTTAGCCCTCAACAACTTCAATTTCTCCACTATTCCATCAAGATTTGGGCATCTCACGAGGCTGACCCACCTCAACCTCTCTTACTCCTTGTTCTCCGGGAAGGTCCCGCCAGAGATTGCACGACTGACCGAGCTGGTTTCACTTGATCTCTCCTCTGGTGAATATTATGATCATCCTGTGGTGGTCGACATGACGAGGCTTGTCCAGAACCTGACGAAGCTGAGAGTACTTTACTTAGACCAAGTCACAATCTTTTCTTCATCAGTGCACAAATCCACGGTAAACTTATCTTCCTTGACATCTCTGTCTCTTAGTGGAGGTAGTTTGCATGGTGAATTCCCACACTATATCTTCAACTTGCCTAAGATTGAGGAAATTTATATGTCGGCTAGCTATTCATACCCTATGGATATGAGTTTTTTACCAGAATTTCAATCCGGCAGTAACCTGAAATATTTGGTTCTTTCCTCCGTTCAGTACTTATCTGGAAAATTGCCTATTTCAATTGGCAATCTTAAGTCCTTGATTCTCTTAGATCTTGAAGGTTGTAATCTTTCAGGCACTATTCCCTCTTCGCTTGGAAACTTAACGCGACTAGAGGAGTTGGAGCTTTCAGGCAACAATTTTAGCGGTCAAATTCCAACGTCACTAGGACATCTCACATCTCTAAAACAATTGAGTCTTTCAGGGAATAGATTTAACGGTGAAATTCCATCTTCACTTGGAAACCTGAGGCAACTGGAAGATTTGCATCTTTCATACAATAGTTTTAGTGGTCAACTTCCACTTTCACTTGGCAACCTCTTGCAACTACAATACCTGGATCTTTCAGCAAATAGCTTTAGCGGTCAAATCCCATCGACCCTTGGAAACCTTAGGCAATTAGTTTATTTGCACCTTCAGAACAATGCTTTCACGGGAAAGTTCCCGCTATCATTGGTGAATCTTACTCTACTTGGAGAGTTTAATCTTTCTAGTAACCAATTGACGGAGGTCTCTGATCCTTCAAATGCACTAGAGAAATTTACGGCTCTCACTTCTCTTGACTTGTCGAACAATTCAATTAGCGGTATCATTCCCTCTTCTTTTTTCAGAGTACCTACTTTGGAAGACCTCAAGCTAAACCAAAACCAGCTCACCGGCATAGATAACCACAACATCTCTTCAAGCACATTGTGTTCTCTCGACCTTAGTTCTAATAACTTAAGCATTGAGTTCAGCATCTTCTCGGATCTGGGTCATCTTGAAGAACTCTATCTTTCTCATAACAATGTCTCATTGCCCAAAAAAGGTGAGAATTTCACTTTTCCCAGATACGATGTGTTGAATTTGTCTTCATCAAACATAAGGCAGTTTCCAGATTTCCTGAAAACCCAAGATAGATTACTCCTCTTAGATCTTTCCAACAATAAAATTGAAGGCAAACTTCCCAAATGGTTCTGGACAATAGGGAACGATTCTACATCCATGCCAGGTTCTTTCTTTGATTTGCGTCTTTCTAACAACTTTATCAATGGTTGGGAAGAAGCAGTCTCTTCAATCATTCCAACGTGGAAAACATGGGAACTCTTAGACCTACGTGCTAATAACTTGACTGGAACAATTGATCCCATACTCTGTAAAATTGGACTCGTTTTTCTTGATCTCTCCAAGAACCACTTGAATGGCTCCATACCGCAATGTTTTGGTAACTCAAGCGAACTCGCGGTTCTGAGTTTGCAGGATAACAACCTTGATGGAGACTTATCTCATATTATGTTTACAGAATATGGTTGTGGGAATCTCCAAGCATTGGATCTTCGTAACAACCGTTTACAGGGCAAGGTTCCACAATCTTTGGTCAAATGCCATAATTTGCAACTTCTGAATCTCGGTTACAATCAAATGAGTGATGTGTTTCCTTTTTGGTTGCAAAATTTGCCAAACTTGAAGGTTCTTATGTTAGGATCAAATAAATTCCAGGGTCCTATAAGGTCTCCCGATAGACCTCTGAGTTTCACAATGTTGCAGATTCTTGACCTCTCTTTTAACCATTTTAGTGGAGCTTTACCCTCGGGTTTCTTTAAGAATTGGACATCCATGATGGAAGATAGTAAAGATAGAAATCAATCTGATAACGTTATATGTACAGTGACATTGATCGTTAAGGGTAACAAACTGACGTATTACAAAATTTTACCCATCTTGATGAGCATAGATCTTTCTAATAACAGATTTCACGGAGAAATTCCAAAGAGTGTAGGTAATCTACGGTCACTAGTTGTGCTTAACTTATCAAGCAACAATTTTGGAGGCCTCATCCCATCATCTATGGGGCAATTGACTAAACTCGAGTCATTGGATCTCTCCAAAAATGAGCTCTTTGGTAGAATTCCTCAAGAGTTGACCAACCTCACATTTCTTCAGTGTCTAGATCTCTCACAAAACCAACTCACTGGCCCAATACCACAAGAAAGACAATTTAGTACATTCTCAAATTCGTCTTTCGATGGAAATTTGGGACTATGCGGCCCTCCATTGTCGAAGAAATGTGGAGACAATGCAACACCAACTTCTAACCGTGGCCGCGGATCAGAGTCGGACAATTTTGGCTTTAGTTGGAGACCAGTAGCAATGGGATACGGGTGTGGAGTCTTGATCGGGGTTATCATTGGATATGTGGTTATTTCAAGGAGACCATACTGGCTCGCAAGAACTTTTGGTGGCTTCATACTCTGGTGACCATGATCAAGCCGCACTCTTTTAAAGGTACTTGTTCCACATTTTGAAACCAATTAATTTATTTTGTACAGCAATGACTATGATTTTTATACATGCCTTTTTGGTAATTTATCTATAAACTAGGTTCAGTGTTATACATTTGGTCACACATCGTTTGCTTTTAATTGTTTTTTCATAAAAACATGCTTCATCTTGCATCAATGTTCATGGTTTCTTAACAGGAAATATTACTTATCAAAATGGTTCGAGCAGGTTCTCTCAAAAAAAAAAAAAAAAAAAAGTTATGTGTAAACATTTATGCCTCATTTAGCAATTTAACTCAAACTGTACTTTGTCATCTCAGTTTTTGTCTTTTTCTAAAAAGTTTTTGTTTTTTTTTTTTTTTTCTGAAAAAGCTTTTGTTTTTTTTTGAATAATAAACAAAAATTTTTAACTCAAACTGTACCTTTTCAACTCAAATTCATTCACTAAACGGACCCTTAGGGGGTGTTTGGTGTTCAGTCCAACTCCAACTCATTTCAAACTTTTTTTTGTCTTTTTTCTAAAAAGTTTTTGTCTTTTTTTCAAAAAGTTTTTTGTCTTTTCTGAAAATTCAAAAAAATTTACTATTACAACTAAAATATTTCAACTCAAACCAACACACCAAACACCCCTTTAATGTTAACTCGAGGTAGGTGAATTGTTATGTTTTATCTTTTTTTTTTTGAATTAAAAAATAGGGGATTCGAACTTTATATTTTTTAATAAAGTTAGTTATAATATTACTATTAGATTATACGTGTAATCACATTATTATTATTCTTTCGTATGCAAGTTTTCTTTTTTTTTTTTTTATGAGGGTTTTAGAGGTACATGGCCTTTAAAAAAAAAAGTTTTTAAATAAATGACCTAAAGTTTTTAAAAATTAATTATCATTTTTTTTTAAATGTTCAATCAATTTTGAAAAATAATCAATCATTGATTGATTGTAAAAAATAATTAATTTAATTAATTAATGATTGATTATATTCAATTAATTTAAATAACTAATTTTACCTACTCTCTAATTATATTATATTTTATTTTTTTGCATATTCCCCTAAATTTTTTAGACTGTTAGATAAAATGCGAAGAGAATGGCATTCTTGTAATTTAAAATTAAAGGCTAGGCTTCTCTTTTACCACGTTTTTTCAAATTAAAAAAAATAATGGAAATGCTACGTGGCAGACCGTAGAAGCATCATCTGAGTGGGCGAAAGGCCGCGAAACTGGAGAAAGAGTACAGAACAAGTTTTTTTTCTCCCTTTTGCCTTCGAAAATAAACCCAAATACTTCTGGTTATGCGCCAAACGAGTTTCGTCTCATTTTTATCCTTCATCGGCGATTAGCAAGTCCGTCGTCGTCCGGGGGCATTTCCGTCAATTCAAGCAACCTCCGATGGCGGACTCGCAGAACTTCAGCCTCCGCATCGTCGCCGCCGACTACTACATGGCGCGCCGATTCCAGGCCTCGACCTCTCCTACAGCAGCTTCCACGGTACTCACACGACGCCGTTTCGTCAGTCCGCTCCATCTCTCTACCTGTTTGGTTTCCGTGATTTTGCTGGAATCCAGATTTTCTTTCTTCGTTTCTAGGGTTTTGTCTAATATCGCTTGATTTTGATTGTTTATTCTTTATTGTTTGCGAAATTTGGTGTTAGTTGAAATTTGTTCGTGAATTAACGGTTCTCGAATTCATGAAAATCAGAATGTTGATGCTAGGATTTATATGTGGATTGATTTTCTCTCGGAAAAGTAATTTCTGTTGAATGATTTTTTCAGGCGGGAAAGTGAATGAGGTTCCTGTGATAAGAATATACGGCTCGACTCCGGCTGGTCAGAAAACTTGCTTGCACGTCCATCAAGTAAGATCACGTTCTACATTCTTCATTTCCCTTTTTTTTTTTCTTAAGATTTTTGCAATCCTTTTTTTTTTTTAATGCTTTGATATGATCTTGAAAATCATACATATATATATATATATGTAGTTTATTTCAATGTTTGGTATCTGTTCCTTGTGTAACGTAGCTATATATATATATTTTTTTTCTGAGATTTTACCTAATAAATGATTTTTTTTTTTTTTTTTGGGCTAACAATTGGCTCTTTTTTTTTTTTTTTTTTGTGTGTAGGTTTTGCCTTATCTGTATGTGCCATGTGCCGATATTCAATCTCAGAAAGAAGGTAAATAGAATCTTTCCTGTTTGAGAAAGAAGATTGATGTAGAATTTCTGTTAGAGGGACTTGCAGATTTGCTAGATTGAGATTTACAACTCTTTATTTTCCCCCTCTGAATCTTCATTCTATTATCTAACCCACCTGCTATGATACTTGATGTTTTCATTTTCCGAGTGGGTGCACAAAATTATTTAGGTTTTCTATTTTTTTTTGGTTGCATAGGTGATACATTCACGCACGAAATAGCTCTAGCTATAGAGAAAGCCTTAAAGGTCGGTATGCCTTGTTGCATCAGATTGAGTTCTCCTCTCGGGCTCTTGTATTTGCTTTACACGCTTTTTGTTCTTTGGATGGGTGATATCAAAAGTTTAGGTGCTAAAGTTCTGTGCGTGATATCTTCCAGCTTAAAAGTCAGGCATGTTCGAAACAGCGGCATGTTTGAAAGGGCAGCATGTTCATGGTTGCAGCCTTGTACGTGCAAAAAGATTTTATGGTTATCATTCATCAAGGAGCTCTTCATGAAGATATACCTGTATCTTTTTTGTTTTCTGTTACTTTTTGATGGCCCAGGAGTATACTTTTGAGTACCTTAACAGGATATAAGCTATTACCCACATGATGTTTCTCGTGCTGCTAATCTTCTTCTGGTAGAGATTTTGAACATCTCATTTATGTTCCGTTGTTGCTAATCATGCTGCTATTTTGTGTCCTATTTACAATTTCGTAACTTATATTATTTTCTCTGTTATATAATTTCAGATGTCTAGGGCCCTGTTTGAACTCTGTTACCTTATTTTAGAAGAAACCTTAAAGTTCCAACAGGATCACGTATAGTTTTTAACGGCTTTATTTCTGTTTGGTTTTTCTTTCTTTTTTTCCTTTTTGGTGTATGAAATATCTCAATTGTTTTTGAAGCGTTGAAAAATAATTTGGCTTAGAACTATGTTTGTTGGCTTAGCCTAGTGGTAATTTTGATGCCCGTCATTAATGTTGAGATCCTAAGTTCAACTCATCTGACCTTCAAGTTTAAAGGGAAAAAAAAATAATGGTCTAGAACTTTTGCTTAAGATGAAGATTCTTTTTTAGGTGCCAAACCCAGCGTTCAATTATTTATAACCAAAAGGGACCTCTTCTTTTCCATTGCAAATGTTCACATTTTTCTTAACCAATCTGTTATTTAGCTTATATGTGAGCCTGAAAATTGTTGAACTTCAGCATTTTTCTGAAGATAAATGATGAAGATGTTTATGAAGCATACCAATTTACGTCATGTTAAAGAAATTAACTTGTTTTTGTCATTGTTGGTTGACCTCATAAGTCATATTTTTAACCATTGATGATACTTTCTTTTCAGGATGGTGGAGTTCTTAACAAGTGTTTAAAATCTCATAAAGCCCACATTCCCTTTGTTCTTCAGTTTCTGGTAAGCAGTTTTTCTGCAAACTGAAAGATTCCAGTGGTTTTTTGGAAGAATTCAATCTGTTTTGAGCATTTCCAAGATTTGCTAAATTATCCGTTTTTCAAGTACTTAATAATCAAGCATTATTCCTATGATTTCATCAGCTATTACTGTTGTTGCTTTTGCTGCTTTACTTATGATAAAATAGTTTTTCATTTTGAAGGTTGACTACAACTTTGATGGGATGGGTTCTGTCTAAAATGAAGTTCCTTCATCCTGTACCAGATGTTTTCCCCCCCAAAGAAATCTGTCCACACTGATCAAATTAGAAAGGACATGAATCCCTCAACATGCACGCCTCCTGATTCTAAGGTTATTTTTTCACTTGCTCATACCAGATGATTTTGAACAAATTTATTAGTATTCTTGTTTTTTGCTAGCATTTTTGGAATTTGAATTGAACAATTTTTGTTTCTGTAATAATTTTTGTCTTTACTGTATTTTGCGTTACACAGATACAAGTGGCAGTCCATCTTTTGATCCACCTGTTTGGATATCTTCCACGGTTCCAGCTGATTGGATGTGGTATTTTCCTACCGATTTTGATGTCTCAGCAAATCCAGATATCAACTCCATTAAATGTCAAAGTCTTTGCACAATCGAGGGGGATGTGACTGTAGATGGTTTGTCTAGCATCTGTCACTACTATCACAATTCACGGCATCTGCCTAGGTTACTTTTTTTGGGGACTAACTAAAGTTATAGATTATTCATGATTTTGCAGAGATTCTTAATCAGCAATTTAAAATGTATGTATCCTTCTTACCAACACGTTTGGATGTGAAAACGGTCTGGGCAATTGTAGCAATCTGGAAGGTATGCGTCATTCGACTGGCTGCTAAAATGTCTGTGATTATGCCATTCAAAAAAAAAAAAAAAAAAAAAGAATTATGAGATCATTGTTACAATCTTTTCTGACAAACTTTTTTCTGTTATGATTCTTTTTGGAGGAGGTTGTGATAACTGGGATGCATGAGTTGGGGATTTCCTTCCGATGAGAGGAAACCATTGCCAGAAGATGTTTTGAAAAACTGTATATATTTGGTCCCAGTTTATGGACAAATTTGTTGAATTGCATAAGAAAGCGAAATCCCCTTGTGTTCAACACAATGAGATACAAATGTGAGGTCTTTGCAGCTAATGACATCATCGATAAACAAAACAAACATGGTTAGACTTTTGTCATTAATGTCCCTTAATAATATTGACGTAGAACCTTAATAGTACCCAAAAAAAAAACAGAGAGATGCTTTACCCAATACATGTCGTCGCAGGAGGAAGAGAGGCATAACTCAATGCATGTCATCGCAGGAGGAAGATGGTGCAATCCCCTGCATAAGGAGGAACATTGAACTTTCAGCTTATCGAATGATGGAGACATTAGATAAGAAGGTAATTGATCATACTTTTGTATTTCTTCCTTCCATCTCTATGTTAAGGTCTTCTTTGTTGTGATGCTTATATTTCCGCTCTGATTCAAAGTTCCAGACACTGGCTATTTGAAGTTCCGATTATTTTCTTGTGATTCAAGACAAATATTCGTTTTGCTATTGGTTCCTGAACATTCAGAGGAATCTTTAATCATCTTTTCAGGGAAATGGCTGATAAAGATGATGACTATCCACACGGGTATTTCATATGCTATTAGTGGGCTTGTGAAATTGTCAACAATTAGACATGGGTGAAAGACTATTGCTTCTTCTACTACCACAAATATGAAATAGTTCAAAAGGACTATGAGGCATGAGCTCTAATCAAGATGGAAGGATCTCCGAGAGCGGGCCATAGGGAAAAGATTGGAAAGCCATGATGGCTAAAATGCAAATACACTGGAAGATCAACTGAAAGACATTGAAAACACTTGAGCGTAATTATTGCCTTGACGTAGAGTTAGCATGCAGATTCACGACGTATTTTTGGTTGCCCTAATTTTACCTATATTGGGGCACCTGTTTTGGGGAAATATTCATCTTACAAGAAAAGCGAGTTTGAGGGGCATGAGACATGTGATTCTCTTGTAATCTTCTTTTCCATTATAGTGAATGTCTACAATGACTGAAAGTGGATGTAGCTCTCACATTGAGGGTGAATCAGTATAAATTTTGTGTGTGCACTTGATTTTTCTTTTTCTTTTTTTTATTCATTACTCTTTTTACTAAAATATTAGGGTTTTACCCATAACAACAGAAACATGCACAAATACATTACGTGGATTGCCTTTCCTGCCATCAAAGTTAGTTCTTGATCTCAATGGAGAAATAAGCCCGGGAAAGAGAAGATGATTAAAAGAAAAAATCAAGAGAAAATAGCCCGGGAAAGAGAAGATGACAAAAGGAAAAAATCACGCTTTAACCCTTTTTTTTTTTTTGACACAAAAGTGGTCACGACTATATTTATATACCCAATAACATCTTTTAGAAATCATAATTTACTTAAAGCGTGACAAAGGATAAAACAAAAACAATCACAAAAGAACGACAACAAAAGCAGAAAAAGTGACAGAAAAAACGGTAAGCACGATAACAAAAGATAATAAACCACAAATAAAACGAGAAGAAATCTAAGAACGACAAAGAAATTAGTCAATTACAGAAAAAGAGAAAACGTACGAGAGGAATAAAATAAGAAACAACAAAAATAACAACAACAAAAAATGACGATGGAGTCATCGTCTCAAATTAGATATAATTTTGTCAGACTTTATTCATTTTTTTCTTTCTTTCTTTTTTTTTTTTTTTAATGATTTTGTTCAAAGTTGTATGCGCAAGTTGATTAACAGTTCATCTTTTTGAAGGAAAAAAAAAAACATGATTAACAGTTCATCTTGTTGGTGATGAACATATATAATATCGGTAAGGCTACAGTTGCTGATTAAGCAAGTATGGAATAACTGAAAAAGCATCTAAAACTGGTAGTTTTGTTGAAGCTCGACAATAATGCACTTGCTCAGATAGAGATGGAGACAGTTTTATATCCATGGCTCTTGGCCTGATTTGGCTCATCTTGATAATCTTCCTTCGTCCACAGATCGAATTCATTAAACAAAAAAGAAGTGCATGTTTCTTTGCTATGTCCTTGTAGCGAAGACCTTGGCGTAATTAGTACTCAGACTCTATTTCAGTTCTCTAAATTTTAATAGGATTAGGAATACGTAATTTTTTTTTTTTTTTTTAGAAAGAAAATCATTGTTCAGTCTACCCCTCCCCTCTACTATCTCTTTTTCTTTTTCTTTCTTTCTTTTTTTTTTTTTGGGGGGGAGGGGGAACTTGGAAATTGAGGATTCAAACTCCTCACTTTATAATAAATAAGTGTGAAATTATCGTTAGATCATATCTATAACAAATTAAAATTAAAATGAAAATAGGTGTGCGAAAAAGTTGAATATGATATTATATAAAAAGTATTTATAAAGGATAGTTTTATTATGGTTACATTATGAAGTATTTATCAAATTGAGATATTTATTAATATTGTGGGTATAAATTTAATTACTCAATTTGATACAATGCATAAAGCTTCTACTCAATTTATTAAAGACGTGTGTAAGGATTTATATCTTGATCATCGGCAAAAGTTTGGGTGAACGTGGTGAGAAACTCACCGAGTAGATAGTCAAGTAAACGTCAACAGTGGGACTTTCTGGAAAGAAAAACAACGGAAGAGGAGGAATATATAAATATATATTTCGTTATAGATAAGAAAAATAAATATGAAAGAGAAGGTAAAATGGTGGACAGAAACAGAAGAAAAAGGTACGTATTTATCATATCTTAGTTTGACTACTTTATATTATGACCTGTAAATAATGTTACAGCATCTCCAATATGATATTGAATTGGTGTATTAATGGTAATTTTTTATATTTAGATTAAAAAAATACTCTTCAATAGAGTGTTATTTTTTATGTCAAATTTATTAACTCTGTAGTAAATTTGTCATAAGGTATAGTTAATGCTAAATTTAACTTTTTACTTCTTAGTGGATGGAGTTTTCACTTTTTGATGTAATCAATATAAAATTTTTACTTTTAAATCATTTAAATGCTAAAAGTTCATTTTTACGAGCTACAAAGCATAATAAAGATGACAAAAAGTATAAATAGCATTTGAAATAGCATTATAGCATTAGAACATAAAGTATGAAAATATTATCTCCCACTCTTCTTTTAGCAAAAGTAATATTTATACTGTTAAAATACATTGGAGACGAGGTATTTAGTCTTCACATGTTTCACGTCATCAACCACAAACTCATGTGCATCTTAAGTTAGTATTTTATTAGTCTTATTGCAATAGTAATGTGGCGTCAAATTTTTGGAGTCATAGCATATATTAATTAAGATCCTACCATTTGGCATACCATCTTAAATTTTAAAAATATACAACTTGAATTGAGAATATATTCTATTCTGGACCAAAAAATTTCATTTCAATCTTGTCTTTTTCTAAAATAACAAAAATTTTAAATAGTTTTTAAAAAGTCAATCAACTCTAAAATAAAAATTGTATTCCTAAATAAATAAATGTTTTTATTTAGGAGAAAGAAAAATAATGCGTCAAACACACCATAATTCCTTGGCCTGCTTCAAATCCTACACCGACACACACACTTGCTCTCCTTAACATTTTGTCTTGGTTCATCGCTCTTGATATGCCAGTTTTCGTCCTAATTCCTTTCTCTGTCAACATGAAGCGAATGAAACATGAAACTCATTTGTCCTGTCTCTTTCTTCTCCTCATTTCCTGTTGCTTCTTTGTTTCACATTCTCTCAACTCCTCCACCACTTCCCTTCGACCATTCCCATGCCTTCCTTCTCAAACCTCTGCTTTGCATCTTTCAGGCAACAGTTTTAGTGGTCAACTTCCATCTTCCCTGGGAAACCTAAGGCAACTGGAAGATTTGGATCTTCAGACAATAGTTTTAGTGGTCAACTTCCACTTTCTATTGACAACCTCATGCAACTACAATTCTTGTATCTTTCAACGAATAGTTTTAGCGATCAAATCCTATCGACCCTTGGAAACCTTAGGCAATTACTTGATTTGCAGCTTTTGAACAATGCTTTCACGGGAAAGTACGTGCTGTCATTGGTGAATCTTACTCCACTTGAAGGGTTGGATCTTTCTAGTAACCAATTGACAGAGGTCTCTGATCCTTCCAATGCACCAGAGAAACTTACTATTTCTTCTCTTCACTTGTCAAATAATTCAATCACTGGAGCCGATCCTTCTTCTTTATTCAGAGTACCTATTTTGGGACACATAAACCTAAGTCTAAACCAGCTCACCAGTCTAGATAATCACAACATCTCTTCAAGCTTATTGTCTACTCATGATCTTAGTTTTAATAACTTAAACATTGAGTTCTGCATCTTCTGGGATCTGTGTTGCCTCAAAAGAACTCTATCTTTCTCATAACAATGTCTCCCTGCCAAATAAAGGTGAGGGTTTCTCTTTTCCCAAATTTCATGAGTTGGATTTGTCTTCGTCAAACATAAGGCAGTTTCCAGATTTCCTGAAAACCCAAGATGAATTATTCCTCTTAGATCTTTCCAACAGTAAAATTGAAGGCACACTTCCCAAATGGTTCTGTACAATACGAAAAGATTCCACGTCCGTGCTAAGGAAAGATCCTGTCTCTGAATTGCATCTTTCCAACAACTTTATCAGTGGAGGGGAAGAAGCGGTCTCTTCAATCATTCCAACATGGAAAACATGGGAACTATTAGACCTGCGTGCTAATAACTTGACTGGAACAATTGATCCCATGCTCTGTAAAATTGGACTCGTTTTTTTTTATCTCTCTAAGAATCACATGAATGGCTCCATACTGCAATGTTTTGGTAACTCAAGCGACCTCATGGTGCTGCGTTTGCAGGATAACAACTTTCAAGGAAACTCCGGTACCAGATGTTTTCTCCCCCAAAGAAAATCTGTACACACTGAACAACCTAGAAAGGACATGAATCCCTCGACATGCACGCCTCCTGATTCTGAGGTTATTTTTTTCACTTGCTCATACGAGATGATTTTGAACAAATTTATCAGTATTCTTGTTTTTTGCTAGCATTTTTGGAATTTGAATAAAACAATTTTTGTTGCTGCTATAATTTTTGTGTCTATGGTATTTTGCATTACGCAGATATAGGTGGCAGTCCATCGTTTGATGCCCGTGTCAGGATATCTTCCATGGTTCCAGCTGATTGAATGTGGTATTCTCGTAGCTATTATGATGTCTCATCAAATACAGACATCAACTCCATTAAATGTCAAAGTCTTTGTCAACTCAGGAGGGATGCCACTGTAAATGGTTTGGCTAGCTTCTGTCATTAATATCAGAATTCACAACATCTGCCTACGTTACTTTTTTTGGGGAACAAAAGCAATAGATTATTCGTGGCTTTGCAGAGATTTTTAATCACAGTTTATTATATATGCATCCTTATCACAAACCCGCTCACGTGAGAAAATTGTTCAGTCACTGATACCAATAGGGGAGGTATACTCGTGATTCATGTCGCATGTGAGATGTCTTACAATTTTCTGACAAACTGTTTTGTCTTTCTGCGTGTTTTAGGAGGAGTATGAAAGAACTGGGATAAATGAGCTGGAAATAGCTGCAGATCCTAGCAAACCACTGCCAGAGGAGGTTTTAAGAAATCTCTCACCTGGTCCGGAGTTTATGAATCAATTTGTTGAATTGCATATATAATGACGCGGAAAGCCTTTGTGTCCAACTCCGTTAGAGAAAGATGTAAGGTCTGTGCAGCTAATGACATCGTCAACAAATGACAGGGAACCTTCAGATCACCTTAAGAAAGACACGTAATTGGATCTTCGTCGTCACAAGAGGAAGATGGTGCAATATCCTCTATTGATGGGGATGGATGTGATATCCGAATTTTCTATGTTCATATTTTTTCGTAAGGAATTAAATTCACAATATGTTCACATTCGTGAAAAAGCTTAATTTCGAGCTTTTGATCGATTTTATGAATCCTGATGAGTCAGAAGACTCAAATTTGATGTTTAAGTTCAAAAACAGACCTTTCAAGTCAAAAGGATCGAAACGTTGCAAAATTTTACGAAAGTCAACTTTGACCGAAAAAGTCAAAGTTTGACCGACAAAAAGTCAACCATTTGACTTTTTGAGATATTTCGAGTTCAGCGCGGAACGAGTTCCGAGAATAAGTTTTGTAAACTAGATAGCAAGAATAAGCCGTAAAACGTCCCTAGAAAATCAAACACACCGAATTAGAGTTAAGGGCAAAAAGGGTTCGGAAAAATTTGAGAAAAATATTTTTCGATCCAAAATTCACACAGATAAATTTTGTACTTCGGTATAAGATAAAAATATTGTGTTTTGAAGAATCACAATATTAAAATTATCTGTGTAGCATAAAGGAGAAGAAAAATGAGCTGTGGAGAAGCAAAAATGCCAAACAAGCCTAGACAAGGATTGACATGTGCCATGCCTTAGATGTCACCCTCCACTAGCCTTAAATTAGGCCACATAGAGCTGCTCTCCCTCCCCCTAATTCCGGCTGCAGCAGCTAAGAGGACAAGGAAAAGAAAAAAAAAAAAAAAGAGATGGAAAAGAAAGAATGAGATAAAGCCTAGATTTAAGGCAAGTAACCACCCACTTTTGTCCCATCAAAAACCCTCTCATTACCCCATTTTTTTTTATTGAAAAACTACAGCCAACTATTGCCTTCCACTCTTGCAAGTTCGGCAGCCTTGGGAAGGCAAGCCAAAGAAAAGAAAGAAAAGAAAAAAAAGGAGAGTAAAGCCTTTTTTTTTGGACAAGCAACCTCTAACCACTCCAACCTTCCCTTGGCACATCATTTCCTTTCAAATTTTCAGCCAAAACCTTGCCCATTTCATTCACATTTTCGGCAGCCAAAGGGAGAGGAGAGAGAAGAGAGAAAATCAAAGAAAAATTTTGAAGTTTTGAGTCTTAGAGATCCGGTTCTTCAAGGAGTGAGAGCAAGAGAGAGATTGAGAAATTTTTGTGATCTTTCCTTGTTGTAGCCGACCAAAGAGAAGGAGAAGAAGAGGTGAGTGATTCTTGATTTTTTTCTTGGGGTTTTGCTCTTGAGGTTCGGCTTTGGAAGATGCAAGAAGAGCCAACAATTTTTTTTCTTGGATCTCCATTTTCCTAGGTTAGCCGTGAGCTTTGGTGAGCTAGGAGGAGGAAGAAATTTTTTTCCAACCAAACTAACCTTGTGTAATACTTGGAATTTTCATGGACTTAAGATTTCTCTTTTTATTTGAAATTAGAAGTCCCCATGCTATGTTTATGAGATGTTTTCATGAAAAATTATGAATCACATGTGAAATTCGTAATTTTATTAGCCAAGGTTAGAATTTTCTTTTAAACCGGCTACGAGACTCGGAAAAAAATGCCGAGGTTGGTAAACGGCATTTTGAGTCAAAAAGGACGAAAAGGAAAGAAAAATAATGAAAAAGGATGAAATTTTAAGAAAGTCAAAGGTTTGACCAAAAAGTCAACTTTGACCAAAAAGTCAAAGGGTTGACCAAAAAGTCAAAGGTTGACCAAGGACGGGTCAAAAATGTCGACCTCGAAAAATGATGAATTGCAGTATAAGAAGAGACTGCAAAAAGCTTTCTATGGTCAAGAAAGCAAAAATAAGCCGTAATAACCACCCTAGAAATCAAGCACACCGAATCAAGATTAAATGGCAAAAAGGTCTCCGAAAAATTGGAGAAAGAAAGTTTTCGGTCCAATTTTTATAAGGAAGAAATTTTGGATCAAAATTATGGAACACAATATTTTTATATATTTGTGTGACACAAGGAAAGGAAATGAATTATTTTGAAAGAGAAAATTTACAAACAAGACCCATGAATTAAGGGACAACTCATCAAGAAAGCATCCAAAGCCCTTTGACCAACCACATGCCTTCCCTTGACTCCAAGGGGTCGGCCACAAGGCAGCCAAGACAGCCCTTGGCTTCCCCAAAAAGTTCGGCTAACAACAAGGAAGAAATGAAAGAAAACAAGGAAAAGAAAAGCATGAGAGAAAAGAAAGCTAAGGACAATGACCCATGCCCATGACATCATTCTCCACTAGCATAAGCTAGCTTGTGCAGCCAGCTTTCCTCTCCTAAAGGGTCGGCAGCAAGCAGCAAAAAGGAGAGTCAAAAGCAAAAGGTAAAAGCCTTATTTTAGGGGCAAAAAGATAGACCAAGATAAGACATATGCCCATGCCTATGACTCCCCTCTTTCACTAGCCCAAAGCTAGCTATGTGAAGCTCTCTTTCCCACCCCCAAAACCGGCTGCAAACACAAGAAAAGGAGGAGACAAAAGCCTTGATTTAAGGCAAGCAACCAACTACTCCAATCAATCAAAGAAAACCCTTCCATCTTTTGTGATTTTTGTAAGAAAAAGTGAGCAAAAGCTCTTGTATTTCCTTGGGGTTTGCTCGGCAGCTAGAGAGAGAAGGAGAGAAAGAGAGATTCCAAGAGAAATTTGGGTATTCCATCTCAAAGGGGTGCACAGTTTTGGACAAGAGAAAGCAGAGAAGAAATCAAGAAAAATCAAGAGGACTTTTGCATGTGTGATGTTCGGCTTTTCTAGGAGAGAAAGGAAAGAAATTTGTGAGCCATGGAGACCCATTTTTGGGGCACAAATCCGTGAGTTAAAGGAGTGAAAGAAAAAGAGAAAATCTGGAAAATTTTATGGGGTAAACCATGTGTGAAGTTCGGTTCTAGCAAGATGAAACCAAGAGAAGATTTTTGTGCTTCTTGGAGCCAAAAATCCGTGAGCATGGAGGAAGGAAAAAGGTAAGAGAAAAACTTGAATTTCTCATCTTATAAAGTTGGTTTTGATGAGCAAGAAAGAAGCTAACAAAAGTTTCTTGGATCTCTATTTTTTTCTTGCAAAATCCGTGAGCCATGGAGCCAAATCCGTGGGTGAGCAAACCAAGGAGGAAAAGAAAGATTTTCAAACCCTAACTTGGGTTAAGGTAAACCCTTAAACTAATATTGGATTTAAGCTCAAGATAAACATTTTTATGATGGTTTAAGATGGGTTTGTAAGGACATAAGTCCATCCCTTTTTATAGCCCTTGAATTTTCGGTGTATGTGCTTGATAGGGATTAGGGTTTGGTTGGCTTGTTTTATGATGTTTCTTGCATGATTTTTATGCTTGAAAAATTGATAGGATGCATGCTAGATGTGTTAATTAAGTCCCCTAAATTTTGGTCACAAATCAGCCCTAAGGAAGTGGCTGATTTGCTTGAAGAAAAATGATGTATGTGATGATGGATCCAAGAGCTAAAACCATGCAACCCATAGACTAGGATTTTCGGTTTTAAGGGCTGCATGGGTGTGATGTATGGACAAGAATGTATGCATGGGACGTTAGACACGTTGTTTGTTTAATGTTTAAGCTCCCGATGTGATTGGTCCAGTTAGAATCCGCAAACTAAGACGTAAAACCGGATTAACAACCGAAACTGCCATTTCGGAGTCGAAACTGGCCAGTTTCGGGAAAGTAAAAATATCAGGCCCTTAGAGGCCGAACGGGCTAAAAGTTAAAACACGAAAGTTCTTCAGAACAACTTTTACTAAAGGACAACTTGAACAGAATCTTAAAATAAGGCTCCAAAGGCCTTCATTTTTATGAAAACCCGTGGCTAACTCCTGGAGCCAGTTTCACTCCGTTTTTCAGGATCACCCACATTCAAACGAAAACTGGTACTGATCTAGGCAGAACTGGGTTTTGTGCAAAACACGAAAGTTTTAGCATTTTTCGATAGCTACAACTTTCGTGAAGACAAGTTTTTCAGAAAATGAATGCATTTTTAATCTGGGTTGTTTTTATGAAGAGTGCTCAGGGAATCCGCGAATTTCCAGCACTTGGTTTACAAAAACGTTTTCTAAAAAATGTAAAGTGTCTCTAAAATGTTATTTTGACTACGAAAATCGTTCCAATGGTGATTTTCAGTCCGTAATGATTTTATGAAGTCCCGTTTTAAGAAAATGAATTTTTAGAGTTTTTGGGATTATTCACCCAAAGCTCTCAAGTTAAAGAGAAAAATGAGATTTTCCATAAGTTAAAGGAAAATGAGATTTTTCAAGAAGAGAGTAGGATTTTTAAAGAGTTTAGAATTGAAATTCCACATTTTTCGAAGAAGTAAAGAAAAGAATGATTTTAGACAAGTATTTTCAAGAGTGATGAAGTAAAAGCTTTTTACAAGCAAATTAATGAGATTTTTGGAAGATAACTATATAATGTTTTCTAAAAATAATGAAATGGAGTTTTAAGGTAAAAATGGGTAATCAAGCCGACTACGAACGGTAATCGGAATTATATCCGAGTTACTGGGCTAAGCCCATAGCCCAACGTTTAACCCAAAGGGGGTTGACCTTAGTTGACCACATGTTGACTGGGTTGACCAAGAGTTGACTTTAGGGTTACCCAATATAACCCTAAAGGATACCAAGATTAATAAGATGGGCTAAGACCTTGGGTTTTTGAAGAGATAATAACCCAATGGATTATGAATCAAGAAAAAGTAAATTATAAACCCATGAAGAAGGAAGTAACCAATCAGGCTTACAAGAGATATTAGAGGGGACATATAACACACACATCTAGGATTGCTCATAGATGTTGGTTAGGATACCAACATCATGTGTCGCAATTTATAGTAAGATAAGTTAACCTTATCTTACACCTCCTTTGATTGAAACAGGATATGAACCTGTTGAGATATTGCGAGGAATGATGGGTCAAGAGCATAGGACCTAAGGTAAGTACAAACCTCACCTGTAGTATGGGAAAAATAATATGTATGTTCAAATATGCTATGTTTCAAGATATGTTAAAATGCTTTAAAGATGTCATGTTTTGAAGATGTTTTCAAGATGCCATATGTTAAAAATGTCATGTTTTAAAGATGTCATGTTATGTTTTATGAACGAAATGTTAAGTATGTATGATATAGTGACATCATAAAGTATGCTCACTAATAATAAGAAACTTGGTAAAAATACACAAGTAAGGTGTCGTACCAACCTCCACCAAGGTGGAGGATTTTTATGTTAAAGTTATGGATTCGCTCTCTCGTTTTTGTAAGAGGGTGTAATCACTTATGTTTCCTGGGTACAGTTAGGGACTTGCAATCCCATCTAACTGTATCCAACGGCGCGCTATATGTTAAGGGTACGTACACTATGGGGCCCATAAGAAAGATAAGAAAGTTAAAAGAAATGCATAAATGGAACATAAATGGTTCATGCATATGTTTTATGATGAAGTATGTTTTCAAGATGTTTAAATGTTTTGTGAGATCGCGTTTGTACTTGCTGAGCGTCAGCTCATCAGATATTCCATACTGCAGGTTGAGATAAAAAGCTTGTAGCTTTACTTGGTGGGCTTGGAGATGATGCAGCGAGTGAAGGGCGGTGTGGGATACCACTACGCAATAATTTCCGCAATATGTTTAAAGTTATGAAGTTTTCATGTATGTTAAAAGTTAAGTTATGTTATGTATGTATGAAATGTTTCAAGGTATAATGCACAATTTCAGCGCATGGGTTTCAAGTCAAGATTTTAAAATGAAATCCAAATTATGAAGTTCAAAGAAATTTTTAAAACGATGTTCAAAAGAAGTTTCAAAAAAAAAAAAAAAAAAGAGTAAGTCGAAAAAGAAAGAAGAAAAAAATTATTCCGCATTTTTAAAGTAAAGTAAGTATGAAGTATGAATGTGACGGTTCCGGCGCCCCGCATCCGCGCGGTCGGCCCGCGTGGGTGTCAGGTGGGTGGTTCGGGGCGTCACACCTTGGTTCTAGGTAATTTCTCAACCCTAATCCTCTTTATTTTGAGCTTATTTTGAGGTTTAATTTGAGGATTCAATATGGTTGTAAGGACTTAAGTCCATTTATGATTTTGTGCTCTAGTTGGTGTGTATGCTTGATTTCTAGCTCTAGGGTTGGTTTGGCTTTAAATTCTTGCTTGGTTTGTGATAATTTTTGTATGAACTTCATGCTAGAAAACGTTGTGTGTTTGAATCTTAGGCTCCCGAAGTGTTCGGTCGAGTTAGATGCGCGAAATAGGACGCAAACCGAAAACAAAATCGAAACTGTCCAGATTCGGGTTGAACCTGACCAGTTTTGGAAAAGTGAGATTTTAAGGCCTCTAGAGGCCGAATGGGTTAAAACTCGAAACACGAAAGTTCCTCGGAACAAGTTTTTCTAGAGGAGAGCACGGACGGAATACCAAAATAAGGCTCCAAAGGCCTTCGTTTTCAATGAAACCCGTGGCTGACCCCTGGGCGCAGTCCCACCGGATTTTTCGGAGTCAGCCGGTTTTAAAAAAAAAACTGGTATCAATCTAGGCAGAATTTGATTTTTTGAAAAACATGAAAGTTTTAGCATTTTTCGATAGCTACAACTTTCGTGAAGACAAGTTTTTCAAATTCCAGACGGATTTTTAAAATAGACGTGTTTAATGAGAGGTGCGCAAGGAATCCGAAAATTCCTTCACCAAAGTTTTACAAAGTGTTTTCAAAAAAATTGTAAAGTGTTCTAAACCGTTATTTTAACTGCGAAAACCATTCCAAAGGCGGGTTTCGACCTTAAATGACATTTATAAGTAATTATTTCAAAAGTCGGAATTTTATAAAGAGTTTTACGGATTTTTGAGAAAAATCTTGTAAAAGTGCAAAAAGGAAGAAAATGTAATTTTAAGTTAAGAAAATTTAAGAAAATGTATTTTTCAAAATAAAAATGGTAATCAAGCCGATTACGGGCCGTAGCCGGGAATAGGACCCGAGTTATTGGGCTTAGGCCCAAAGAGCCCAAAATTGACAAGGGTTGACCAGTAGTTGACCAATTGTCAACTTTGGTTGACCCACAATAAGAAAGAGGTAACCTTTAGGGTTATCCAAAGTAACCCTAAGGACTACCATAAGTTAATGGACCAAGCAAAATGGGTCAAGGCAATTGACCCCATATGCTATAATAGAATGGTAAGCCCAAGGTAGTAAAGAAAAATCCAATAGAAGTTAAAGTAGAAAATTAAGGGTTATCCAACATAGCCTCTTAAGGGATTAATCAAGTCCAAAATTTATCCCCAACAATAAAAGGTCAATTAGGACAGGTCAGTAATCTGACGGGGACATACAACTAGGTTATAGTGGGTATGTTGGTTAGGGTACCAACGTTCTACAATTAGAAACGGAATCTCACGTATGTCCTTTTTCAAGCAGGAGAGGACGTGTAGCTGTGCTTCGAGACAAGACAACGACAGTAAAGGAATTAGCGCTAGAGGTAAGTACAACTCCGCCTACAGTATAGGCTCTAGTTGATGCTTACTAAAGTAAGATTAGATGCATGCTAAGGGTGTATGATATTGTATGCTATGCATGATATGCTATGCGATGTTGTGCTATAAGTTAATTGCCATGTCAATTGTGCTAGTATGCCATGTATAGAAAGCATGATCAAATATGAATTAATGTTCAGTATGAGTTAGGATTATGTGACATCACGATTGCATGTTCACTAAATTCCTACAAGATAAATAAACTCAAGATTGAGTTAAGAAAATATAAGAAAACATAAGAAGGCAAGCGAGCTTACCGGTGTAGTACCACCCGTCCGAGGTCGGGTAGAATTATGGTTTGAGTTGGACAGGGCTGGCCGTCCCAACCACTCCATAGTTGCGCGCCGGGTACGAACACCAAAGGTAAGGGCCCTAAAAGAAAGATAAGCGAAGAAAGTAAATACGAGCATAACTGGACCATGCATGTGTAGACATTGTTAGTTATGCTATTATGAACGATGTTATGTGATTATGAATGGTTATGTATGGATATGTATGTTAAGTTAGAAATGTATTTTCGATATGGTTATATGTAAGTCGCGGATGAGACAGTTGTACTTACTGGGCGAAAGCTCACTGTCTTACGTCTATACTGTAGGTAAGCAGCCTGTCGTCAATGCATGATGCAAGGTGGCGAGGCAAGCTGTGAAATCGTGGGATTTTATGCCGCTACGCGTTTTGACCTTTTTGAGTTTTTATAATTATGTAATTAGATTTTATTCTGACACCTTTTCTAAGAACACGTTTGATTCGTGTATATATAAAAAAAAAAAAAAAAAAAATTTCCGCTGTATTTTAAGCTAATTTATAAGTATGTAAGTAAGTAAGTCAGCAGTGTAACGGCCTGTGCAAGGCGGGTCGTTACAATGGAAATGTAAAGTTATCATTCAATGACGAGATTCCAACATCTTGCATGATTGAGAAATTAGATAAAAAGGTAGTCAAGCATAGCTGGTGTCGCTACTCAATGGCATCTGTCTACATTAATGCTAACAAGCAATATAAAAAGTAGGCATCCTTCTTCCAAACTCGTTCGGATGTGAAATTGGTTTGGGCACTTGTTGCAATCTGGAAGGTATGCGTCATTCACCTGGCTACTAAAATGTCCGTGACTATGCGTATTAAAAAAAAAAAAAAGAATTTTGAGATTATTGTTGCAATTTTTCTGACAAATTTTTTTCCGTTTCGATTCTTTTTGGAGGAGGCTGTGAGAACTGGGATGCATGAGTTGGGGATTACCTTCTGATCAGAGCAAACCACTGCCAGAAGATGTTTTGAAAAACTGTCATTGGGTCCCAATTTACGGACAAACTTGTTGAATTGCATAAAAAAGCGGAAAGCCCCTTGTGTTCAAGACAATGAGATACAAATGTAAGGCCTTTGAAGCTAATGAAATCATTGATAAATGAGACAAACGCAGTTAGACTTTTGTCATTAATGTCCCTAAAAATATTAATGTAGAACCTTAATAGTACATAAAAAAAGATGCATAACTCGATACGTCGTTGCAAGAGGAAGAGGCATAACTCGATACGTGTCGTTGTAGGAGGAAGATGGTGCAATCCCCTGTATAAAGAGGGAACATTGAACTTTCAGCTTATGGAATGACGGAGACATTAGATAACAAGGTAATTGATTATAGTTTTGTATTTATTCCTTCCATCTGTATATTAAGGTCTTCTTTGTTGTGAAGCTTATCTTTCCACTCTGATTCAAAGTTCTAGACACTGATTATTCGAAGTTCCAATCATTTTATTGTGATTCAAGGCAATATCATTTTCGCTATTGATTCCTGAACGTTCATGGAAATCTTTTTCATCTTTTCAGGGGAATGGACAATAAACATGAAGACAATCCACATGGTTATTCCTTATGCTGTGGGAGGGCTTGAGATATGGTCAGCCATTAAAACACGGGTGAAAGACTCTTGCTCCTACTACTCCCACAAATATGAAATAGTTCAAATGAATTATGAGGCATGAGCTTCAATCAAGGTGGAAGGATCTTCGAGAGCGGCCGTGCGGACAAGAGAGGCAAGCCATGGCCTGCCCAAATCCAGATACACTTGAAAAGCAACCGAAAGATATTGAAAGCTGAAGCCTAATTATTGCCTTGATGCAGAGTTAGCACGTGGATCCACCATGTACTTTTGGCTGTTTTTACTTATATTGGGGGCGCTTGTTTTGGGGAAATATTCATGTTATAAGAGAAAAAGGTGAGTTTTGAGAGGCGTGATGTAATGATCGCTCACGAACCGTTACAGTTAACTTCTTATTTAATCATTTATCTTTTATAAAATTGCGAAAAACATTAAATTTGAAACAAAAATCTTTACATAATAGAAAACTTTACTTAGATAATTTTAGGAAACTTTACAAAAAAAAATTTTTTTTTTCTTTTTTTTTTAATATCAAAATAACTTTCATAATTAATATAGACATATATTTTTAAAAACCCAATACATGAACTAAAATTTAAGTCCATATAAAACATCCAATCAAATAATAATAAATTAAAATTTCAAAACTTTATTGGAAATTAAAATGTCCATCTCATTATCGTTCCTTCCGTTTTTCTATCACATATCGTCCCGCTATCCGCTCCAAGCTCCTCCAACACTACATCTTACCCTTTCCTTTATCTGCAACATGAATTAAGTTATATAAGCAAGGGTTTAGTAAGACATTTAAATCTCACAAATGTAAATAAATATTTTTCTTTTATCATCATAAATATAAACACTATTTAAAAGTTAAAACGTGAGGCATGGGATTCTCTTCTAATCTTCTTTTTTCATCATATTGAAAGTCTGCATGGACTTGTAGCTCTCATATTGAGGGTGAACCACAATAAATCTTGTGTGTGTGCTTGATTACTTTTTATTTTATTTTATTAATGCTCTCGTTACTAAAGGATTAGGGCTTTAATCCGTAACAATAGAAACATGCACAAACATTTTATTGGTTGCCTGTCCCTCCAAATAGCCATCAAACCACCCTTCAATGAGTCACCGTTTCACTCCCAAAGAAGGCACTCCTAAGGATGAGGCACTCAAGAAAAACCCCGAAAGATGCCTTCCTACAGACAATCTTCAGGCATTTCCTTCTGGTTCTCGGCATTTTGCGTATTGCGATTCTGTCCAGGCATTTTTCTGTTGAGGTGTATGAGTATATAGGTGGAAGGGGCGATTCCGGAGAGTTAAAGACCAGAGTTGAGCCAGCTAAGATGGCATGTACTTTGTTGAATCCTTGTGATGAAGGGGCTCCTGGCAAGGGAATTTTCAAAGGGTCTCAATCCAAACTCTTTATAGATTTGGACACGGTTTAACTATTTTTGATGAGGTCTCTAAATTATTTTAAAAAACTATTTACTACCCATAAAATAATGAAAAAAGAACAACAACAAAAATTAGAAAAAGTGACTAAGGAAAAACGATGAGTAGGTCAGAATCAAAAATAAAACGAGAAAAAACCAATGACAACGAAATAAGTGAACGATAGCTAAAGAGAAAACGAGATGAATAAAATAAGAAACAACAAAAATAACCAAAAAAATAATAATTGCTTTTGTTAGGATTTTTAATCTTTTTTGTTGAGACTTATTATTTAAAAAAAAAAAGTATGATTTTCCTTTCAAAAAAAAAATGTAAGATTTTGTGATGATTTTTGTAATTTCAGTCTGATATTTTTTGGATTCTTTGAGTTTCCTGAGATGTTTGAAACTATTAAGATGGATTTTTTACTATTAAAATTGGAAAATTATTCTCATTAATATGTTGGGTTTTCATTTATCAATTGAAATACATATTGTCAGATTCAATGCAAATTGAATTTTTGACAAATGGCGGATTTAGTTGTAGTTTTTGTACGAGATATTCTACCTTAAAAAGAGTAAAATGTATCTGGATACTTTCATCATCGGTTGTCCTTTGTTTATTTCAGGAAACACAAATTGTGAATCACATTTATTGCTTTTATTTTAAACTTTTTAGAGCTTTCGTAGAGTGTAAAATTCATAGCATTATAGAGTTATTTGTATAACTCTCAACTTGTTGATGTTGTGACAATCTGGAGTGGAGTAAGGTCGAGGAGGTGCTAAAGGAGGATCAAAACTCGGAATAAGTCGGGGACTCCTATTTGAGCTGGTGTGTCCAGTGTCCGTTGTCTCTTTTTTTTCTTTTTTTCTTTTTTTTTTTTGTCACGTTAAATAACCACTGTGTCAATATTTTATTTTAAATGAATTCTATATGAGCGTTGTGAATGAAAAAACATGATGTCCTCGTTGTCAAGTGATATATTTCTCAAACATGATTGCAGGATTTTGTTTCAACACAAAATAAATAAATTAAAAAATTTGTAGTAAGTAGCATTTTTACGACATAATTGAAATAAATAGCAAAATTTTAAAATATTTAAAGTAAACAGTATATTTACAAACAGCAAATTTATTAGGTATGTAGAAAATTTATTAGGTAAATAGCAAATATACAAGACGTAAATAAATCATTCAGCTAATAAATTTGTTATTTGCTATTATTTACATCTTCTTTTTTATTTTTTTTTTTGAAAACTGCTATTTACTTTTTTCTCCCAAAAATAGTCAAAGACGAAAGTAGAACGCACACTTACATTTACGTTTGTTTGTTCTTACTTTCTAAATAATAGTAGACAGGAAAGCTAGTTTTACCGTGTGTTTCTACAATGTTGAGTGATATAGAAAACCCAGGAACACGATACAATCCAAGTAAACGTCAATGGTTATGTACCAAAAAAAAAGTAAACGTCAATGTTTGGGGTACTTGTTGGAATTAGAAAAAAACCTATTAGTTCGCCGGTTGAAGTTAAAATTTTAAACTTGAAGTAGATTGATTTTTCAAAAACTAGTTAAAAATTTTTGTTGATTTTTCAAAAAAAAAAATTTTAAGTTAAAATTTTTGAGTTAGAGACATAGATGATGGAGGAGGAGGAATACGAAAAACAATAATTCATGAAAGATACAGGGAGAAAAGGATCGGACATAAAGAAACAAAAGAAAAAACATCACTCATTACATCTTAGTTTTGATTACTTTATATTATGACGTGTGCCCTTGGTCTTCGTGAGTCTTTGCATGTCCTATTTGCCATTTTATATGTCGGTCAAGCAACTAGATTAGAAGCCGTTTGATTAGTCTGCTTGAGTTGGAGTTTTTAAGTTATTTTGATTAGAGTTGAGTTAAATTTTGAAATTATACGTTTGGTGGAAAATGAACTGTCAAGAGTTAAAAAAGTGTAAAAATTTAAAATGTATCTGAAAAAAAAAAAAAAAAAAAAAGATATATGGATCTTATTTCTTTTTTCTCAAAATTATATATAATTTTTATAAAAATTTTCATCTCATTTTGATGTGAAATAACAAAAATATAATCTTTTAAATTTTGATTTTTTTAAATTAGAGTTTGAAAACGTGTTTTACATCCCGTGGTAAGGTTTTCAATCTTCTTATGCAAAAGTTGAGGAACCGCTGTGAAAACCCCACGAACACGAAATGAAGTGAGTATGTAGTCCAAGTAAACGTCAATGGTACGGAAGAGGTGGAAAAAAAAAAAAAAGGACAGAAACAAAAGAAAATCTTTTTATTTATTTTTATTATTCTTTTCATTTTTTTTTAGGTTAGAAACGAAAGACAAACTTGATTTTTTATGACGACTTCTTTTTTTTTTTTTAAGAAAAATATGACTTGTTTTATAACCAGTCTTCGGTCTTATGGACATTATTAAGGGAGAAAATAAGTAGTGTTTATTTGTTTATGAATAATGCAATTATCTAGATTAATTAAAATTTATTCCAATAATTATCTAGGTCGTTATTTTATTTAGATTTTGAATTAGTCTTATGTTCGTCTTTGGCTCTTTATTGAGCTTTTATTATTTCATTTTTGTTTAGGACATAATGCAATAAAACGGTTCCTGTTAATGACGAGCATAGATGTCGCAACAAGGACGAATGTACAACGGTATTGTACATTCTTCAAAGCAATTGGTTTTTTTTTTTTTTTTTTTTTTTTTTTTTTTTTTTTGGTAAAACACATAGACAAGAAGATACATTTTCCCTGAACAGATCGACCGACCTTCAGAAGGAAGAACCAAGTAGACTTCAAAGCAATTGGTTTATGCTTATAATTATCTATTTGAGTAGAAAAAATTCAAAATAAAAAAAAATAAAAAATAAAAAACAAACAAACAAACCAAGTAGCTAGGCCTATAGAAGACATTTCTAGGGAGATTTTATTTGCACACGTAATATTAACATAATCTTAATAAGGGTGGTTCTATTCACACTCCCCACTTTGACTTATTGCACACCCCTATTAATTAAATTCTTTAAATACAAAAATATTCTCAAACAAAATGACATAAAAAGAAAACTATTATAAATTTAATTGCTTAATTGATAAAAAAAGAAACTCAATGATCTTCTTTTTTCTTTCCGCACACCTATCTGTCAAATCCAAAAAAATAATAATAGCGTATAAACCTTATTATTTGGAAACTTACTACAAAATCATAATTTTAATCTGAGAAAAGTACGTTGGGATATGTTAATATTCTTTATAATAGTTTTACCGTTATAGTTTTTTTTTTTTTTTCTTCTTTTATGCCTTGCTATTTTTCCCCCCACATTTGCATGTTGCCATTATACGTTGATTATTGGTTGGTTGCTAGACATAAAATTATATATGTGTGTATGTCTATATTTATTAACTGTTGAACACATCGGCTAATTTTTTTTGCAACTTTGGTTGGTGTATACGGTGGTATTTTTGCTGGGTGAACATGTTGAATTTATAATTTGATTCTCATTAGGGGTACTGTTGTGCAAAAAAGAAATAATAATAACTATTAAAAAAAAAAAAAAAGCAAACTAAACTTAATTTCTTTAATGCCTTATTGTCGAACATTGTTCAATGTCTTTTTCTCGACTGTTTTTTTTATTTTTTCCTCTGATAGATATATATAATTTAGACGTTGACTAGATATTATCAAAGTGATATTACAATAAACAAAAAAAAAATATGTGGGTGTGAAAAGAAATTTGAAATGATGGATTAGTTTTTATTTTATGAAAATAGTTAGGGGTAATTATGGAATACAAAGGGGTGTGTAGTAAGTAATTTAATTATTTTAAATTTAAGAGTGGTGTGTGTTTAGAAGGAGGGTGTGGGAAGTTCAAAAAAAAAAAAAAAAAAAGGAAGTAGAAGGAGGCACTAGAACAAAAAAGGTTCCGGAGAGTTAAAGGCCAGAGTTGAGCCAGCTAAGATGGCATGTACTTTGTTGAATCCTTCTAATGAAGGGGCTCCTGGCAAAGGAATTTTCAAAGGGTCACAATCCAAAATCTTTATAGATTTGGACACGGTTTAACTGTTCTTAACGCCAGATGAGGTCTCTAAATTCTTTTAAAAAACTATTTACTACCCATAAAATAATGAAAAAAGAACAACAACAAAAATTAGAAGAAGTGACGAAGGAAAAACGGTAAGTAGGTCGAACCAAAAATAAAACGACAAAAAACCAATGACAACGGAATAAGTGAACGATAGCAAAAGAGAAAACGAGAGGAATAAAATAGGAAACAACAAAAATAACCAAAAAAATAATAATTGCCTTTGTTAGTATTTTTAATCTTTTTTTATTGAGACTTATTATTAAAAAAAAATGTATGATTTTCCTTTGAAAAAAAATGTATGATTTTGTGATGATTTTTGGAATTTCATTCTGATATTTTTTGGATTATTTGAGTTTCCTGAGATGTTTGAAACTATTAAGATGGATTTTTTACTATTAAAATTGGAAAATTATTCTCATTAATGTGTTGAGTTTTAATTTATCAATTGAAATACATATTTTTTAGATTCAATTCAAATTGAATTTTTGACAAATGGAGCATTTGATTGTAGTTTTTGTACGAGATATCCGACCTTAAAAAGAGTAAAATGTATCTGGACACTTTCATCATCGGTTGTCCTTTGTTTATTTAAGGAAACACAAGTTGTGAATCACATTTATTGCTTCTATTTTAAACTTTTTAGAGCTTTCGTAGAGTGAAAAATTCATAGCATTATGGAGTTATTTGTATAACTTTCAACTTGTTGATGTTGTGACAAGCTGGAGTAAGGTCGAAGAGGTGCAAAAGGAGGATCAAAACTCGGAATAAGTCGAGGACTCCTATTTGAGCTGGTGTGTCTAGTGTCCGTTGTCTTTTTTTTTTTTATTTATGGTTTTTTGTCACGTTAAATAACTACTGTGTCAATATTTTATTTCATGAATATCATTTATTTTCAGCAATTTTCGCCCTACTATGCTAACCATACATTTGTGTTGTTTCGTTTAGACAATGCTTGAATATAACCTGTCTTCTTGGTCAAACAGTGTTAAATGAATTCAATAGAAGCGTTGTGAATGAAAAAACATGATGTCCTCATTGTCAAGTGTTAAATGTCTCAAACATGATGGCAGATTTTATTTCAACACAAAATAAATAAATTAAAAAATTTGTTGTCTGTAGCATTTTTTTGAAATAATTGAAATAAATAGCTATATTTTTAAATTTTTAAAGTAAACAGTATATTTACAAACAGCAAATTTATTTAGTAAATGGAAAATTTATTAAATAAATAGTAAATATACAAAACATAAATAAATCGTTTACCTGATAAATTTGAAATTTGCTATTAGTTACTTTTTTTTTTTAAACTACTATTTACTTTTTGCTCTCAAAAGTAATCAAACACCGAAAGTAGAACGCACACTTACATTTACGTGTTTTTGTTCTTACTTTCTGAATAATAGTAGAAAGGAAAGCTGGTTTTACCGTGTGCAGAAGGTTTTCTTTCTTTTTCCTTCTGCAATGTTGAGTGATACTGAAAACCCACGAACACGATATAATCAAAGTAAACGTCAATGTTAATAGTTGCTTTAGAATGGAAGAGGAGGAATACGAAAAACAATAATACATGAAAGATAAAGGGAAAAAAGGATCGGACATAAAGAAACAAAAGAAGAAACATCACTCATGACACCTTAGTTTTGATTACTTTATATTATGACGTGTGCCCTTGGTCTTCATGAGTCTTTGCATGTCCTATTCGTCATTTTTATGCTTCTCCGCTTGAGTTGGAGTTTTGAAGTTAATTTAATTTGAGTTGAGTTAAGTTAAAATTGTGTATTTGGTCGAAAATGGACTATGTAGAGTTAAAAAATGTAAAAATTAAAAATGTATTCGAAAAAATAGATATATAGATCTTATTTTGTTTTTCTCAAAATTCTATAAAATTTTTTTAAAAATTTTCATTTTATTTCAATGTGAAATAACAAAATTATGATATTTTAAAGTTTTATTTTTTTAAATTAGAGTTTCAAAGCGTGTTTCCCGTGGTAAGGTTTTCTATCTTGTTATGCAAAAGTTGAGGAACCAGCTGTGAAAAACCCACGAACACGAAATGAAGTGAGTGTGTAGTCCAAGTAAACGTCAATGGTGTGGAAGAGGTGGGAAAATGAAGACAGAAACAAAAGAAAATCTTTTTATTTTTATTATTATTATTTGTTATGTTAGAAACAAAAGACGAACTTGATTTATTATGACGACTTCTTTTTTTTTTTTTTAACGAAAAATATGACTTATTTAATAACCAGTCCTCGGTCTTCTTATGTAAATTGTTACGGGAGAAAATAAACAGTATTCATTTTAGTTATGTATTAATGTAATTATCCAGATTAATTCAAATTTATTCCAATAATTATCTAGTTCGTTATTTTACTTAGATTTTGAATTAGTCTTATATGTACGTCTTTGGCTCTTAATTGAGCTTTGATTATTTCTTTTTTTGTTCTTAACTTGTTTATATTTTTCTTTTCTGTTATTATTAGTATTGAGTTGGGAATTTGATAAAGGATATGATCGTTAGTAGGTGATAACTTAATTAAAATATACTAGTATTCTTTAATATCAATTATTCCCTCCATTAGTTCATTTAAAAAAAATGAATCAAATGTTTTGTATTGCTTATCTAATATATATATATATATATATATATATATATTGTCTCGTTATGCTCTTTTAAGAATTTGCTTTCAAACACTTTTAAAAAGATATAGCTTTTATCCTTGCTCTATCAATTAAAAGCACAAGAAAAAGCAATAAATTAGACACAATTTAAATATCATTTTTGTCCCAGGTCAATCAATGGTGGGTGACATTGCTTTAAAAAATTGGAGGAGGTGGAAAAATGAGGACACAAACAAAATAAATATTTAATTTATTATGACTAAGGCTCTATTTAGTGAAACAATTTGAGTTGAAATTTTTAAATTTGAATTAGTTGATTTTTTTAAAATTAGTTATAATTTTTGTTAATTTTTCAGAAAAAGACAAAAACTGATATAAAAAATTTAAATTTAAGATGTTTTACCAAACGGAGCATAATTCTTTCTCTCTTTCGTTTTTTTAAAGGAAAATTACTATGACTTATTTTTTAACTAGGGCTTCGGTCGTCTTTTGTATATTATTCTAGGAGACAATAAATAATCAAATTAAGTTTGAAAGCGTGTTTTCCTTGCCGTGTGCAAGGTTTTCTATCTTCTTATGCAAAAGTTGAGGAACGAGCTGAGAAAAGCCCACGAACACGAAATGATTACTTCTTCTCTTAGGTCTTCAAAATTTAAAGCTTTTTGACGACCGATTTGCTCCTAATTTGAGTTCAAAATTTAATTTTTATCCATTTTCACCTAATTAACACATATAACGAGAAAATTAATTATTTAAATAACAAAATATTAAAATTAATATTAAAATAATAAATATAATTACACAAAATTAATATTATATAAAATTAAACAAAATTAATTTAAAATAAATTAAAATACTTAAAAACATAGCAATTTACATACACAAAAATGATAAAATAACTTTATTTTGTAAAGTTATCACATAACGAATGTCAGTGTAAATTCTCCCTTTAAGAAAAATAAATATGGGAGAGAAGAAAAAACGACGGACTGAAATAAAAGAATAAAGGTATGTACTCATGATCATATCTTAGTTTGACTACTTTTATTATGACCTGTATATAATGTTAGAGCAATATAATACTAAATCGGTGAATGATAAATTTTAATATTTGGATGAAAAAAGTGTTCTTTAATAAAATACTATCGTTGATATTAAATTTGCTAACTTTGTTGCAAACATATTGTAAGGTATAGTCGATGTTAAATTTAATTTTTACTTCTTATTAATAATTAGTGTCCTTACTTTTCAATGTAGTCAGTACAAAATTTTTATATTTTTCGGTGGGATTACCGCTTTGGCTTTGTATTTAGTGGACCAGTATGGTAAATATATACTTTTTTTCCTTTTTAGGTTTTTTCCCCTTGGGTTTTGTCTAGAGGATTTTTTACGAGACGTATTTAAAGGTTAGTTCCAATGAGAGAATTTAATAGCAATCCTATGAGATTGCCTCCTGCTTGTTGCTTCTTTTGCTAGGTCGAGTCTAGTTGTTTCTTTTTTTGTTATTTATTTTCCCCTTCAAAATAAACTTATTATGATCAACGACGGGAGTTAAATTTGTTTTCTAATTAACATCAAATAATTATTCAAGAGTAACCAACAATTCTAGATTTATGAGCACCTCTCTAAGCTAGCAATATTAATGAGAAGCTTCGATTTAAAAAAAAAATTTATGATGCTTAAATAAGTTTACTTTTGATTGTTTCATTTCAGGCCTTGTGCTTTAAGATTGTAAGATTTTTTTTTTTCATTTTTTAAATAAAATTACGCTTGTTGCAAAAAAAAAATATATATATACATATCTTGCTTTCTTAGGTAGCGCTCGGAATATCAACTGTAGTTGAAGTTTCAAAATTTGTTTTGATTGACCATGAATAAATGTTTGAAAATGTTTGTTTGGTTAATAATAAATTATGATAATTAAAAAAACGTAAAAATTTTAACAGTATTCAGAAATATATATATATATATAGTAATATAAGTCTTGTTCGCTATTTTTATCATTTTATGCAATTTAAAAATTAATTGCATTTCGTCTTAAAATAAGAAAAGAATGAATTGTTAAATTGTGAGTTTTTTTAAAAAGAAAAAAAAAAGATATATTTAAATATAAATAGAGAAATTGATTTACCTTTTTCAAAATAATCTATATCTATAATTTATAATTTATAATCTATAACTGTTATATTTACCTTTTTTATTTTTTATTTATTTTTTCCTTTCTTAATTCCATTCTTAAAGCAACTTTAGCTAGGACATTCTTAAAGCAACTTTCATACCGGTTTTTCCTTCCAAGTCGTCCACCATTGGCGTTATTACTTCCGCATTAACCGCAAAGCACTCATCTTTTGCAGACTACATTTATATATATATATATATATATATATATATGTATGTATGTATGTACGTATGATTTTGTATGTGCGCAAGATTAGTAATAAGCAGATAACTAATCATATATGAGACTCCTTACTGGTATTTTCTCAACTTGGAGAATTTGGGAATCAACCATATCCACACTGCAACATATGATGAGTTGTGGAGTTCAATTATTACTCTAACGCAGTGTGAAGATGTTTGATTTTCCCTTATAAGTTTTTTCTTAGTTAGCGTATTACTTCAATGAATGAAAGAAAATGTAATTATGGACGGGCCTAGGAATATGTTTCATTAGAGACGCATAAAAATTTAATCAATGACTAATTGACCAAATGATCTAACAAAAAAAAAAAAAAAAAGGTGTCCGATCAATTATTAAATCGGATGACCAAAATAGGTCATCCAACCTAATTTTCTTAAATTTGTTTACTAAATAAATAATTGTTCATAAATTTCATTAATATGTTATTTACTTCTTTTAACTTTTGTAAATATGCTATTTCTTTCTATCTTTTTTTTTTTTTTTATAGTAAGTAAATCAGGAAGAAGGCAGAAAGCAGACTTTCACTTACGTTTTTTGATTCTTACCTTACAGATGAGTATAGTAGACTGTCAAAATAAAAGTAGAAAGAAAAGCTGTTTATTAGCCAAAAAAAAAAAAAAAAGGATATTGTTGTTAAAAAGGCTAGTATTTACCGTGTGTAGGTTTTCTTTCTTCTTCTTTCTGTAAAGGTGAGTGACATTCAGCTGTGAGAAAATCCAGCACGATATAGTCCAAGTAAACGTCAACGGTGGGGGCACATGTTGGAAAGAAAAAACCTACTTGTTATTAAAATTTGCTTTAGAAAACAATAAATAATGGAAGAGGAGGATTACAAAAAACAATTATTCCTGAGAAAAGGAAAAACAAGTACATAAATACACCAAAGAAAACTTAAAAAAAAAAAAAAGGAAAAAGAAAAAGAAAGAAAGAAAGAAAGAAAAAAAAAAAAAAAAACAAACAAACAAACAAAAGAAAAAAGATCACTCATCACGTCTTAGTTTGATTACTTTATTATGACGTGTGGAAGACGTCTTCATGAGTCCAATTTCCATGTTCCATTTGCCATTTTCCATACGTTGGTCAAGCAACTATAAATTACCGAAAGAAGTATTTACACAAAATAGTCATTTTCATTCACCCCTTTTAAAATATAAACATTTTTTTAACTTTCCAATATAAACTTTTTTTAAAATTATTTACAAAATTAAACAAAATTTTAATTTCATTCATTATTTGTTTGAGGTTTACGCTAATTTTTTTTTTTTTTTAGAAACGAACATTTGCTTGAATTAAGAAATAATAATTTCAGAAGTTCATTATCAATTTAGTTTAAATATCAATTTCAAATTGATTAGTTGTTTTAAGCTACTTTTATGGGAGGAATTTTTTCCCCCTAAAATGTGATCACACGTTAGGTTTTTTTTTTTTTTTTTTTTTTTTTTTTTTTTTTTTTTTGGGAACATTCATCCTTTTATTATTATTATTTTTTACTTTTATGTTTTAAGAAAGGAAACTTTCTTTTTTTTTTTTTGGTTCCCTTCCATAGTTTTGTCTCTCATTAGTTTTTGTTTTGAATTAGTTTTCTTAATTATGTTTGACGTTGTGATCATTACATCACAACAATAATGATTTTGTCACTTTAACGATTATGTTTTGTCATATAACATTTATATTATAAGGAACTTCTCATTTTATAACATACTCTTGATCAGTGGCAATATGGTCATAGTCTATGTCACAATGACCATATTGCATTATAGAAGAACTTCAAATGGAATTTCCAGGTTTTATTATTTTTAGGATCACTTTTTTATTGACTTTGTCATTGAAGGGGAAAAACAAATATTAATAAAATATAGTTTCATAACATCTTGATCTTAGCAATATGATATTAAAAGCAAATATAAAAATCAATAGCAAACAATGTAACATAGTCATGAAAAATTAAATTGTAATCCATAAATGAATTTGGATTCAAATAATACGACATAAAAGGGGAATGTATTTAAGGATTTTTATGTTTCTATTTTGAGTGTTTTTTAAAACAAAATCTACCCCTTTTATTTCTTAAATTAGATTTAAAGGTATTTTTGTCAGCACAATATGGTCATTTAGATTATATTTTCAATTTTTCAATTTTTCAATTAAGTTTGTTTTTAGAAATTTTTTTTTTTTTTTTTAAGTATGGTGTTCATTTGGCTATAGATGTAAATAGTTAATTCTCTACTAACTAAACTAATACTGCGCATCTTAATAATCAATCCTTATAGTTCATTTGGATGAGCTATTAGAACAATTATTGTTATTCTCAAATATAAAATGCATTTGGTTGGATCACTAATGAGGTGAAACTATTAGATACTTAATTATTTCACAATAATTAACAAAAATTCAAATAGAATTTTTCACTTCTTAAAAATACTTACCAGACTTTTTATTTTTTTTTATTTTTTATTTTTTATTTACCTTTAACTATATGAAAATCGTCTTTAATAAAAATTATCTAAACACACATTTAGTTTAAATACATAATTCATATGGAATCCAAACACTCAAAATGCAATCTGTAATATAAAATCGATCATCAGCCTAATTACATTATTATAGTATGAAATAGAAAAACTAGTTGTTGAAATGGTTTGTTCTTAGGGAAAAAAGCAATATTCTTTAGAATTTCTTACTTAACTCCATGGTTACCACAAATGTTACCGCTAGTCTAAGTTTTTCCTTTTGTCGCTACTAAGCTATTAAAAATGCTGTTAAAATAGTCGTTTATGTTAATTTTTGGACGGAATCAGTAAACATTGTTACAGTAGTAATTTCAATTGATTTTTGACAGAATCTATTAGTTAACATCTTTTTTAAAGAGTATGGAATGCCCCCTGATTATTAAAAACATTGTTATAACAGTCCCTTCTATTAAGTTTTGGAAGGAATCCGTTAGTAATTTGGTCAAAAAGTGATGCTAATTAATAGATTCCGTTCAAAAATTAATAAAAAGGATTATTGTAGCAATTTTTAAATAATTAAGGGGTATTCCTGCTAAACAAAATCAAGGACCAAAGTTAAATAAGGCAAAAAATTCAGGGCCAACCTAGCAAGAATTTTTTGTGTTTTTTATTTGATGAAATAATGTTTTGCATTTGGTTTACCCTCTCCTGTGTTTGCAAACTCCAATGCTGTAGGAGATATATCGGATGCGTATACTGAAAGGATGGCTTACCAGCACATCACACTTCTTATTTTTTGCTTTGGCCCATCGAATGGACCTTATTTTGTGTCATATTTATATATTTCTTACTTGACTCCACAAATATTGGTGCACAAGTCTTAAAGTTTATTCTTGTAGATCTTTGTTCCAAGTCCATAAATTATATTAACAAATTTCTTTCAGGACTTACAAGAAATACTTTTTGCTTGTGCACATGGCGCACAAGTCTTAAAGTTTATTCTTGTAGACCTTTGTTTCAAGTCCATAAATTAATTCTTGTAGATCTTCGTTTCAAGTCCATAAATTATATTAACAAATTTCTTTCAGGACTTAGAAGAAATACTTTTTTCTTGTGCACATGGTACACAAGTCTTAAAGTTTATTCTTGTAGATCTTTGTTTCAAGTCCATAAATTATATTAACAAATTTCTTTCAGGACTTACAAGAACTACTTTTTCTTTACCTAATCCCAAGCAGAAGAATAACTGGTATTGAAATCTTGGTGAGATGCTACTCCCATTGTGCATTTGGTGTATATGTTTGAAATGAAAATTTGAAGTTAAAATTAACTGATTTTTAAAAAATTAGTTATAATTTTTTATTGACTTAAAAAAAAAAAAACAAAATTAAGATGGAAAATATGCTCAGATTACTATCAGTCAACGCATGTTGACGTTAGATGATAGAGTACATAGACATGCTAAAACTTTATCTATATAAGGCCTAAAGAAACTCGCTCTACTAAATCATTCTTGAGACTTGTAGGACCCTTAGGCCTCCATTTCCAGCAAGATGAGAAAACTCAATTTCCACAATCTGTTCCTCATGATTTACCTCCTTTCTTTCTGCTTCATTGTCTCGCATTCTCTGCTTGCTTTCAGATGCCTCTCTGACCAAAGCTCTGCCTTGCTGCAACTGAAGCACGAGTTCGTGATTCAGAAGTCTTACTTTGAAGATCTTTCCGAGGCGAAGAACATGGATACCTGGAAAGCCAGCAGTGATTGTTGCGTGTGGGATGGTGTCACATGCAATATGTCAACTGGTCATGTGATAAGCCTAGACCTCAGCAGCAGTGGTCTTCATGGTCCTTTCCACTCCAACAGCAGCCTCTTCAGCTTGGATCATCTTCAACGTCTCTACCTCGCCTTCAACGACTTCAACTTGTCTCAAATTCCACCGGAGTTTGGCAAGCTTTCAAGGTTAACTCATCTCAATCTCTCTTACTCCAAGTTCAATGGGGATATTCCTTCGGGAATCTCTTTATTGATCAATTTGCTTTCCCTTGATCTCTCTGGAAATTATTTATTTTGGACATTGATGAACTTTCAAATCCTTGTCCAAAATATGACAAATTTAAGAGAACTTCAACTAGATGAGGTCAATTTGAATTCAGCGGTACCTGAATCCCTAGTAAATTTAACTTTGTTGACGTCTATCTCTCTTAGTGGATGCTATTTGAAAGGTGAATTTCCAAAGGAAATCTTTCAATTGCCTAATCTTCATGCCATCAATGTGTCACACAACAGTGATCTTATTGTTTGTCTTCCAAAATTCGAGCTTGGTAGTTCCGTAAGGCTCTTGGATCTTTCCTTCACAAATTTTTCAGGGGAAATACCCGATTCCATAGGAAAGCTCAAATCCTTGAATGTTTTAGATCTCAAATACTGTGAACTCTCGGGGACTGTTCCTTCTTGGATAGGAAACCTTACTCATCTCACACATCTTGACCTGTCAAATAACCAGTTCGAAGGTAACCTTCCAGCTGTATTGGGGAACCTTTCTCAACTCACATATTTAGACCTCTCGTATAACGAGTTCAGCGGTGAATTTCCATCAATGCTAGAAAATCTCTCTCAACTCATATATCTTGGCCTCTCATCTAACAACTTCAACGGTTCCCTTCCGTTTTCCTTGAGTAACAATCTTGTAAATCTCACTGTCCTTGAGCTTGGTTCCAATCAATTCAGTGGTCAAATTCCATCTCTGATTGGGAATCTTAGTCAACTAATGTATCTGAACCTTTCTCAGAACCATTTTCGTGACAAGTTCCCCATATCACTAGCAAACGTAACCCGACTTCTCTCCTTGGATCTCTCAAACAATCAATTTGGAGGTCCAATTCCATCCCACACATTTGGAAATTTCAACTCCATGTTCAAACTTGACCTGTCAAAAAATTCACTCATTGGAGTTATTCCTTCTTCCTTGTTCACAATGCCTTCTCTCAAGTACCTAGTACTGGATGACAATCTGTTGACAGGCCCTCTCCGCATCCAGAATGTTTCGTCATCTCCATTGATTCTTCTGTCTCTGAATGGGAACATGTTACATGGACAAATTCCGAGTTCTATCGCCAAATTTCCAAACCTGAGATCTCTTTTGCTTAAGGGCAATAATTTAAGTGGCTACTTCGATTTCAGTATCTTCCCAGGGCTAAGTATTCTCGACTTGTCCAATAACAGCTTGACAGGAACTCTTCCAAAATGTTTCTCTAGCTCTCTGTCACAATTCAATCTACAGGAGAACAACTTTTACGGAAACATTCCTGAATTGTGTTCTGGTGAATGCAATCTGCGGGTATTGAGCCTCGGTTATAACCATCTACAAGGGAAATTTCCAGAGTCATTGACCAAATGCGGAGAATTAAGAATCCTAGATATTCAAAATAATCAGATTGTCAATAAATTTCCTTTTTGCTTACAGGCGTTGCCAAAGTTGGCGGTTCTAAGTTTGAGCCATAACAACTTCCATGGTCCCATATGGGATCCTAGTGAATACTGGGGTTTTGCGAATTTACGTGCTGTTGATCTCTCCTCCAATGAATTTACTGGAAGTCTCCCATCAGACTACTTCAAAAATTGGAGTGCACTGAATGTAGACAATGCACGTGCGCCGGAACTTTATATGAAAGACGAGAATGGTTATTATCGATCTTCGATCACTTTAGCATGGAAGGGTAACGAAGCAACTCTTGAGCATATCTACACCATCTTTGAAGTCATTGATCTATCACACAACCAATTTCAAGGAGAAATTCCAGACAGCATAGGAGATCTTCTAGATCTAGTGGCACTCAACTTATCAGGTAACAGCTTCACAAGCACCATCCCATTATCTATTGGGAAATTGACCAACCTTGAATCATTAGATCTCTCCAGAAACAAGCTCACTGGAAGAATCCCGGAGCAATTGATAGATCTCAACTTTCTTCAATATTTAGACCTCTCCCACAACCAACTTACGGGGCCCATACCACGAGGCTACCAGTTCGATACATTCACCAATGATTCTTACGAGGGCAACATGGGATTATGTGGCCATCCATTGTCAAATAAATGTGAGAACTCCGAAGAACCAACTTCTGACAGCAAAGTGGAACCAGAATCAGATGACAGTTTTGGCTGGAAATCAATTTTATGGGGTTATGGGTGTGGACTAGTGACTGGACTCGTCACTGGACTCGTCGCCGGACACATCATTATCTCCAAGAAACTCAACTGGTTCGTGGAAACTTCAGCTGAGTACATCCGCAGCCACATAATTAGAAAGCGGCAAAGCTGATTAGATGGACCAAAGGTACTCTTTTCTAAAATTTGCACTTAGTTATATCGTCTATTTTTGTAGCTATGTTATGTGATAATTGTTGGTATCTCTGGTTTTTTTGTTTCCCCTATCAGTAGCTACACAACAACAGGCTCCACAAAATTCATCAAACGAAAAGATGTTCAACTCTCTTTACTCTGTTCTTATGGCAAAGGCGGCTTCAGCGGCAAGGAAATTCTCCCAATAATTTCTTTATTAACATATCTGAAAATCTTGGAGCTGTTTCTTTATTTTGCACTGTAATAGGTTAACATTGTAAAATATTTTCTACATAGCTATGTGTTTCTTGCAATGTCAAACTTTCAGGCATTTGTTCTAATAATATGGTTGTTATTTTCTACCGAGAACTTTGGGGGACATCTGTGAAAAGAAATGTATTGATAAGTTTATATTAGATTTTTCAAATACTACAGTGCTCATTAAAAAAAAAAAAAGCAGGGTGTGAATGCTCTACAAAATTACATGATTGCTCCATGTGAAGCTACTATAGGACTAGTTTAAAAAATTGAAATTAATTTGAACTAAAAGTCTTTATTATCAAAGAAATTAATAGTAAAATCCTAAATTATTCTTAAAACTAAATAAAACAACAATTACTCTAAAAACAGAAAATTTTATTATGCCGAAAAAATTAATGTGCCCAACAACAAGGAAAGTTGAAAGGAAATAAAATGAACGAATAACAGTGATGTATTTTCTGTAATTTAAAAAAATAAAATAAAATAACAGTGAAGTAATACACATATTCAGGTTTACCCCCCCAAACTTCGAAATATGCTATTTTTCCTGCCGAATTGTTGAGTTATCATTTAATTTAAAGTTAAATATATAGTTTGGGGTCAATGAATGCTCTCAATAAAAGAAAATTTAATTAATTAACCACTACATCTTAGATATATCCTCTTATTGAATTAGCTACTTAGAAGCAATAAAAAGATGGCCAAAAAAAAAAAAACAAAACAAAACAAAACAAAACAGACAGAGAGAGAGAGAGAGAGAGAGAGAATGAACCTTAATTCAATTAGATTAGTTAATAGTTTTAAAGAAATTGATGAATTTGCACTTCTCATATATGTCACATGTGCTATGCCGTTAAAAAACAAACAAACAAACAAACAAACATGTTTCAAAATTCAGGGGTGAAACATGCTATGCCAAACTTCATCAACCTAAGAACTTCAAGAAATGGTTTTTAGAAGTTAAACTACGATGGAAACAAAATAAATATATGCGAGCATGTTACAAAAACAGTAAAACAAAAAATATGAAATCACATTGAGATCGAGATCCGAGTGGAGTAGACACATTCTTGTTTATAAAATAGAAATTTAAAGCTGCAAATCGATGAAAATAACGGAAAAGGGAAAGTCCTAGAGAATCTCCTTTTCCGGGAGAAACAATGCCAGAATTTGAGATGTAGAGGAGAAAGTAGAGAGGAAAAAAAAAAAAAAAAAAGAAGAGAGAAAGTTGGGCTGGCTACTTGGTTTGTTGGTTTGTTGGTTTGTTTGATTTGGAATTACTCTGAGGAAGCTATAAAACAGAAGCATGTGGGAAGCTTTTACCATGGTTCGCGTCCACAAACTCCTTCAATTGTTTCTGGAAACTTCCCTTTGCACAGAGGAGTACATTGTTGCATTCTGTCCAAAAGGAAAAACATAATATAAGTAGTCCAAATGCAAAATTTTTCGATCATATTTATCTTCCAAATCACTACAAGAAAAGATAGATCAACATCGTTGCCCTTTCCATTTCGGTTACGAGGCTTTTTTGACCCACGTCATACACATTAAACGTCTATTTAAAAAAAAAAAAAAAAAAATGGACGTGGTATGTGGTACTTTTAGTAGTGCATTTGTTTCATTTTTTTTTTTTTTTTCCTTTTCTTAACTTGAAATAATATTTATTCATAATTTAATCAGTGGATCTCTTGCTTGAGAAAGAAAATTTAGATTACGAACATGCCTGAATGATCAAAAAATGTGAAGAAAATCAAGAGGAATGCTAACATAAAACAAAGGGACTTTTAGCTTCCAACCATTTTGATCTCCAAACAGATATCGAGTAAGGCCAAAATCAGCTAGAATTTAAAGATTTGAAGAGTAGAATGCGGGTCATTCTCAGAAACAATAATAATTAAGAGGCAGAATATCACGTTTCAAAATATGAAATTAATCAATGTTACACAAAACAGAAATATAGGGTAGAAGAAGAGAAAGAACAGAGAGATGGATTTTCGTTACTTCTGCCCAAATTGAGCAAAGCTGAATCATTTCCTCATATACGTACAGCCGGCTTTATATCAGGAAGGGAAGAGAAAGAATACACGTGGATGCTAATTACAATACAAGAAATAACAAAAGGAAACCCTACAAGCTAAAGCAATTCACACAAATGGCCCTGAGCAAATATATGCTCTGATAACATAGGCAACAACAAAAAATATAATTAATCATCCAGGTTGTCTCATTAATCACTCGTAAAATCATTTTTGTTAGTTTATTACGTACTAAGGGCTCTTTGTATTATAATAAATTTCAGCTATAACCTTTCGTTAAATGAAGTTATAATCATAATTTAAATATTATATTAAAGAACTTGTATAGTTGTAGATGTTTAAATTGGAAATGCGACATTACAATTCTATTACAAATAATAGGAACGTGCCAGGAGGTTTCTATTTCTAACATCAACTTTAGTCCCCAAACTATATGTCAAATCCAATGTTGGTTACTAACTTTTAAAATGTCACAGAATAAGTTCACAATCTACCAAATTGTTCTATATTAATTCTTTTTCCTAATTGATATTGTCGAATCCATTCTCAATTTCATAATTTTAAATTAAAAATTATACAGTGTGGTAAGGATTATACTGTAATTGTGCACCACAGGGTGGTTCACGTTTTATCCACAGGCAAAGTGCTTGTGGAATTTGAATTTTGACACATGTGGAAAAGGAAAAGATCACTAGTTTTGATTTTGAATAATTCAAAATAAAATATTTTTTTAATTAAAAGAAAAAAAAGAAACTGATTAGTGGAAAATGGAAGAGGAGAAAATATCTCTCCCATATATACCAAAAACGCCAACTTCGAAAGGTAGTGGGCGTGTGTGATCAAACTCAAAAATCAAAAACGCCCACTCATTTCTCCTGTTCATCTTGATTTGGAGAACGTTGAGAAAGAATCAGTGGTTTTTCCGAAGGATTTTGAGTTCTTAAGAAGGTTTTTGAAGGAGTTCAAGAATTTCAACCTAATTAGATAACAATCAATCTCTAAACTTTTCCTCTATTATTTTATTAATTTAATATAAGTATTGTCGCCGGATAAAATTTTTGAAAAAGATTTTTATATATTTGATTTGATCGTTCCATACTTTAGCTAATTTTTTTTTTTAAATTGGTTTTTGAAACCAACAATAAGAACAACAACAAAAATAGAAAGAGTGACAAAGTAAAAACGGTAAGCACGATGACAAAAGATAATAAACCAGAAATAGAACGAGAAGAAATATAAGAACGACAAAGAAATTGGTGAACGACAGCAAAAGAGAAAACGTACGAGAGGAATAAAATAATGTGAATGATGAAGATATCAAATATTTTATATTGCTTATCTAAAAAAAATTAAGTTTTTTTTTTTTTTTTTTGGTCTCGTTATGCTCTTTTAAAAATATGTTTGCAAACACTTTCAAAAAGATATAGCTTTTATTCTTGTTCTATCAACTAAAAGCATGCGAAAAAGCAATAAATTAGACAATTTAATTATCATTTTTGTTCCGTTTACTTCTTCCAAGTCATTTACAATAAATTATTTCATGTATATATACACAAGCAATATATATGACATATGGATTGTAATAGTAATTGATAATCACTGGGGGTGAATAGGGCTACTAAACTCTAATATTTAAAGTCACTAATGACGAATAGTAAACCTTCAAAAACAGTTAGTTTGAACGCGTGTTTTGCATACCGTGTGGGGTTGCGTTTGATGGAGCCATCTTGATTCTCACATTTCGATGAAAATATTTATATTTATGTTCGTTAAAAATTATTATTTAAAAAAGAAAAATTTTTGGAATATTTCAAATGAGATATATATTTAAAATTTGATTTATTGTCATTCGGATCCCATTTTAAAATATACAATTCAAATGAAATATTTGAGATTAAAAAAAAAAATCAAACACATATTTTAAAAATTATTTTGATAAAATATATTTTATTTAATAAAATGATTGAAACAAATGCAGGAAACGTTTTCTATCTTCTTATGCAAAAGTTGAGGAATTAACCAGCTACCAAAAACCGATGAACGTACAAAATGATGCGAGTACGTAGTCCATGTAAACGTCAAATGGTGGGTGACATTTATTGCTTCAATAAATGGAAGAGGTGGAAAAATGAGGACACATAAAAGAAAAACTTGATTTATTACGCCTTCTTCTTTCTTTTTTCTTTTTATGAAATTTACTATAACTAGGTCTTCGGTCTTCTAATGTATATTATTATAGGAGCCTATAAATAGTGACCAGGGACAAAAAGTAAACCTTCAAGAATAATCAAAAGCTTGAAAGCGCGTTTTCCGTTCCGTGTTAAGGTTTTCTATCTTCCGATGCAAAAGTTGAGGAACCAGCCGAGAAAAACCCACAAACACGAAATGATTACTTTTTTTCTTAGGTGTTTGGTCTAAATAGCATTTTATTTATTTATGCATGTAATTATCTTGATTCGATTTGAATTTATTCTAACAATTATCTGCTTAATTGTTGTATTTAGGTTTTTAATTTATTTTCATTATAGAGTCAGATTTAGGATTCGTTTGGGACACTATCTCCAAATCGTATTTTACCATCTAGATTTTAAAATCACAACTCTAAATCAAATTTTTACTCTCTTTTATTTAAAAAAAAAAAAAAAACTTAAATTTAAAAGTCTATAACTTTCTCATTTCATTTCAAATCGAAATGAGATAATATTTATGTTGAAATGATCATATCGACGAAACAAATAAGACAAGATCATTTTGCATTTTTTTTTCACACAATTCAAGTTTTTGCATTATTTTCTATATCATAGAACTTTTTCAAAAATTTTCTTTCCAAACACACATTTCCAATTCAACCATCAAAACACAATCTCTAAATATCCCCCAAACAGGCCATTAGATTTAGGGCTAGTTTGACATTATTATGCCGTAAGATTTTTTTTTTTTTTTTTTTTTTTTGTAGTTGTGATGTGAGTCTAAAATTACTGTGTGTAAAAATAAGTAGATGTTTCGTTTTTTTTTTCCAAGTTGCTATGAATACCAAAAAAAAAAATTATAATATTTAATAAATTATTATGCATATTGTTGTGTATATGATTAATGACTAAAAAAGACATACCATATATATATATATATATATATTGAAATTAGGATATACTATATTTTTATCTAATAAGTACTCTAGTATATATACATTTTTTTTAGTCTAATAAATTCAAGATGCGTGAATGGCATTATCCCAACACTAATATTTTCTCTTCCAACATATAAATAATTTATCGATGATATTATTTACTACAACCTTCTTTTTTCTTTTTCTTCTTTTTTAATAAATTTAAGTTCACATAAAATTACAATAACAAATCTTTTTAACAAACAAATAATAAAATAAGTTATACAATTATTATTTCCAATTTGAAATTAATTTTAAGAGGAAAAAGAATCCATAAATTTAAACAAATAATTGAATGTAATTTTATTATCTTTTATTGAGAGAAATAAAGTGGCTAGCTACACTACAATTATTAATTATTATTAAGGAGATTTTTGCAAATCTGTAAATGACAGCAGAAGTAACCATGCAGAAACAACCTCTGATCTGCTTTTCAATTCTGGTGCGTTGCTACAGTTTTTAGACTCTACGATCAAAAGCAGGATTCATCAAATACTCTTATCTTGCTGTAAATTCTTTTATAATCTAAAAGTATTTTCCAAAAAGTAATACCAAACGGGACTTTAGATTAAAATAAACTTTGTAATTTGTATATGTATAGAGTCTCATTGATAGTGCTTTTTATAAGTACTATTAAAGTGATACATGAATGTTAGCACATCGATGTTAACTATATGTATGTTCTCTTCTCTTTTTGTTTATTCGTTTCTTATTTAATTCTTACATGCATTGCCATTTTGATCCTTTCCATGCGCGTCAAGTAAACATATGTAGATTTAAAAGAAATAATTAAATAGATTTTATAAGCATTGAGATTTTTTTTTTTTTTTTTAACTTTCTATTATGGGAGCCGCTCTATATATAAGAACAGTAAATTAAGTTTCCAAATTATACTAATATGTTAAATGAAAGGGGAATTTTACTGTTTTTTCTATAGTAAAATGATGGTTTTGCCCTTCTCATCTGCAATATACTTAAGGAGAGGGGAATTTTCCTGTTTTTTTTTACAATAAAATGACAGTTTTACCCCTTCCCATGTGCTGATTTTACTTTTCTACAATGGGTCCCACTGACCACTACAAACAATAGACCCGACATGCACGTTGCCCTGTCCTTTACCCACATGCCTAGAGTCGGTCGTTTAATTTAAAATATATAAACAGATATCTACTCTTTCTTTTAAATATGAATGACATCAGCTCATTTCAGGGGAAAAAATTTCATAATTCAAAACTTTATGTTTGTATAAATATAAAATATATCCATATTAATTTTTATAATTCAGATATGTTAATGTAAATTTGAATATATAAAAAAACAAACTAAATTCTGAAAGTTACTATAATTATATTATATTTCTTAATTAACTGTCTTTAATATATATTATTTATTTTCATATTTTGTTTTTAATTTTTTTCTTCTATCAACGCCGCACGGGTATTAGACTAGTTTCTCACCAAAGAGAGAGAAAAAAATCTGGAATATCCCCATTTCTTTAATTATATATAATTAATAATGGCATTCTTCTAGCAAAAACTGCACATACACATGTTGACCTTTTTTTTTTTTCTTTTTTTTAACCTCTCTCATTTGGCACCCGTTCTAGATTCGTTTTCCAAATTATTTTGTAGACTTTTTATTTAATATAAAAGTTTATATTTACTTTTTATTGTGTATTTGAACCTACCATCCAAACTTTCAAACCGTAAGTTATCTTGCTTTTCCTATAAATGAAGCCCCTCCTCACCTGTTACAAATCCAACACCAACACACTTGCTCTCCCCTGAATTCATCATCGTTCATTTCTCTTTGATACATTAGCTTCTGTCCTTCAATATCTCTGTCAAAATGAACCGAATGAAACATGAAACTCTTCTGTCCTATCTCTTTCTTCTTCTAATTTCCTGTTGCTTCTTTGTTTCACACTCTCTCAACTCCTCCTCCACCACTTCCCTCGGACCATTCCCATGCCTTCCTTCTCAAAGCTCTGCTTTGCTCCAACTCAAGCAAGAGTCTGCCTTTTCTCATGCAAAGATTCTTGAGAATTGGAACCACACCACAGACTGTTGCTCTTGGGATGGAGTCACCTGCAACGCCAAGAACGGCCAAGTTGTCGGCCTCGATCTCCGTCGCAGCGGCATTCACGGACCTCTCAGTCCTAACAGTAGCCTTTTCAACCTCCTTCATCTTGAAAGACTCAACTTAGCCTACAACAACTTCAGCTTCTCTGCCATTCCCTCGACATTCGGCAAGCTGTCGCGGCTGAGCCACCTTGATCTCTCTTACTCTGTGTTCTCAGGGAAGGTCCCGCCGGAGATTGCACGACTGACCGAGCTGGTTTCACTTGATCTCTCCTCTGATCGTGACGATTCTCATCCCGTGACAATCGACATGACGAGGCTTGTCCAGAACCTGATGAAGCTGAGAGTACTTCGTCTAGACCAAGTCACAAGCTTTTCTTCATCGATTCATAAATCCCTGGTAAATTTATCTTCCTTGACTTCTCTGTCTCTTCGTGGATCTTATTTGGATGGTGAATTCCCTGACTATATCTTCAACTTGCCCAAGATTGAGGCAATCAATATGTCATTGAGCCATTCCTTCCCTACGGGTTTGGGTTTTCTACCAGAATTTCAATCTGGCAGTAACCTGAAATCGCTGGATATTTCCTCCAATTATGATCTTTCTGGAAAATTGCCTGATTCAATTGGCAACCTTAAGTCCTTGATTGTCTTGAATCTTGGACATTGTAATCTTTCTGGCACTATTCCTTCTTCCATCTCAAATCTTTCCCAACTCGAACGTCTTGATCTCTCACTAAATAGCTTCGAAGGTCCACTTCCATCTAACTTGGGAAACTTAAAGAAGCTCACCGTTCTTTACCTCTCTGGAAATAAAATCCAAGGTGATTTGCCTCATTTACTAAGTAACCTCACACAATTGGAGGAACTGGATCTTTCTTTTTGTAATTTCAACAGTCAAATATTGAATTTTGTAACAAACCTTGTGAAGTTGAAAAAATTGCTACTTCACTATGGTAGTTTCATCGGTCAAATTCCCTCTTCGCTTGGAAACTTAACACGACTGGAAGAGTTAGATCTTTCAGACAACAGTTTTAGCGGTCAAGTTCCGATGTCAATTGGACATCTCACATCTCTAAAACAATTAGATCTTTCACAGAATAGATTTGACGGTGAAATTCCATCTTCACTTGGAAACCTAAGGCAACTGGAAGATTTGGATCTTTCATACAATAGTTTTAGTGGTCAAATTCCACTTTCACTTGGCAACCTCATGCAACTTCAATCCTTAAAACTTTCAACAAATAGTTTTAGCGGTCAAATCCCGTCGACCCTTGGAAACCTTGGGCAACTAGTTGCATTGGATCTTTCACATAATGTTTTCACAGGAAAATTCCCACTATCATTGGCAAATCTTACTCGACTTGAATGGTTATATCTTTCTTCCAACCTATTGACAGAGCTCTCTGATCCTTCCAATGCGCTAGAGAAACTTACGGCTCTCACTTCTCTTGACTTGTCGAACAATTCAATTAGCGGAATCATTCCCTCTTCTTTTTTCAGAATACCTACTTTGGAAGAACTCAAGCTAAACCAAAACCAGCTCACCAGCATAGATGGTCACAACATCTCTTCAAGCACATTGTATTCTCTCGACCTTAGTTCTAATAACTTGACCATTGAGTTCAGCATCTTCTCGGGCCTGGGTCACCTCAAAGTACTCTATCTTTCACGTAACAATGTCTCAATGCCAAATAAAGGTGAAAATTTCACCTTTCCCAAATTCAACACCTTGGATCTGTCTTCGTCAAACATAAGGCAGTTTCCAGTTTTCCTGGAAACCCAATATGAATTAGCGATCTTAGATCTTTCCAACAACAGAATTGAAGGCAAAATTCCCAAATGGTTTTGGACGATAGGTAAAGAGTTTATGTCCGAATTGTACCTTTCCAACAACTTTATCAGTGGTTGGGAAGAAGCGGCTTCTTCAATTATTCCAACGTGGCAAACATGGAGATTGTTAGACCTACATGCGAATAACTTGACTGGAACAGTTGCTCCCTTACTCTGTAAACTTGGACTAGTTTTTCTTGATCTCTCCAAGAACCACTTAAATGGCACCATTCCTCCATGTTTCGGTAACTCGAGCGGACTCGTAGTGCTGCATTTGCAGGATAACAACTTTCACGGAAACTTATCAAATGATATGTTTACGGAATATGGTTGTGAGATATTTAAAGCATTGGATCTTAGTAACAACCGTTTACAGGGCAAGGTTCCACAATCTTTGATCAAATGTAAACATTTGGAACTTCTGAATCTCGGTTACAATCAGATGAGTGATGTGTTTCCTTTTTGGTTGCAAAATTTGCCAAACTTGAAGGTTCTTATATTAGGATCAAACAAATTTGAGGGTCCTATATGGTCTGTCGATAGACCTTTGGCATTTGCAGAATTGCAAATTCTCGATCTCTCTTACAACCATTTTAGTGGCGTGTTACCCTCCGAGTTCTTCAAGAATTGGACATCCATGTCAAAAGCTCTTAAAGATCAAGAACCATATGGTAGATTTTTAGATACTCATTTGCCCGGCGTGGGTGGTTTCTATTACGAGGAGCCAGTAATATTAAGCATTAAGGGTAGCAAACTGCCGTATTCCAAAATTTTACCCATCTTGGTGAGCATAGATCTTTCCAACAACAGATTTCACGGAGAAATTCCAAGGAGTATAGGGAAACTTCGTTCCCTGGTTGGACTCAACTTATCAAGCAACGAGTTTGGAGGACTCATCCCATCATCTTTGGGGAATTTAACCGAACTCGAGTCATTGGATCTCTCTAAAAACCAGCTCTCTGGTAGAATCCCTCAAGAATTGACTGACCTCACGTTTCTTCAGTATCTAAATCTCTCCCAAAACCAACTCACTGGCCCAATACCACAACAGAGACAATTTAGTACATTCTTAAATTCGTCTTTCGATGGAAATTTGGGACTATGCGGCCCTCCATTGTCAAAGAAATGTGGAGACGATGCAGCACCAACCTCTAACACTGGCGATGAATCAAAGTCGGATACTTTTGGTTTTAGTTGGAAACCAGTAGCAATGGGATACGGTTTTGGAGTTGTGATCGGGATAATCACCGGATATGTGGTTATTTCAAGGAGACCCTACTGGCTTGCAAGAACTTTTGGTGGCTTCATACTCTGGTGACCATGAATCAAGGTACACTCTTTTAAAGGTACTTATTCTATATTTTGAAACCAAATATATAATTTATCTTGTAAAGCAATGAGTTTAATTTAATATATGCCTTCTTCGTAATTTGTCTACAAATTTATCTATGTCTGTACATTTGGCCACAGTCCGTTTGATTTTTAATTTATTTTTCATGAAAACGTGCGTTGTCTTACATCAATTTTCATGGTTTCTTCATGAGAAATACTATATACCAAAATGTTTTATGTAGACTTTTAACATTAAGTCGTGGTAGATACTTTGTTTTTTATTTTTTTATTTCTATTTTTATTTTTATTTTTTTTTGCTATAAAAAAATTGTTATTTTCTTATATGCAAGTTTTCTCATTTTTCTGTGGATAGATCATGGTACTCTCAAATAGGCTATTTAGAAGAAGCCATAAAGTTCTAACTGGGTCAGTTATAGTTTTCAACGTCTTTATTTGTCTTTGGTTTGCCTTTCTTTTTTCTTTTTTATTTTTCTGCGTAAAAAATTTACTGATTTGTCTTTTAAGCGCAAATAATAATAATAATAATAATAATTTGGCCTAAAACTATGGTTGTTGGCGTAGCCTAGCGGTAATTCGACACCCATCTTTAATGTCAAGATCCTGAGTTCAATTCAACTGACCTTGAAGTTTGACGGAAAAAATGGTCTAGGCCTTTTACTTAATATATGAAGATGACTCAATAAATCCTGTTAGAGAAATAAACGTGTTTCGGAGTCGTGATTTTTTTATCAATGGTGATACTTTCTTTTCAGGATGGTGAACTTCTTGGCAAATGATTACAACCTCATGATGAAGTCCACATTCCCTTTATTCTTCAGTTTCAGGTAAGCAGCTCCCCCCAAACTGAAGCATTCCAGTGGTTTTTTGTGGTTTTTTTTTTTTTTTTTTTTTTTTTTTTTTTTTTTTTTTTAAAGAGTTCAATCTGGTTTGTGTGTTTCCAGGATTAGCTAATTATCTGTTCTTCAAGTGCCTGGTAATAATCAGGCATTATTGCTAAGCTTACATCACCTGTTGCTATTGTTGCCTTTTCCTCTTTTCTTATGATGTAAGCTTTTCATCTCGTAGGTTAACTACAACTTATTCGGGACGGGTCATACAAATCTGTCTAAAATGAAGTTCCGTCATCCTGTACCAGATGTTCTCTCCCCAAAGAAAATCCGTCCACAATGAACAACCTAGAAAAGGACATGAATCCCTCGACATGCACACCTCCTGATTCTGAAGGTTATTTATTAACTTGCTCATACCGGATGATTTTGAACCAATTTATTCTTGTTTTTCGCTCACATTTTTGTAATT